>JAGFBZ010000184.1:0-107079 GCA_018398805.1 Hirundichthys speculiger
AACCAGAAACTAAGCACATTACTGCTGTTACCTCAGACATCATGCACAAAATGTCAATTGTGACTGAGGCAGGCCAGGCTCATTTTTCAGTATGGCTGTAGGAATCCAAGGCTGATCTGATGAAGCACGGATACAAAAATACCCTAAATAATGTGACCGAGATCACGGTCCTTTGACAAGACAGTAGCACTGTCCAAGATTGTCAGATGCACTTGTTCAGTGTGAAAGAGTCATCAAATACATGAATCTTCAAGCAGATGGGATAATGCATGGTAATTCAGAAAACTTTCCATTCATGGAAAAAGATCTGTTTAGTAGAGCCTATAGTTAGTTTCAACAATAGTGTTTTAGCATCATAGTCATAGCTATGGTTACAGGAATGGATGAAGACCAGACTAGAGCAGACGGCTCTGAAACACAGCTCAACATTCTATACTCTATAGGTCTATGTGGCAGGGAGAACCAACATGATCACTAATGGTATCCTTAACTTTTCTCCCCTCCTTTACCTTTCTTATTCAGCTGTATCCATAGTTACTTTTTTTTTTTTTTAAGATTTTTTGGCTCTAGTGGCCTTTATTGACAGTAGAGAGACAGGGAGGGGGGCAGAGAGAGAACGGGAAGACACGCGGCAAAGGGTCGCTGAGCCGGGAATCGAACTCACAACCAGCCGCACGAGGACTTTAGCCTCTGCATGGGCCGTCTGCCCCAACCACTGCGCCACCGGGGGGCCCATAGTTACTTTTTTAACCATATTCACTCCTGTTAAAATGCCAATAAAGGATTTCTATTTATTTAGATTTCTAGTAAATTACCGTATTGGCTCAAATATAGGAGACAATTGATTATAAGACGATTGCTATTTTTCAAATATCATTTTGGAAAAATAAAAATATGATGAAACAATAAGGTTTTCATAAAATAACTCATGATTTTACAATTACTAAAGGAAAGAAATAACAGAGATAACATTCTGATCTATTAAACATTTTATTGATTCATCTTTTTTAGGAAGCATGGTACCATACTTAAGGTAAGGTACATGTCAGGTTTTCATGTTATTTAAGATCAATGTATAGTATTATTTAAGAAACTCTATTCTCTTAAAATATGAGATATGATTCAGTGAATAATATTCAACCACTCATTTCAATTACTGTTAACTCATTGGCTGCCAGCCAGCTGCAGAGCTTGTTTACAGATACTGTATTTTATGACTATGTGAACATGAAGCTGCTATAATAAAGAGTAGTGTCTGTTCTGTCCTGAGGAAGTTTCCTCCTTGCAGCACCTTTATAGAGTACGATGCTGCCACACTAACTATGATGTTCAAAAACTCTATTGTATTTTGACCAGGCCTGTCAGTCACATACATTTTTTAATTCGATTATTCAAAAGATTTTTATAGTTAACTCGCCAATTAATCATAAATTAATCACATCTTTTTAATGTTCTGGTTATCCATCATCCATCCATCCATCCATCCATCCACCCATCATCTATACCCATTTGTCCTATACAGGGTCACAGGGATCTGCTTTTTTTTTTTAAGACTTTAAACCAGAAGTCCACAAATGCTGGCATACTTTTTAGAGGCTTAATTCAGTCTATAACAACCATTGTTATGACACACACACATACAAACTATTTATATATTTCATACTCCTATTTTATAGTTACTTATATGCTTGCATTTTAAACAGAAAAGAAAATCTATATTTATATCACATATTATTGATTAACACTATTTATTAGCATACTGGGAGTTAGAGCCATTAAATCTTTTACCGCCATAATTGTAACGCTTTGGATAAACATATTAAATAATAATAAATAAATAATATTACCACCTACTCAGTGTTTTCACAACTTTGAAAGTAGAAAATTGCGTGAGTGAAGTAGGAGTTGCAAGGCCCAAAAAAAAACCCTAGGGGGGTCTGGGGGCATGGTCCCCAGGAAATTTGAAATCTTAGACTCTCGGAGACGCATTTTCCAGCATTTTGAGATGCAAAATGGGGATGTTCAGATACCTTTTTTTTTTAAATTAAAATAACCCTAGCCATAACATTGATGTCTTTGTTAAACAAGAGTAAAGAAAGTAATTGCAAGTTTGAAAGAGCAAAGTGTGATACATGTATTTAATAACAAATCAAATGAAAATAAACTAGTTATTTTATAACTCCATGTTTGCTTGGTTTATGATAACATTAACGTCCTTGATATTAGTAGACAGTAGTGGATCCAACGCATACTCACTATTGGCAACATTTTGGCATTGTGCTTAGTAATATGCAAGATTACCAACAATTTAAATGTGAATTTTCGAAAGTAAAGGTTAAGTTAAAACATGTAAAACTCAGTCAAGCCCAATAATCTGATTAATTTAGCAAACTACTTAATTCGTAAAGGGCAATTTGTACAAGAAGAAAAAAAAAAAACAAATTGCAACTTCTCCATCATTTTTGTTCAAAACAACGGCAAATTAATTTATAGGAAATACAGTGCCTTGCAAAAGTATTTGGCCCCCTTAAACTTTTTAACTTTTTGCCACATTTCAGGCTTCAAACTAATATTTTTTGTCAAGAATCAACAAGTGGGACACAATTGTGAAGTGGAACAAAATTTATTTGATATTTTAAACTTTTTTAACAAATAAATAAACTGTAAAGTGGGGCGTGTAATATTATTCATTCTCCTTGCGTTAATACTCTGTAGCGCCACCTTTGCTGCAGTTCCAGCTGCAGGTCTTTTGGGGTTGTCTGTATCGTTTAACACATCCAGAGACTAAATTCTGGTTCATTCTTCCTGTAAAACAGCTGGAGCTCAGTGAGGTTGGATGGAGAACGTTTGTGAACAGCAGTCTTCAGCTCTTTCCACAGATTCTGGACTGGATTTAGGTGGCTGTTCTAACACACCTTCCATATCAGTCTGATTGCTTGCTCAGAGCTCCTTGAGATGTTTAAAGTTTGGGAAATCTTTTTGTATCCACATCCAGCTTTAAACTTCCCACAACAGTATCTGGACCTGCCTGGTGTGTTCCTTGGTCTTCATGATGCTCTCTGAGCTTTAACCAGAACCCTGAGACTATCACAGAGCAGGTGCATTTATACGGAGACTTGATTACACACAGGTGGAGTCTATTGGTCATCATCAGTCACTCAGGACAACATTGGATCATTTAAAGATCCTCACTGAACTTCTGGACTCAGTTTGCTGCTCTCAAAGTAAAGGGACCCAATAATATTGCATGCGCCACTTTTCTTTTGTTTTTATTGTTGAAAAAGATTTAAATATCCAATAAATTTCATTCCACTTCATGATTGTGTCCCACTTGGTGTTGATTCTTGACAAAAAGTTGAAATTTTATATCTTTGTTTGAAGCCTGAAATGCGCAAAAGGTTGAAAAGTTCAAGGGGGCTGAAAACTTTCAGAAAGAATCGGGTCTGGACTCGTCTCCTCTTTAACATATGTAGATGCAGAGGCCGTTATTAGATTATTAGATGTTATTACTCTGGATGCATCATCATTAAAAAAAGCAAACCATTACATTCAGTGTTTATTTCCATGTTTTGGGTGGTTGATTCAACAACATTCAGAGAAAACGTCCACCCTTGGAGCTGATCAGACAGACGTTTCTAGAACTCTGGAGCTGTCATGTGTGTTCATATAACAGGGTTCATCATATAACATGATGAACCCTGTTATCAGAGTTCTAACAAGAACTAGGAAAACTAAACACATTACTGCCGTTACCTCAGACTCATCCATGCACTGATTGTAACAAAAAAGAATGCTGCACAAGCTGAAGAAGATGATGGAGGACTCTTTACACGCTCTCCATGACACAGTGATCAAACAACAGAGTGTTTGGAGAGAGGCTTCTTCAGGTCTGTTGCAAGACGGGAAGATACATAAGATCATTCCTGCTTCATTTCATTAATCCCTTCCTAAAACATGACATTTCCTGTTGCCAAAAGGTGGCGCTACCACCATTCTTGAATATTACAGCTTCTCAGTTTTCAGATGGGACTACAAACAAACCCATCCATTTAGACCAGATTGACAACGTATGGCCAAGTTAAGCCTTGCACTGTGTCCCATAATGTGATGATTGTCATTGCATATCTCAGCCGTTGTGAACAGCAAAACCTGCATAGTAGTTTAAAAGTACTCAAAATTCAACCATTAACATATTTATTCTCAAACACGAAATTCAATTTGTTTCCACCGCTTGTATACACGATCTCATTCTTTCGGTCACTACCCACAGTTCAGACCATAGGTGAGGGTTGGAACAAAGATCGACCGGTAAAGTGAGCCTGCCTTTTGGCTCAGCTCTCTCTTCACCACAACGGACGTACAGAGTCCCACCACAGCAGACGCTGCACCAATCTGTCTGTCGATCTCCTGTTCCTCAGTCTTCTAACACCTATATTAATTGAAATTATCATAATTCTTTCAACAAGGCATTTTTAAGGAGTACTCATCAAAGGAGCTCCATCAGCCAACTTGATTATAAACAGTGCATTATAAAACATCTCAAATTCAAGAACCACTCAAACAGGTTAATTGTACAAAGAGATTCTAGATTTCCAACATTGTTTATCAGACTGTATCTTCATTACATAGAATGGAACCTTGGAGCTATCCAGAGCCCTTTTTAGCCAATTTTTTCATTATTATTTTTCTGTTATGTCAATAAAAAAAGTTTTTTTCTACACTTTTAAATTTCCTTTGTGCCCGGAATATGCAATGCACACAATCTTGCCTTTCTGTATCAAACAAACTAGTTACAGCTTAAGCTTACACAACAGGGAATGAAATTATCGTTCTGAACTCTAACCATAATGACCCACAAAAAATAAAATGTTTCTACAGGAATACCCCCTTTTCCCAAGAAGTGTGTAACAAAGAGCACAGTGTGACCACATTACACAATGTTGGTGATGATATGGTACAAGAAGTACATTTTGCAGTTTAGCTTGGGTAACGTATGTAGATTGTACACAAAAAAATGAGAAGAATTTGACTAATGTCTGGAGGTGCTTGTTTACATATGACTCCTGGAAATGACCAAAAATAGTCATAAAAATGCACATTCAATTGAAAATACAGGACATTTTTGTGGTATTAGAGTATGCATGCATACTCTGCATTAGAGCATCTGACTTTTTTAGTCAGATGCATCAGGCACACAATGTTCATCCTTGTAGGTCAAATCTTATACTAGGGCTTGTCAATGAAGCAGGTGAATGAAGCAGGTGGCTCTATTTAGCCCATTTTTGCACACCAATGCCCAGAATCCATGAAATATGTAATTTTACATCAAACCAGATGCATATATATATATATATATATATATATATATATATAGAGGCTGAGAAGTGGGATTCGTGGCGTGCGTGATGGCGAAACCCTGCCTCCAAAGGTCGAGGTCATCATAGGGAGGGTCAGTGATGTCAAGCCTACCCACCAATAACCGACTAGTGAAAATAGCATGTCTCTAGCCCACACAGAGGCTGAGAAATGGGATTCGTGGAGTGCGTGATTGCGAAACTCCGCCCCCAAGGTCGAGGTCATCATAGGGAGGGTCAGTGAAGTTAAGGTACCCACTAGTAAACCCACTAGAGAAATCGCATGTCTCTAGCCCACAAGAGGCTGAGAAATGGGATTCGTGGCGTGCGTGATGGTGAAACTCCGCCCCAAGGTCGAGGTATCATAGGGAGGGTCAGTGATGTCAAGCTACCCACCAAAACCGACTAGTGAAAATAGCATGTCTCTAGCCCACACAGAGGGTGAGAAAGGGATTCGTGGAGTGCGTGATGGCGAAACTCCGCCCCCAAAGATCGAGGTCATCATAGGGGGGTCAGTGAAGTTAAGGCTACCCACTAGTAACCACTAGAGAAAATAGCATGTCTCTAGCCCACACAGAGGCTGAGAAATGGGATTCGTGGCGTGCGTGATGGTGAAACTCCGCCCCCAAAGGTCGAGGTCATCATAGGGAGGGTCAGTGATGTCAAGGCTACCTACTAGTAACCCACTAGAGAAAAAAGCATGTTTCTAGCCCACACAGAGGCTGAGAAAAGGGATTCGTGGCGTGTGTGATGGCAAAACTCCGCCCCAAAGGTTGAGGTCATCATAGGGAGGGTCAGTGATGTCAAGCCTACCCACCAGTAACCCACTAGTGAAAATAGCCTGTCTCTAGCCCACACAGAGGCTGAGAAATGGGATTTGTGGCGTGCGTGAGTCGAAACCCGCCCCCAAGGTCGAGGTATCATAGGGAGGGTCAGTGAAGTAAGGCTACCCACTAGTACCCACTCGAGAAAAAAGCATGTCTCTAGCCCAACAGAGCTGAGAATGGGATTTGTGGCGTGCGTGATGGTGAAACTCCGCCCCCAAAGGTCGAGGTCATCATAGGGAGGGTCAGTGAAAGCACCCACTAGTACCCACAGAGAAAAAAGATGTCTCTAAGCCCACAAGAGGCTGAGAAGTGGGATTCGTGGTGTGCGTTGATGGTGAAACTCCGCCCCCAAAGGTCGAGGTCATCATAGGGAGGGTCAGTGATGTCAAGGGCTACCCACTAGTAACCCATAGAGAAAAAAGCAGTCTCAAAAAAAAAAAATGACGTCACTAGAGTGCAGAGACATGTTCTGAAAAATCTAAAACGTAAATCGCGATTTCTCAGAGACGATAAATCACAACAATACACGGCTTCAGTATGTTATCGGTCAAAGTCTTGTGACCCGTTTTAAGTTTGAATGGTGTCTCTGCGATAAAATATGGCTGAGCTATAGAGCTCCAAAGAGGGCTGATTTTCACCGGTTTTTGGTGTCTAGCGTCGCCATGGTAACACTTTTGACGGAGAAAAGTAATAGCACACATCGCACGGTCGAGACCTACGTTTTGATATATTCCATACATGTGTGCACCTTACGGTTATGCCCCTATTAACGGACGAAAAATGATGCGGAATAATTATAATAATAAGAAAAGGGAAACTCATCCTGGATACTAATATACGCCTTCCGAAACGCGTTTTTTGCCATTTTCTCAGTGGTTTTTTGGGTTTTTTTGGATTTTTTTCTTCCATAACGAGGGCGATGTCCCCCCAGATGCCCTCGCAGGGGCAACTTCCCAGAGGGCCATTTTATGCCCCCCCCAGGGCCATTTTGGGCCATTCTGCAGCATAACAATATGTGCTGCCACTGCAGTGGCATGCACATAATAAGAAAAAAAAAAGGGAAACCCATCCTGGATACTAATATACGCCTTCTCGAACGCGTTTTTTGTCGTTTTCTCAGTTGTTTTTTGGGTTTTTTTGGATTTTTTTCTTCCATAGCGAGGGCAGGGTAACCCATGATGCCCTCGCAGGGGCATTTTCGCAGAGGGCCATTTTATGGCCCACAGCGGGCCATTTTGGGCCATTTTACTGCATAACAATATGTGCCTGCCAATGCATTGGCAGGCACATATTGTTATGCAGTAAGTATGTTATGCAGTAAGTATGTGCATACTCTGCATGCACATAATAAACATTCGAAATACAATAGGGTCCTCGCACCCTCGGTGCTCGGGCCCTAAACATTCGAAATACAATAGGGTCCTCGCACCCTCGGTGCTCGGGCCCTAATAAACATTCGAAATACAATAGGGTCCTCACACCCTCGGTGCTCGGGCCCTAATAATAATAACAAAAATTCGAAATACAATAGGGTCCTCGCACCCTCGGTGCTCAGGCCCTAATAATAATAATAAACATTCGAAATACAATAGGGTCCTCGCACCCTCGGTGCTCGGGCCCTAATAAACATTCGAAATACAATAGGGTCCTCACACCCTCGGTGCTCGGGCCCTAATAATAATAACAAAAATTCGAAATACAATAGGGTCCTCGCACCCTCGGTGCTCGGGCCCTAATAATAATAATAAACATTCGAAATACAATAGGGTCCTCGCACCCTCGGTGCTCGGGCCCTAATAATAATAATAAACATTCGAAATACAACAGGGTCCTCGCACCCTCGGTGCTCGGGCCTTAATGAACATTGGGCTGTTCAAAAAAATAGCAGTGTCTGCATTTTACTTTACAAACTCAAATATTTACTGTATAAATTGAAAAATATCCAGGATTCAGCATTTCTATGAATCACTAAACAAATATTTAGTTGTATAGCCACTGTTTCTGAGAGCCACTTCACATCTGTGTTGCATGGAGTCGACCAACAAAGTCGGCATCTGTGAACAGGTATTCCAGCCCACCTATATGATGTGAAGTGTTGCAGGAGGAGAGAGGGGTGTCTCCTAACTGACTGTGCAAGAGGTTTGAGGGAGAGGGAAGAGGAGAGGTGGCAGAGGGCAGCCCTGAGAGGAGCCTCTTTAAATTGGAAAAGGGTTCAGATAAAATGCTGCCTGAAATTACCAAGTTGAGGGATTAGAGTAGAGTACTTTAATCATCTTATTATATGTAGCTCAGAGTCCAAAATCTTCCAAGACCAGCCAGAGGTAGTCCCATTCAAGTCTATCGAAGGCTTTTTCAGAATCCATGATAGAACAGCACATGGAGATTTAATGTCTTTAGAGAAGTATTAAGTGGAGAAGTCTAAACATGTTATAAGCTTCTTGGTGCATTTTTATAAATCCAGTCTCGTCATGATGTACTAGTTTAGTCATGTGTCTCGATCCAGGAGCCAGGACTTTGGCATATATTTTATAACAAGACCAGAACACATATACTCATTATGAAATGCTTCACAAAATAATCAAAAACATAGGCACTGTAAAATGTGATGTATGAACAATGTAAACAATCATATGTTAAATGTATTGAGTTCATGCTAGTAGCAGATGAGGAAATCCAGGTTTCCACAGACGACAGTCCAGTGTGCCAAATCCAGATAAAACAAAGAAGTTGTCCACAGATGATTTAGAGGTGACATAAGAATCTAAAGAGAATTTTTAAACTCCCCTGTGATCCTCAAGTTCACATAGGTAGGATCAAAGGGCGGTCACGCTCCATCGGCCTTCAAATTCTGGCATTCACTCAGATCACAGAGTGTCCAGATCTGTCACAGCCCCCCCCCCCCATTGGTGGGTCCATCTTCCAGGCCGATAGAAAGGATCCCAGTCAGCCTGGAAGGATGAAACTCCACGCCCTGTGTCTCAAAAAGCACAACTGAGTGATTGCACAATAACACCTATCTAACAAAATTATGTTAGTTGAAAGGTACTACTAGCAACAAACCCAGAGGAGATGTTATTGGTTAGAAAAGTATCCTGCAATAAATCAGTAAGTGGATCCCCTCGTGTCTCCTGCCAGCATAGTTGTGGCAGATACTAGTAGTGTTTCAGCCATAAAAGGTCCTTCAACAGTCTTTTCTTTGTGTGTCCATCTGAGAGCCCACCTTGCTTTGCAGACATTTTTCACATCAACCAGCAGCAGTCAGTCTTGTGGAAACTTGTCTCTGACCTGAGGACGGACAGTGTTAAAGAACCAAGCAGCATCTTGTCCAGCCGATGGTTTTAATTATGTTTTCTCTTGAGGAGATCTTGTTGAACCAGGGATTTAGCTTCAACTCCAGGCCCCACAGAAATCAATGCAGCTATCAATCAAGGGAGGTTGGAGAACAGAGCTCTGCACATACCCACCATACACCTTCTACCTCTGAACATACCCACCATACACCTTCTACCTCTGCACCTACCCACAATACACCTTCTACCTCTGCACCTACCCACCATACACCTTCTACCTCTGCACATACCCACCATACACCTTCTACCTCTGCACCTACCCACCATACACCTTCTACCTCTGCACCTACCCACAATACACCTTCTACCTCTGCACCTACCCACCATACACCTTCTACCTCTGCACCTACCCACATACCCTTCTACACCTTGCACCTACCCATCTACCTCTGCACCTACCACCATACACCTTCTACCTCTGCACATACCCACCATACACCTTCTACCTCTGCACCTACCCACCATACACCTTCTACCTCTGCACCTACCCACCATACACCTTCTACCTCTGCACATACCCACCATACACCTTCTACCTCTGCACCTACCCACCCTTCTACCACCTACCCTCACCTACCCACTACCCTTCTACCTCTGCACCTACCCACCTACCCACCATACACCTTCTACCTCTGCACCTACCCACCATACACCTTCTACCTCTGCACCTACCCACCATACACCTTCTACCTCTGCACCTACACACCACCTACCACCATACACCTTCTACCCTCTGCACCTACCCCACCATACACCTTCTACCTCTGCACACACCTACCTACCCACCATTCACCTTCTACCTCTGCACATACCCACCATACACCTTCTACCTCTGCACATACCCACCATACACCTTCTACCTCTGCACCTACCCACCATACACCTTCTACCTCTGACACCACCATACCCACCATACACCTTCTACCTCTGCACATACCCACCATACACACCTTCTACTCTGCACACCATACACCACCATATACACCTTTCTACCTCTGCACATATCCACCGTACACCTTCTGCCTCTGCACCTACCCACCGTACACCTTCTACCTCTGCACATACCCACTGTACACCTACCTCTGCACCTACCCACCATACACCTTCTACCTCTGCACCTACCCACCGTACACCTTCTACCTCTGCACATACCCACCATACACCTTCTACCTCTGCACATATCCACCGTACACCTTCTGCCTCTGCACCTACCCACCGTACACCTTCTACCTCTGCACATACCCACTGTACACCTACCTCTGCACCTACCCACCATACACCTTCTACCTCTGCACCTACCCACCGTACACCTTCTACCTCTGCACATACCCACCATACACTTTCTACCCCTGCACATACCCACCATACACCTTCTACCTCTGCACATACCCACCATACACCTTCTACGTCTGCACATACCCACCATACACCTTCTACCAGTCCCCCTGGGTCAACAGTCATTCCACCACTCTACTACACTACCACTAGACTTAATTATTAATACTCAAAACAAATACATGTACTGACCTATATCTTACCACAGTACATGTTAAAATAAAAAGATATATACACTGAAAAGCCTAATTTCCAAAGTTTCTAACCTAAAATCCCATCATTCACATGAAACAGGTTGCAAAACAAAAAGATTCTGAACCTCATCTAACTCAAAATCCTCTGAATCAAAAGGGCATAAAGGAACAATCTCAGACCTGATTTGAGCCAATTGAGATGGCTGTGCCATCTTACCATCTATCACTGTAGTAATCAATTTTAAAAACAGATCTTTAATACAAGGTATACAACAACATCCACATAAACTGAGGACAACTACAGCCACCACTAAGGAAATAAAAGCTGATATCAAAAAGCCTTTCCGCCTGCCAAAACATTGGAAAAGCCAATCATCAGAAAAAAGCCAACCCATCAGAGCCGTCATCGCAGACCCATCTGGAGTAGTATTGTTTGGGATAAACACACAACAATCTTGTCCAAAATGTGCACGCACACTCCTCCACAATCAGCAAGCAAAAAAATCCAAGGCCATATGATTTTGATAAATAATAACAGAAGTTGCTGCCAGCTATTCATGCAACCCAACTATCATATTATTATCATAAACCCATGTCATATTATTTAAACGTTGTACATTAAAATGAATATAATTGATACGATGTACATTTTTATTCACCGTAATGCTGGAATAACAGATTCAAAGCCTGAGGCCAATGAAACAGATGCATTAACAACAGTAATCGGCGCCACTAATGATAAGAGTACAAATACCAATCCAGTCAGAGGGCAGAAAATTAAGTAGTAATTAAGTAGTGGCCACCACAGTACCAATAAACATCAGCCCGTGCAAAGGATAGTCTAGTTCTCCCACATAGAATCCTCAATTATTTTAATACACCAATCCTCTGGTATATTACCCACTAACATGCCAGATCTACCATGTCGAAGTATACAAATATGGTTATTTTCAGCAAGAATAAATATTGGTGGTATTGAAGTAGATGATGAAAGAGGATACAGTTTTTCCAAATGTATACATACAAGTAGGGGAATTCTCTATTAGACATAAGTGGAGCATGCATTTGGTCTCATTATCCGAAAATGGTGAGGGTACTGTAAGCAATATGGGTCAGGCCCGAGAACATACAACACAATAATGAACAGAAGCCAATTTTACAGCAGAGGTAATCCAATTCAATCAAACATTTTCTTCTGGATAACCAGTTTCAATTTTAGTTAATACTGTATATGAAATCTCAGTTATAGTATATGAAATACAGTTTTGGCCAGATGTACATTAGAAATATCACTGGCCTGGCTAATACCTGGTTCAAAAGTAGAGATGATGGAAACACTTATTTAAGTGGTATTATATACCATTTCAACAAGAGCATCAATCACCTTAACCTCAAATTGTCCCAAAGGATCGTCACTTGAAATCCATGACCCCAATACATTAAGTCCAGAATCCAGTTGTTTAGGATCTCTAAGAGTTATGACTAGTGGTTTACATTGCTTAATTTGACAATTCTGATGAGATTTAGCTCGAACCACTGACAATTGGCCTTTAAGACTATGAGGCTGATCTTCGCCCAGATCTGCTATAGCTGCTATTTAGGGATAACGTGTGCCAGGAGAGGTGTTCCCATGAAAAAAATGCAATCCTTCACCCTTGCTATATCCTCTTTCCCACCTGCGCTACCTGCTACATTATGCATGGAAGTGGTTAGGGCGTGTCACCTGTTAAACCAATCAGTGCGTCAGCCACCATTACCTTTAAGAGCAGGTTGCGCTACCCACAATCCACTTTCCCAAACCCGTCATGGAGGGAGGACGGGCACAGCGCTTCTCTGAAGATGAGATAAAGCATGAGGTGAAGGCAGTGGCGGCGGCAGAACATTTTCATTGCAGTTGCTTAGGGGTTGCTAAACAATTGTATGGAGTTGCTGGACAATTTACTGCAATACCAATTAAATAGCATAAATATGGATATGTATGTCATTACCGGCCTACTCATTCTAATCAGCGCTATCTGAAACTAGCGCGGATGCCATGAAACAGATAAAAAAAATCAATTTGAAGTTCGTTAATATAATTTTACCATATAGTCATGCCGCTTTTCACAGCAGTGAGAAATGCACAGTAACAGCCTAGACTACAAATCATTTAACAATAACCTGTTCATCACATTTTAACCAGTTAATATTCACATAAGTACACATCAGAAGAGATCTGGCAGACTTACGCTTCTACAGATAGCCTCCATTTTGATGTCACTTTTCTAACGGCCCGGTTTAATTTTCCCAAGCTGACTTCGCGTGACCCCTGCAGGCCAGCTCTCGCGAGACGAGTCTCTCTCTCATCGTTTTTAATTGTCTTCCTTTTATTTTTAATTTAAAACAAAAACATATGAAATTAATTTAAAATTAAATTGTCACCATTTTTATTTTATTTAACACAATTAAGATTATTTTCATTTTTAATAGTCTACATTCTTGGGGTTGCTTTGAGGTTGCTAGGCCATATTTTGGGGTTGCTATAGCGACTGCAAGCTACCCCCTAGCGCCCCTGGGTGAAGGCTGCAGATGTTTTAGGCATTGAAGCACAGGAACATCAAACCAATGCATTCAAACCAGCGTTTACCTGTGGGATTTAAGTCCTTGTAAGGTCTAAGTCATTTCTTTATATACATTATGTACCACACAATCTGCTGCAGTCTTGGTCTGCTGCATTATTTCCTCCTTTACTCCTCCAATGACACATATCCACATGTACCGCTTGAACTGCGTATGCTGAATCAATGTAAATGTCCACAATTTCACCTTTCGCCAACTTGCATGCTTCAGTAAGTGCGATAAGTTCAATAAGTTGGAACAACACAAGCTTTTCGAGTAATGTGCCCTTCTGAAGTTTCCTCAACCACAGAATAGGTGTTACACCTCAGCTTGTGAGGGAAAAAGACGCAACATAAAACCAGGTGCAATTGGTCAATAAACTTATTTAATAGAGGTAACGATTGAAGGAAACCAAAAGAACAATAAATACAACAAAAAAAAACCTCTCGAAAAAAGGAAAGAGGTGAATCATAGGGCTGGGTGATATGGCTTTAAATCTATATTGCGGTATAATCTAAAGCAAGTGCAGTAACGATATATATTGTGAGATATAATCTTTTCTTCTGTAATATATATATAATATACAGTGGAGGAAATAAGTATTTGATCCCCCGCTGATTTTGGCAGTTTTCATACTAAGAAATAAATGAACAGTTTCAGATTTTTATGGCAGCTTTATTTTTACAGTTATAGAAAGAATATGGAAAAAAAGAGAAAATCAAAATAAAAATTTATTTGCAAGTTATTGAGGGAAATAAGTATTTGATCCCCGACCAACCTTGACCAGTGTTGGTTCCCACAGACCACTGGCATACTCCTAGTCTCACTGAAGTAATTACCTGCATGAGAGACACCTGTTCCAAATAGTCACCTGTATAAAAAGCCATCTGCCCACAGACTCAGTAATAATGGAAGATGGAAGATATCACCTCGTGGGGTCTCAATGATCATGAGAAAGGTTAGAGATCAGCTGAGAACTACACGGGAGGAGCTGGTTAATGATCTCAAGACAGCTGGGACACAGTCACCAAGAAAACTATTGGTAATACACTGAGACACAATGGTTTAAAATCCTGCAGTGGTCCAAGGTCCCTCTGCTCAAGAAGGCTCACGTCCAGGCCCGACTCAGGTTTGCCAACGAACATATTAATGACTCAGAAAGAGACTGAGAGAAGGTGCTGTGGGCAGGTGAGACCAAAATTGAGCTCTTTGGCCTCAACTCAACTCGACGTGTTTGGAGGAAGTAAAATGCTGAATATGACCCCAAAAACACCATCCCTACTGTCAAGCATGGCGGTGGAAGCCTTATGCTTTGTGGGTGTTTCTCTTCTAAGTGGACAGGTCGACTTCACCGAATCGCGGTTTTTTGTCACAGTTTCGGTACGGATTCGGTACAGTTACAGACCACGTGCTACCCGCGATCGCAAGATACCGAGTTTGCGGAAAGCGCAGCTCGCATATCGGTGCCTAAAAGAGTGCGTCCAAATGGCATAAATGTGCAGCTGTGGCAGCTCTCATACAGATGTCTGCTGTGGAGGAAACCAAGGAGATCTCTGTGTCTGGTGTCAAGCTGTAAAAGGTTGGATGCGGGAATTATTTCTGATATGTCTGAAACTGTTGGTGGTCGAGGAGGGACAGGAACATTAATTGTTTGTGATCTTTAAATGCACATCCAATGATTCGTTCTGCAGTATTTTAAAAAGCATCAGCTGTGGCAAGACGCACAACTGGTAACAACTGGATCTTACGCAGGTAAGATCCAGGTTTAGGGAGGTGGAAGATTGTGTTCTGTTAACTGTTAACTGTTTTCACTCCCTCGCCGGTGTATTCAACAGCAAAACCAAAATGCTCCCACACCGGTGATTTAAAAAAAAGGTTTTTCCCAATTTCTCCCCTACCGCTGGCCATGCCTGTTGGGTTTTTTTTCTTTTTCTGCGTCTATGAGCTGCAGCCAGCTGGGCAGAGTGTGATCGGCTGGTCACTGTGAGTGAGCGGAGGTGAGTGGACATTGACATGCAGTGGAGGCTTGTTGCCTAAAAGGAACGCACACTCACGTGCAAGTCCAATGCAAAGTTATTGGAACATAAATACCGCAGGACATAAAAGCGTCCCGTGTCCCGTGCAGGTCGTACCGAACCGTACCATATTTTACCGAGTACCGTTGCATCCCTAATGTATATATATGTACATATATATATATATATATATATATACATATATATATATACATATATATATATATATATATATATATATATATATATATATATATATATTCAATTTTATTTTTCTATAGCGCCTGTTACAATGTCAATTGTCTCTAGGCGCTTTACAGAGACCCAGATCATGACCCCCGAGCGAATATCATTAACTAAATTATAATATTAAATCTAATCAATGATAATGGCAGGTAAAAACCTCCCACAGAGGGAGAAAAAAAACCTTTAAGCCAAACAGAGGCAAGAAAAAACTCCACTTTAATAGGAAGAAACCTTGACCAGGACCTGGATCATATGGAGGGACCTTCCTGATGAAGACCAGCCGGGTAGAGGAAGAAAAGAGGGGAGAGACAGGACAGAGAGAGGATGGAGGACAGAGAGAGGACGGAGGACAGAGAGAGGAGAGCACACAAATGACTAAATACAATGACCATATAAACATAAACAGATGGAGGTAGCAGCACTGGGATGAGATGGCCAGAGGACCAGGTCGCCGATCACCACGCCAGTCGGCACCCAAACACAAGTGGAGGAGAACCCCGGGATGGACAGAGGATGGAACTGCTAGTCAGCATGAAACCTATGAAACTCTGGCCTGCAAATACACAGAAAGAAAAAGGGGGCAAAAACACCACAACAAACCACAGGAAAGCAAAGAATATGGAGCACAGTTACAGTAACAAGGTGCTCCCAGGTATTTATGAATGAGCTGGAGGAGGAGGAAGGCAGGAGGAAAGGGAAGGAAAAGGAGAAAAGCAGTGGAGACACCACTCAGCAGATCATGTTGGCATCCCCCTGCAGCGTAGGCCTATAGCAGCATAACTATGACGAACCTGTGATTAAGACGAGCTACTCTAGTCTTAACTACTCCAACTATAGCTATAACTATTAGCCCCTACACACTATAGTTTAGACTAACTGTAGCCTTTACTGAACAAAAATGTTTTCAATTTAGTTTTATAGATGCAGATGGTGTCAGCCTCCTGAACCCAAACTGGTAGCTGGTTCCATAATAAAGTTGTCTGGTAGCAGAAGGCCCGTCCTCCAAATCTAATTTTAGATATTCTAGGAACGACGAGTACTCCTGCACTCTGAGAGCAGAGAGCTCTATTAGGAGCATAACGTCCTATCAAGTCTTATAAATAGTGCGGAGCTAGGCTATTAAGGGCCTTATATGCGAGAAGCAGAATTTTAAACTCAATTTGAAATTCGAGTTTGACAAAACACCTCAAAAATGAACTTCTTGAAATCAGTTTATTATGAATAAGAAAGCAGTTTCAAGTCTTTTGATGTGAAAATATGAAGATGACAAAACACCTCAAAAATGAACTTTTTACAGGCTGATATGCTTGATACTGCACATTCCAGTATAATGCTTAATGACAGTCATATTTCCTGAGATTCATGACTCAAATCTACTTGAAATTATTATATTATGAATTAGAAAGCAGCTTCAAGTTTTTAGTGTGAAAAAATGGAGTTTGACAAACACCTCAAAAATTAACTTTTCAAAGTGAGAGAGTTTTTTTGTCATCTCCATATTCTCAAGTCACAAGACTTGAAACTGCGTTCTTATTTATAATAAACTGATTTCAAGATGTTTTCAGCATGAATCTCAAGAAATGAGGGTCAAGAAAGCATGGTACAGAGTGTGGACTTTGCCATGGTACCACACAGAGTGTGAACTTTGGTATATTTTCCACCCACAAATTTGACAACATCACGTAAAAGAAAAATATTGTCCATGTTCGTCCTGCCAGGAACACTGCAAGACCGGTCCAAATGTACAATGACCCCCAGCACCTCCCTCAGTCTGTTGGACAAGGCTCTAGAGAACCTTATAGTACGTACACAGGAGGGCCAGCGGTCGCCAGTTCTTCAGTAAAGCCAGGTCACCAGTCTTAGGGAGCAGGGAAAGAACCGCCCGCCGACATAACACTGGAAGGGTTCCAGTCCGTAATGACTCCAAAAACACTTCATGCAGGTCAGAACCAACCACCCCCTAGAACCTCTGAAAGAAATCTGTAGAGAGGCCTTCAATCCCTGGTGCCCGTCCTGCTGGCATCTGGGACACAGCCCTCGTCAGCTCCTCCAGAGTCAGGTCAAGGTCCAGGGCAGCCCTCTCCCCCGGGCTGAGCCGTGGAAGACCTTCCAGGGGACCAGAACGGTCCACCGAGCTGCAAGGTTCCACAGAGAAGAGGCTGGAGTAGAAATCCACCGCATGCACCCCCATCTGCCTGTGGTCCGTCGTCACCGTGCCCCCTGGCAGCTGGAGACAGGACATCTGCTTCCTCTGCCACCGACCGTTCCAGGTTGAGGAAGAAGGCACTCGGAGCATCCATATCCTTAAGATGGAGGAAGCGGGACCTGACCAGGACCCCCTTCACCTTCTCCTGCAGGAGCGAGCTCAGCTCCCTTCTCCTCTCCCCCAGCAGACGACCAACAGCAGGATCAGGATCACTGTCCAACCCACACTCCATAGCAGCAATGGAGGCCTCAAGAGCCTTCACTGCTGCCGTAAACACAGCAGGAGAGTGAGAGGTATACTGCTGGCAGAAGACCCGTATCTGCGCCTTGCCCACATCCCACCAGGATGTTCAAAGAAGACTTCAAAGACTTCAAAAAAGAAAAATCTGATTGTCGCACACTCCAGTGCTGCCAGAAAGTCCCAAATGCCTGACAAAAGGCAGCATCCTGCAGAAGCTTATTATTAAATTTCCAATATCACTTGAGTCTGTCGCCCGGCGAAATTATCAACTCAACACCAATCAAGTGATGATCAGTAAAACCCACTGGACCTGGCCTGGGACTAAGGCCCTGGGAGATGTAGATCCGGTCCAACCGTGCACTGCACATCCTATTATCCTGCATCCTCACCCACGTATACTGCCTGGAGAGTGGATATTTAACCCTCCACGCATCTAAAAGGTCCAACCGTGCGATGGTACCACGAAGGGACTGGACTGACCGCGGGTGTGGTTCCTCGATCGTACAGTCAAGGGTAAAGTCCACAGTACAGTTAAAATCAGCCCCCACGATGAGCTGGCTGTGATGTCCAGCCACCAGCTCATCACCCAAATGAGTGAAAAGATCCACCCTCTCCACACCATCAGTTGAACCATAAACATTAACAAAACAAAACACCGAGCCATCTATATTAGCCTTAACAATAAAAAGCCTCCCCTTCACAGCCCCCACGGAGGACAAAACTACAGCCCTCGAGGAGGGAGCAAAAAGAACCGCAACGCCAGCACTGACATTAGACCCATGGCTAAAAACACAGGAACCAAAACAACCTCCAGTCGACTACATCTGAAGGCTAAGTGGGGGTCTCCTGAAGAAATAGCACATCCGCACTATTCAACGTGGCAACAACCGAGATAAGCACCCGTTTTCGCCCATCCCTCCCACCATTAATATTAAGAGAGCCTATCTTAATGCTCCTCATGAAAGGTCCAGAGAAGAGAAGAAGACAGACAGAGACCAGCAACCAACATTAAAAAGAAGAAACCACCAAGTGATGCATGATCATCTGGGTTGCAGTCTCTGAGCAATTTTACCTTTATTTTCCTTCCTAATCACAGTTATGTGTTTCTTCAACCTGAAACGCTTCTTCTCATCCAGAAGATCAAAGCGAACCAGCCTCTTCAGGACATCATCAGACCTGATGAATTTATCCGTGTCACTGAAATAATCACTAACAGAGACAGACTTTTTATAAGTCTCATCCAAAAAACGGTTGATGTCCTCAAGAGAGTAGAGCTCAGCATCCCTACGATGTTCAGCAACAGAGACCGCATCCGACTCAGAGTCCAAAACCATCTCGTCTGCAGCTTGGCGAGCCAAACAGCCCAGGTCCACAACAGCAGCCTGAGAGCATGATGTTGATGTTGGTCTCCAGATGTGATCAGCATCTTCATGGCAATTAAGATTTGATAGAATTAAGAAGTCTCTCTGTTCTGGTTGGGTATTTAAAGGAAAGAACAAGACCCCCCACCCAGTTCTTAACTACTGGTTAATAATAAATCCTAATAAATCCTCATTTCATAGTATAGTTAATTTTAATCAAATGGAGTCAGATTGAATAAATTAGTTTGATTAAACCTCATCTTGACACTAGAAAGACAGAATGTGTAGTGAGGAAATAAATATCTACATATTTTACTCCCTTATAGTCTGCTGAAGCATTCAGAGTTCCTTTCACTGGAACTAAGGGTCCAAGCCCAGCTCCTGAAAAACACCCCCCCACCATAACGCCCTCTCCACCAAACTTTACACTTGGATCAATGCGGTCAAACAAGTACTTACAAATACGTTTGGCAATATAGTGTATACATCAGCAGTGAGTTGAACAAAACTTAAGTTATGGTTGAAAAAAGCCATTTATTTGTTCAGTTTAACATTTTATGCTCAAACTTGTGTGTAGGGGCTAATAGTTATAGCTATAGTTGTAGTAGCTGAGACTAGAGTAGCTCGTCTTAATCACTGGTTCGTCATAGTTATGCTGCTATAGGCCTACGCTGCAGGGGGACGCCAACATGATCTGCTGAGTGGTGTCTCCACTGCTTTTCTCCTTATCCTTCCCTTTCTTTTTCCCTTCCTCCTCCTCCAGCTCATTCATAATTATTTGGGAGCACCTTGTTACTGAAACTGTGCTCCATATTCTTTGCTTTCCTGTGGTTTGTTGTGATGTTTTTGCCCCCTTTTTCTTTCTGTGTATTTGCAGGCCAGAGTTTCCTGGGTTTCATGCTGACTTGCAGTTCCATCCTCTGTCCATCCCGGGGTTCTCCTCCACTTGTGTTTGGGTGCCGACTGGCGTGGTGATAAAGCTGTAGTTTGAAAATTGAAGGTTTCATAATTAAACCTGTTCTAACTTGAATGTGATTGTGATATTTTTACTTTATACTTATACTCCACTGCATTTATGTAGTAATTAAAGTGAGTTGGCAGGCATTTTTGATGTTTTAGATATATATTTCTCTACATGTCTACTTATTGATTACCAAATGTTTTAGAATTGAATATTATTTGTACCTAAGACCAGGGCTTTATTTACTGTTGCATTAAATGGGATTTTTAGTGCAGTTTCCATGCTTTTATGAAGTAAATCTGACTGCTCTTTAAGTAAATGAAACTCAAAATCCAATGTACAGAAAACATTATTGTAGTTAGCCTAACTTGCAGAATTGTGTTATTTGGAACACACAACAGTAAACAGTAGGATTTACTGACCAAGTGTCATTTAAAAGGGGTGATTTCTGAAGTGCTCAGTTTGCTTATTAGGGCAATTATATGATAATTAAATTTAAAAAAAAATCTCCCGACTCCGACACCCCCCCCCCCCCCCCCCCCCCCCCCCCAAAAAAAAAAAAAAAAAAAAAAAAAAGAAAATAGAAAGCTCCTTGGATCAAAACGATTCACATAGGTCACCCTTTTTGACTTCAAAACGGTGAATTTTGCCGAAAAGTGAGGGATTTTCATGTCTGAAGTATTAGTTATTCAGTGTTTAAAGCTTTTTGTGATTAAAAAAAAAATTTAAGAAAAGCTCATGTTCAGAGTTCCAGGCATCAAAAAGACATGTTGAATTTAACATGCTATTTTCTATAACTGTGTTGCCCCCTCAAAATGACCACGTGGCAACAGCTTCTCCTTTTTTTGTCTTTATTTGAGCTCCAAAAGTTTGATACATTTTAATACACAAAAACGGTCCCCTGTGAATGACAAATATGGAATAAGTATTTAGGATTAAGTTGTGAACAGCTAAAAACAAAAAGAAAAACACTTACACATCCCACAGTAGATCTTGGCATCAAGCTGGTACCTGCATTGCAACACATCTCACCTGAGAGTGGCTGTGGGCCTGCTTATAAGCATATCTACCGGGTCACGTGACGTTGACTTCCGTTTTGATAAAACCAGATATGACCTTAAGACAGTGATTTGAAATCAATGGATTTAACTGTTTCTCTGCCATAACCTAACAGATTCCTGGTGGAATAACGAGAATATTTAAAGTGCACAAAAAAAAAAATAGGTTGGCTACAACTGCTTACTAAAGTTTTGGATCCATGTATCTTGTTGTCAGTGATGTTTTACTGTTAAAGTTCACCAGTGACTGAATCACTAGTAATTCTGAATTTTTGCCTTTAATAGGAAACTTAATTGTTTCATAACAACTACTTTTATTTTTGATATATAACCACAGCCTTATGCTCAGTGTATTCTCACATTAGTAGGAATAATTAAACTTTGTGCCATTTTTATCTTTTATTTTCTGTTGAGGAAAAGTAAGAATTGGATTTTAAGTATGAGCAGAGTTTTGCAAACCTGTGCAGTGAGGCACAGCAAATTGCAAGTTTTGCGTTTCATTATGTAATGTCAATTTCAATTATCCCCCACAGGAATACTGTAAAGGCTTAAGTTAATGTCTGAATTTATGTTCAGTCGGCCTGGTGTACTGTCTCTTGGACATTAAATAAACAAAAGAATACTATTTTGAAATTATCTTGTGTTTCTCTTTTTCTTCTCAGTAATAAAGCAAAATAAGTAGTTGGGGTTAAATTGTCAATTTTTATTGAATCCAACTGAACTGAAATGTATTGAATCGTACTGAATCGAATCGTTTACTGTTTTTTTATTAATCGTCCCTGAATCGGATCGTAGCCTGTGAATTGAGATTTAAATTGGATCGTTTTGTGAGTGAGATTCACACCCCTAATATATATATATATATATATATATATATATTTGTGTGTGTGTATATGAATGTATGTAAATGTAAATATGTATGTAAATGGCTACCACCTACCTGAGGGGTGTACTACGAAGCAAGTTCGACACAGCAAGGCTTTCTTTGGGTGAGCTGGCTTAACAAACCTGAAACTCGCCATCAGAGATAACTGGTACCACAACGGTGGTTATCAACTATCTTTGTTAATCACGGCTTTCTGCTTTCTGCTCTGTGTGCGTTCACATAAAAGGGGGCGTTTGACGCATCATTTGACGCCTATTCCGGATAAAATAGATAGATCGCGGTCAGTATATTTCAGTCAGGAGGAGCAGGTTTTAATGATGCAGGGCTATGAGGATTTCAAAGAAATCTTTACGGCCAAAAGCAACATTGTAGGTGCGAATAAAGCCAGAGAGGAGTGCTGGCAAAAAATTGCAGATCGTGTAAATTCGTAAGTTATATTTATTTCACCACTTAAATGCACCTTAATTAATCTCCCTCCCTCTTTTAGAGCGCTTAAACTTTAAACTTAATGCAGCAGATTTAAACATCATGTAGGTCTGACTGTCCCATTATGAATGATAAATGAAAATCACTTTAGTTTTTTGCTAAATCTATGTGAAATTAATTTAAGATTTAATATTATCTGTGATACCAATATACACTCACCGGCCGCTTTAATAGGTACCCTATCACTGTTTACTGACTGTTCTGCTCTGTCAACCAGTAGCTGGTGCTACTGCCAATCCTTCTGTGCTTAGTGATCTCAGCCACTATGATGACTAAGAGGAGCTTCGATGTGGTGCTAAGGCAGGTTGAAGCCTAGGAGTAGGATGGCATTGTGGCCTTCTTGGGTCTTCATGATGAGGACTGTCCAGCCCTGGGTTTACCACTTTGGATGGGTCTCAGAACTTAGCAGCTGGTTAATTTGTGCTGCTGAGGCATTCATGGGGTGCAGTTACCTACTTCAGCCAGTAGGTGTGAATCATGTTGGGCCCTGGTACTCTCCAGCTCTTCATTTTCGACACTCTTTTTCTTGGATGTGTGCCACTGTGATAACTACTGGATCTTGTGCTGCTTGTAGATCTACCTAGCACTGGGCATTGATGTTATGTTTCACCTCCTGCTCCCAGATACTCTTCCAGTATTACTCAGTTTCAGCTCTGGGATCTACTGTCACCTTACTGCCCTGTCACTGAAAGTATACCTTGGATGGATTGTTGGAGAACATCTTATTTATTCTCCTGGTCTCTACTTCTCTGGTGTCTCTTTATGTGCGTATCCAGGACTCTGAGCCTTTGTTTGGCAGTTTCTCTGCTGTGGACAGTTTGGTGTATTTCTTGGGCAGCTGTTGACCTCTCTCTGTGTTGGCACGATTTTTGCCACTCGCCTTATTTTCCATGCAAGATGTATGGATATGACCATGACTCTTTCACTGAACAAGCATCAAGCTCCAAGTCATGATAATGAACAAAGCAACAAACTTATCAGCAGCCTGAAGGGCAAACAGTGGATTGACCTTGACAGCATCTCTGAGACCATGAAGAGTACTTTTTCTTTTGTTTTGCACATTTTGTTCACATAACATTCAGAAATGTTGATGAGCTGGCAAAGGAGTGTTCAATTTTTCATGGCAAACCTGCAAGTCAGAAAAAATCCATAGATGGTTGTTGTTCTAAAGAGCTTGGTATCATCTTGCCTGCTGTGATTTGAAAAGGACAATTTAATGAAAAGCTAAAAGGGTTGTTCATTCAGTAATAGTAAAGCTTTACAGTTTGTGTGACCACTAAAGTAAATCACACAATTGATAAAACAAAATTTAGTATTTTGAAGAATGTCTTGTTTTCATTTTCACTTCCTCTGAAGTGTATCTAGTCACTTCTCAGAGTGACAAATAGAGAATCTGATATGAAAAATAATTCATGCTTGCAAGAACAAAATAATGGAAGAGACTGAACTCTGTCAAAAACAGTGCTGTGTTTAATAATAGCGAGTTTAATAATAGCGAACCTAATCTGTACCAAACTTTAATGGACCTGGAGTTGTCTCTATGCTAAAATCAATATCAGAAATACTTGCTGACTTTGATGAAAGAAAGCATATCAGTAAGTGTGAATTATGTCATTTTCATAAACAGAATCCCAGTTCTTTAATGATGAACTAAAGGCCTGCACAAATAGTCACACAAGGCAGCATCTTCCTATTTGAGTTGCTATGTGGAGAAGCAGTGGCATGTAAGTTGTTGGACAGAGCGTATAGCATTAGCATTATATTAGAAAGGAAAAAACCAACCAGGAAAACTGCAACACACTCATTGTGCAATTTCAAGAGGTGACACACGTTGCTGAAAAAAATTGCAAAACTTATTTAGCATTAAAGGAGCCATCAAATGAAAAGAACAAATGTATCATGTCGAAGGAAAATGGGGACACGTAGCCCGGGGCCTGCATGGATCAGGGTTCACTTCAATTCAATTCAGCTCAACTCAGCCCAGCTTTATTAATCCCTGAAGGGATTAATTAATTGTTACATTAACTGTCATGATTTACGTCTCATCAAAGGTTCATTGTAGACTCTAAGCAGAACTCTTGCTGAAGACACTTGTTGAAGATGTTCAGGATTGTCTTTCATTTTATAAAGTATGGTTCTTTGCACAATCAGTTCAGAACAGTCCCGATCCTCAAACTTGGATAGTCAAACTTGATTATCTAGTAAAAAAAGGTTTCCATAGATGAACCTGTGGCAGGATCATTAAATGGACTCAAATCACACAATCTCAAGTCTATTTGTGTTGTCAGTTGTTTTAATTAAAAGGGATTGAAACAGATATTTCATGTTTACTTAAAGCTGCAAGTTAAAATGTGTAAGATGCACTATTTACATTATTTACAGTATTTACAGTTTACCGTACCGTACCGTCTTCTTCCGCTTATCCGAGGTCGGGTCGCGGGGGCATCAGCCAGAGTAAGGAAGCCCAGACCTCCCTCTCCCCGGCCACTTCTTCCAGCTCCTCTGGGGGGATCCCAAGGCGTTCCCAGGCCAGCCGAGAGACATAGTCCCTCCAGCGTGTCCTGGGTCTTCCCCGGGGTCTCCTCCCAGTGGGCCGTGCCTGGAACACCTCACCAGGGAGGCGTCCAGGAGGCATCCTAACCAGATGCCCGAGCCACCTCATCTGGCTCCTCTCGATGCGGAGGAGCAGTGGTTCTACTCTGAGCCCCTCCCAGATGACCGAGCTTCTCACCCTATCTCTAAGGGAGAGCCCGGCCACCCTGCGAAGGAAGCTCATTTCAGCCGCTTGTATCTGCGATCTTGTTCTTTCGGTCACTACCCAAAGCTCATGACCATAGGTGAGGGTAGGAACGTAGATCGACCAGTAAATCGAGAGCTTCGCCTTCTGACTCAGCTCTCTCTTCACCACAACAGACCGGCGCAGCACCCGCATCACTGCAGATGCCGCACCGATCCGTCTGTCGATCTCCCGCTCCATCCTTCCCTCACTCGTGAACAAGATCCCGAGATACTTAAACTCCTCCACTTGGGGAAGGACCTCATCCCCAACCCGGAGAGGGCACTCCACCCTTTTCCGGCTGAGGACCATGGTCTCGGATTTGGAGGTGCTGATTCTCATCCCAGCCGCTTCACAACCGGCTGCGAATGGCTCCAGCGAGAGTTGTAGATCACGGCTCGATGAAGCCAACAGAACCACATCATCTGCAAATATCAGAGACCCAATCCTGAGGCCACCGAACCGGATCCCCTTGACACCTCGACTGCGCCTAGAAATTCTGTCCATAAAAGTAATGAACAGAATCGGAGACAAAGGGCAGCCTTGGCGGAGTCCAACCCTCACTGGAAACTAATCCGACTTACTGCCGGCAATGCGGACCAAACTCTGGCACCGGTCGTACAGGGACCGGACAGCCCGTATAAGGGAGTCCGGCACCCCATACTCCCGGAGCACCCCCCACAGGAATCCCCGGGGAACACAGTCGAACGCCTTCTCCAAGTCCACAAAACACATGTAGACTGGTTGGGCGAACTCCCATGCCCCCTCCAAGACCCTGAAGAGGGTGTAGAGCTGGTCCACCGTTCCACGGCCGGGACGAAAACCACACTGCTCCTCAATTTGAGATTCGACTATCCGACGGACCCTCCTCTCCAGGACCCCTGAATAGACCTTCCCAGGGAGGCTGAGGAGTGTGATCCCCCTGTAGTTGGAACACACCCTCCGGTTCCCCTTTTTAAAGAGGGGGACCACCACCCCAGTCTGCCAATCCAGCGGTACTGTCCCCGACGTCCACGCGATGCCGCAGAGGCGTGTCAACCAAGACAGCCCCTCAGCATCCAGAGCCTTGAGGAACTCCGGGCAGATCTCATCCACACCCGGGGCCCTGCCACCGAGGAGCTTTTGAACCACCTTGGCAACCTCAGCCCCTGAGATAGGAGAGTCCACCCCTGAGTCCCCAGACTCTGCTTCCTCATTGGAAGATGTGTCGGCGGGATTGAGGAGGTCTTCGAAGTATTCCCTCCACCGATCCACAACGTCCCGAGTCCAGGTCAACAGCTCCCCATCCCCACTGTATACAGTGTTGATGGAGCACTGCTTCCCCCCCCGAGACGCCGGATGGTGGACCAGAATGTCTTCGAAGCCGTTCGGAAGTCGTTCTCCATGGCCTCTCCAAACTCCTCCCATGTCCGAGTTTTTGCCTCAGCAACCGCCAAAGCCGCGTCCCGCTTAGCCTGCCGATACCTGTCAGCTGCCTCCAGAGTCCCACATGCCAAAAAGGCCTTATGGGACTCCTTCTTCAGCTTGACGGCATCCCTCACTGCTGGTGTCCACCAACGAGTTCTGGGATTGCCGCCACGACAGGCACCAACGACCTTACGGCCACAGCTCCGGTCGGCTGCCTCAACAATAGAGGCCCGGAACATAGCCCACTCGGACTCAATGTCCCCTGCCTCCCTCGGAACATGATCAAAGTTCCGCCGGAGGTGTGAGTTAAAGCTCCTTCTGACAGGAGACTCTGCCAGACGTTCCCAGCAGACCCTCACAACACGTTTGGGCCTGCCAGGTCTGACCGGCATCCTCCCCCACCATCTGAGCCAACCCACCACCAGGTGGTGATCAGTTGACAGCTCCGCCCCTCTCTTCGCCCGAGTGTCCAAGACATGCGGCCGCAAGTCCGACGATACGATTATGAAGTCGATCATCGAACTGCGGCCTAGAGTGTCCTGGTGCACATGTGGACACTCTTATGCTTGAACATGGTGTTTGTTATGGACAGTCCATGACGAGCACAGAAGTCCAACAACGAAACACCACTCTGGTTCAGATCGGGGGGGCCCTGCCTCCCAACCACACCCCTCCAGATCTCACTGTCGTTGCCCACGTGAGCATTGAAGTCCCCCAGTAGAACGAGGGAGTCCCCAGATGGAACATTCTCCAATACTCCATCCAAGGACTCCAAAAAGGGTGGGTACTCTGAACTGCTATTTGGTGCGTAAGCACAAACAACAGTCAGGACCCGTCCCCCCACCCGGAGGCGGAGAGAGGCTACCCTCTCGTCCACCGGAGTAAACCCCAATGTACAGGCGCCAAGTCGGGGGGCAATAAGTATGCCCACACCAGCTCGGCGCCTCTCACCCGGAGCAACTCCAGAGTGGAAAAGCGTCCAACCCCTCTCGAGGATACTGGTTCCAGAGCCCAAGCCATGTGTTGAGGTGAGTCTAACTATATCTAGCTGGAACCGCTCGACCTCACACACCAGCTCAGGCTCCTTCCCCGCCAGAGAGGTGACATTCCACGTCCCTAGAGCTAGCTTCTGCTGCTGAGGATCGGACCGCCAGGGTCCCCGCATCCGGCCACCGCCCAGCTCACTGCGCACCCGACCTCTATGGCCCCTCCTGCAGGTGGTGAGTCCACTGGAGTGGGGGCCCATGTTTCCCTTTCGGGCTGAGCCCGACCGGGCCCCATGGGCAAAGGCCCGGCCACCAGGCGCTCGCCTCCGAGCCCCACCTCCAGGCCTGGCTCCAGAGGGGGGCCCCGGTGACCCGCGTCCGCGCAAGGGAAACCTTGGGCCTCGGTTCTTCTCCATCATAAAGGTCCTTTATGAGCCACACTTTGTCTGGTCCCTCACCAAGAGACCTGTTTGCCATGGGTGACCCTTCCAGGGGCATAAAGCCCTGACAACATAGCTCCTAGGATCACTGGGACACGCAAACCCCTCCACCACGATAAGGTGGTGACTCATATTTACAGTTTATTTACATCTATTTACAGTTAAACTATTTACAGTAAAGTGAATATGTCCTGACAAACATTAAATGGTCAATATTCATATGTTAGTGTGGAGTTTATACTGAAAATACCCTATTACCGGGTACAGAGGGAAATGCTTTTATTTTGAAGTCTCCAGGAAAAGATCAAGCTTGTTCATTGCTAGCTTTAGAAAAATGCGTATGCTCAAGATGTCGAGGCAAGATCCGCTGTTTTCTCCCCTGTTATTGAGATGACGCATCCACTCTACAACAATTTTAGCCATATTGTAAAAACATTCATATTGTCAGTTTGTGTTGTAATTTGTTGAATCACTTGATGAGTCGCAGCAGTCACAACGGCCAGGATTCTGTACTGAAAATGGAAACTTGATTTTAGGGGTGATAGTAAAAGGTTTGGTGACCTCATCAATGGGAACAACTTTGGTTGTATGGAACCGATAAATCGGTTTGATTGGTTTTTAAATGTATTTACCACTCTGAAAATACTGGCAGGAGAACTCTATCCTACCTCTCCTCCAGAAGAATTCATTCAACTCAACAGAAGGTGCTGGATGAAACAAGTATAGATAATGGATGGATGGATATATATAGGGCAAGAATTTTTCCATCAGGGTGGACACAATTCCAAGTAACACATATGTGGGGCAGCATACTGTAATTGGTTGTATTGACTTACATTGCATTGGGGAGCATTTTGTTAAATTCCTGCCAGTTTCAACCCACTCTGGAGTAGCCCTGTTGGACAGTGTTGATAATACTAGCAACATCAACAATGAGCTGAAAGCATTGGCAGACAATGAACCCCGTGCAGCACAATAACTGTTGTGAGGACAGTGCATAATTTTTCTGTTTTTGTAAACTGTATTCAGTTTTGCTATGAGATGAACAATAACCATCAGAGAATAAAAATTTTAAAACCACTTTCTGATACGAGATGACCATTGTTTTAACCAGAGCTCTGTGATCAGATGATGAACATTAGAATTGAAGCACAAGAGGGAAGGCATGGATACTGTACAAAAATATGAACAAACTGGAGATTGCTTTAATATGCACTAGAGAATAGCATTTCATATACAGTAACATTTCCAGAGAGTGAGCACTGCAGTTGAGGCAGCTGAGTTTGACATGTGCAATGCTACGTCCTGCTTGTTATCAATCCTCAATTAAAGTCTGCATTTATAATGATATGGGGTGGTTACAACCCAGTTCATAGGGATATAACATAAAATGGATCTGAATAGGGGGAGAGGTAAAGTTTTTATTATAAAATACTAACATGATAAGTCTGGGAAACCCAGAATACAACCAAACAGTGGCAAGAATGGTTAGCATCCAGTAAACAACACCAGTTAAGCTCCACACCTTCAATGAAGTAGCAAGGATGCAAATGGGGTGCACACCTGGAAAGGAAACATCAATGCTGAAAGATATATACATTTTTGTGAGAAACGCATGGTTCCATCCAAACATTGTCTTTGAGCAGGACATCACCCCGTTTGAGCTTTTGAGACATGTTGCTGCCATTAAATTGAAAATTGCCATTTTTTTTCCCTTAAATCTGGTTCATTTCCTCAGTTTAAACATTTGGGTCATCATCAATACTTGGCCTTGTTGTACAAGAACTTAAAAACCAATTGAAAACAATTGGCACATCATGAAAAGAAAAATATTGATAAAGAAAACTCAGGACTGTTAAGGAGTTCTTGTTCTATATAAGACAAAAATGGAACAAAACTCCTCATCCAAAACACCGTCAATGGATCTTCTCAGTTCTCAGATGTACAGAATTGTTTGAAGCAGTGTTAAAAGTTAACAGAGGAGTGGATGTTACACAGTGATAAACTGCACTCTGCCCCTGCTTTTTGGAAAAAATGTTCCTGATATTACATTGAATTTGAGCAAATATTGTTCTTAACCTCTCCTTGGCTTAAATGTTTGTTTTCTTTTTTCTGTTATCAATAAAATATGGGTTTATGAGCACTGCAAACCACATTCTATTTTTATTTATATTTTACAGTGTCCAAACGTTTTTGGAGTTGTGGTTAAAAAATCATGTGTTGGATTGGATCAACGAAAATAATAATAAAAAAATAAACTTGATAATCTAGCTTTTAAAATACACATACTATTTGGTGAAGATTTGATATCCTGCATATAAACAAGAGAATGTTAAATCGCATGTTTGCCTTAGTCCAACTCTGTGTCTCGAAAGAATACTTTATATCATGCTTTTGTGACCTGTGGTCTGCCAGGACATCTAAGCTCCTTTATTAAACCTTGGGTCTGAATTGTGTTTATCACCATAACAACTGTCAGTCTTATCAGAGCCCTGACATCTGCAAGGATAACGGTCCAGGGCCAGAGGCTCATTTTGAAGGGATCTCTCAGAAATGTATTCAGTTCAATTCAATTTAATTAAATTTTTATTTCTATAGCGTCTGTTATAATGACAATTGTCTCTAGGCGCTTTACAGAGACCCAGAGCATGACCCCCGAGCAAATATCATTAACTAAAATTATAATATTAAATCCAAATCAATGATAATGGCAGGTATAAAACTCCCACAGAGGGAGAAAAAACCTTTAAGCCAAACAGTGGCAAGAAAAACTCCACTTTAAGAGGAAGAAACCTGGACCAGGACCTGGATCATATGGAGGGACCTTCCTGATGAAGACCAGCTGGATAAAGAAAGATAAAGAGAGAGACAGGACAGAGAGAGGACAGAGGACAGAGAGGATGGAGGACAGAGAGAGGATGGAGGACAGAGAGAAGACGGAGGACAGAGAGGATGGAGGACAGAGAGAGGATGGAGGACAGAGAGGATAGAGGACAGAGAGAGGATGGAGGACAGAGAGAGGAGAGACACAAATGACTGAATATAATGACCACATAAACATAAACAGGTGCAGGTAGCTGCACTGGGATGAGATGGTCAGAGGACTAGATCACCGGTCACCACGCCAGCCGGCACCCCGGACACATCTACACACACAGGTGGAGGTAAAAGTTGGGATGGACAGAGGAGGGAACTGCAAGTCAGCATGAAACTCAGAAAACTCTGGCCTGCAAACATACAGAAAGAAAAGAGTAAAAAGTGGGACAAAACAGCACAACAAACTACAGGAAAGAAAAGATGGAGATGGTGTCAGCTTCCTGAACCCAAACTCGTAGGTGGTTCCATAATAAAGGTGCCTGGTAGCAGAAGGCCCGTCCTCCAAACCTACTTTTAGATATTCTAGAAACAAAGAGTAATCCTGCACTCTGAGAGCAGAGAGCTCTATTAGGAGCATAACGTGCTATCAAGTCTTGTAAATAACGAGGAGCTAGGCCATTAAGGGCATAAGTAAGCATAGCATAAGTGAGAAGCAGAATTTTAAACTCAATTTGAAATGATCCATGATTTCGCTCATGGATTCCTGTCAGCACCCTCGCTGCTGCGTTCAGGATCAATTGGAGGCTATTCAGCGAGCTTTTTGGACATCCTGCTAACAGCGCATTACAATGCACGCATTAGTAATCCCCCACACTTCGCGGTTAATGGGGGCTGTGACCCCCCCCCCAAATGGTGAAAACCGCGATGTGGATGTACATGTACATGCATATGCACATACAGTATACAGTGATCCCTTGCCACTTCGCGGTTTGACTAACGCGGTTTTAGTGCTTCGTGGATTTTTTTCAGAAATATATTATAATTAAAAAAATCAAGAAATAATCGCTGAAATTCTGCGAAAATCCACCCCACAGCAGACTTGAGGCCGCAGCTGCCAGCAAAACATCAAACAGTGACTCACAGCCTCCTGTAAGCAACAAAGAAACACAGACAGAACTCTAGAATCTGGGCGCTGTTTGGCCAAGACGCATTTACTACATTAACTACCATTTACTTGGCGCATGCGTGACGCAGCGACCGGCAGCAGTGGGAAGCATGTCAGTTTTAAGTTTGTCATTTTATGCTTAAACTTTTAAACTCGCTGTGCACTTTGAATTGATCAACCTCACTTTTGTGTGATTAAGAGTGTCATGATTCAGTGACATGGATCTGACTCTGATCTTTTTATTGGCGGTGCTGCGTCCTCATGTCACCTGGGGTTGCTGACAGCTCCATTCAATATTCCAGACACTATCTGTTAAAATTCTCAAATCCCGTGATCAGCGGCCCACCAGCGGACCTAGTCTTTCCTGACCGAGCACGGGGAAGGCGACAAATTCGTATCTCCATGACGGAAACCGAGGAGGCGAGGCAGGAGAGACGGCTTACGGGAGCGCATGAGACGGCAACACCTGTTGCACCGCATCCCCCTCCCTTCAATTATCCTGTCCAACGTCTGCGCTCTCCACAATAAAACAGGAACTACAGGCTCTTGTTCGCCACCAGCATGTGTTCAAAGAAACCTGCATCCTGGTCTCTGAGACCTGGCTCGGGGAAAAGACGTTGACGGTGATCTAGACGGGTTCGGAGGTCCGCTCCGCTCTGCTCCGACAGAGGGTCTGCAACAACTGGGAAATCATGCGGAGGTGGAGTATGTGTTTACATAAATGAACGTAGGTGTAAAACTGTTTTAGTAAGAGAGAGACTTTGTACCAATTTAAGTTTCTGCTATCAGGTTCACTGATTAGACTCCCTTTTGCAAAAACAAACAGATACAAACACTCCTTTGTTCCCTCTGCTGTTGTTCTTTTAAATACCGGGAGGAGAAGATAGCGGGTGAAAAACCCCCCTCCTGACTATAGCTTAGGTCTTCATTATGAAAAAAAAAAAAAAAGTTAATGATTGATTGACAGTTTGGAGACCAGAGGCTGTGAGGGAAACAGAAAGACCACAGTTGAGCCTTTGTCTTGTGTCACTGCAGTGTCTCGCTACTTTTTTGTGGTGTTTAAACATATTTTAAACACATTATTTAGGCAGCACCCACTACCCTCTAGTGGGTTAGGCAGCACCCACTACCCTCTATCCAAAATCTGCGAGATACAGATACCGCAAGATACCGAGTTTGTGGAAAGCGCAACTGGCATGTCGGCACGTAAAAGAGCGCGTCCAAATTGCGTCATTGCGCGTCCACCCAGTCACATGTGGACTGCACAACCGGCTCTACCTCTCGATTATGCATCACTGTATTACTTGCATACGTTTTTCTTCTCTTAAGGGCAGAGGATGTCTGTACAGCTGTGGCATGATCTCATTCAGATGTTTGCTGTGGAGGAAACGAGGAGATCACAGAACTCTGTTTTGGAGTTTCTTGTTCTGTCCTCGTATCCCTTGAGCTCGGAGCACCCGAGATGACAACCCGAGTTGTCAGAAATGTGAAAAGGAAGAACTGATTTCATTTTGGCTGTGATCCAGAAGAAATCCTGGATTCTGGATCACTTTCAAATTTTCAATAACACTGCACTGTTTAGTTGTTTCTTGAACCCTAAAGCAACCACAATGGAGACAGGAAGGGAGTTCTGGAATTTTAAGAGTTTAATTCTCTCAGATGTAAAAAAGGAGGATTCAAGGATTGGCAGCCAAACCAACAATCCAGGGGACGACGAAGGCAAGGAGGTGGCACTGCGAATGGCTGGATCAGGCGTTTCTATGGGAAGATCTGGAGATGAGTCTGGTTGAATGATGACTGAATATGTACAGGTGTGCAGTGCCACACTTGGGCTGCTTGTCAGATCGGAATGGGAAACACAGGTGGATCTGAGTGTCTATGTAGAGGATTAAAGGTGGTGCAGTGGGTTGTGCTCAGGGGCCCCAGAGGTGGAAGGTTGCGGGTTCACAACCCGGCTTGGGACCCTAACATGCGCTCAATGGGGCCGGAGATTTTGTTTCTCAACATCTCTGTTAATTATTACCCACAACTCATGAAATTTCACTCAGGTATTGACAATGAAAACCTCTATAATCGCAATCTGTAAATCTCTATATGGGAGAACTGTTGTGCTTGGCGGAGGACTGCGCTCTCCGAGTGATTTTCTAGCTAAGAAATGCTTTCCTGGAAGTTCACTGGCTCTATTTTTTCTGAGCAGTTTGCTGAAACTTCTTGGAGTACAATAGAAATGATTAAATCATTTGCTTCACATTAGTTAGAGCTAATGTGAAGCAGTGCAGAGGAGGAGAAGGAAGGAAGAGGAGGAAGCTCTACAGCAGAGTCCCAGACGAGCTGCCCATGAGAGCTGCTCTGATCTGGATGAAAAGTCTCTCCATAGCAGTTTGCAGGTACCGCAACCTGCTCTTAAAGGCAATGGCTACTGACGCACTGATTGGTTAAACAGGTGGAACGCCCTAACCACTCCCATGCATAACATATGTATAATATAGTGGTTGGCGCAGGTAATATCACAGGTTTCGGGAGGAGGAAGATTGCGTTCTTTGTGGGGGAACGCCCCTCCTGCTACCTGCTATCCCTTAATAGCAGCTTTAGGAGGTGTGGCGCAAGATTGGGCCCTAAATGTGATGGGTTTTGCTTCAGCCTCGTGTGCTTTGTTTTAATTTTTTTTTCAATTTTTTTTTTTCAAATATTTTTTTCTATGAACATTTTTGAAACTTCCGCGATGTACTGAGACCGCAATTGCTGAGACCGCGATGTGTGCGGGATTACTGTAATCCAGTCTGGAACTGACAAATGCTTGGATTAATTTTTCAGCATCACCCTGGGAGAGGATGCTCCTAATCATGATGATATTTCAGAGATAAAAAAAGTCTGTCTTGCAAACCTGATTAATGTGCTGCTTAAATGACATATCTTGATCAAAAATGACTCCAAGGTTTTTTACAGCTGTGCTGGAAGCCAGCGTAAACCTAGTTAATCCATTCCTCAGGTGTTTGGGACACCAAACGGAGACACCAACATGATCTTCTGAGTGGTGTCTCCACTGCTTTTCTCCTTTTCCTTCCCTTTCCTCCTCCCTTCCTCCTCCTCCAGCTCATTCATAATTACCTGGGAGCACCTTGTTGATGTAACTGTGCTCCATATTCTTTACTTTCCTGTGGTTTGTTGTGCTGTTTTGCCCCCTTTTTCTTTCTGTGTATTTGCAGGCCAGAGTTTCCTGGGTTTCATGCTGACTTGCAGTTCCATCCTCTGTCCATCCCGGGGTTCTCCTCTGTTAGGATTTAGGAATTAACAGAATTTTAGTTAAAGCTAAAAGTTTATTGCCTGTATCTTGGCTGCTGAAGGCCTCAGGCTGGCTGCTTTATGACCCAACACTGGGATCACGACCTCCTGACCTGCTGTCTCTTGAAGGGACTATGCATGGCATATTTAGTTACACGCTTCCGGGGCAAACACACCACTTTTGTTTGGACTGGACATCTGGACTTAATTCCTGTAACATCCTGCAGACCCCCATCAACAGTTTGAAACCCCCGGAAAAACAGTTTGTTTATTAACCAGGACTTTGGGACTGTGACCATCTGGACAAAGAGTCATAAAACCCAGGAGACCAGGGTCCGCCTTCCTCTGGATCTTTAAAGACAGGCACAAACGGACTTGCAGTGTGCATTTTGTCCATGGCAGCATCTCGGTGATGATGTGGACAATTGCACCATCGGCCGATTAAAATATTTTGCATGGCATTATAATTTTGTAAACATGATTGTAATAAATTCTTGATTGATCTTTGCTTCTAGATTTGTCATTTAGGCACCAGATAAAAGAACACGGAGAGACAAAGTTTTTTCAATGGTGACCCCGACGCAGGATCTGGTCATCTTTAAAGTCTCTGATTGTGAGATTTTATGACAGAACGCTGGGAGGTCCGGTCAGTAGTCCGCTGGCCAGCAAATGGTGAGAACTTTTGCAAATCTATTATTGAACTTAAATTGGTTCTCTGACAGGATCTTCCTCACGTTCATAAATTTATAGTTGATTTAAGTAATAACTGTGGTTTGATAAAATTCATATTACGTTTGTGTAATTTTTTGGGCCATGCACAATATTTAAATACCAGCTCTGAGAGCTGAAGAGCGCTAAAATCCAGTGGGACTGGTCGGGTCGGGGGACCTTAGAGTACTGTGATAAAGGACTAGAGGAATCAGTCGGGGACTGATGGAGAGACCGGCCGAGGATAGTTAAGGAAATCCAGCAGGGAGACTGGTCAGCTGTAGACTCCAGTGGGGAACTGGTTGGGTATGGGACCTGTAAAATCAGTCGGAGACTGATTAAGAAGAAATTGGTTAAGGAAACAGTACTGATTGATCAAGGTGGTACCGAAGAGTTATGGAAAATTTGAATGTGTGGGTGGTTTTTTCATCCGATTTGATAAATTAAACTGGGAGGCTGCAGTGTACGCTTCACATTGTGGGCGGAATTCCTGCATTCTGTCCCGGATCATCGGATGACTTTCTGTCGGGGTTTTTTGGGGTTGGATAGATGGGTTTTATTTCATTTAGGGTAATGTATTCAAAGCTGTTGAAGAATAACCAGAAAAAGGCTGGGTTACCCTTGAGATTAAGCGCACAAAATTTCTATTTTGTGTAGAAGCTTCTTAATCAAGTCTTTTATCTGGGATAATATTCACAGCTGGATATATTGCGTGTATAATTTTGCTGTATATGTTCTATGTTTGTTTGTGTGTGTTGTTCGTTTATGCCTGTTCTACGATTGTACATGTAAATTGTTCGTGTGTCACGTCTGTTCAGAATTTGTACCTGGTTTTCTGGGGTTGTCCTGTCTATGATTTTCATATAATGATTGGCATGAATTCTGAGATTAACCGTAAGAAAGTTAGAGAGGAGTTTGAGAGAAAAGGAGAAATGCAGAGGAGCCTGCCAAAAGGGAGGGGCGGTGGGCATGCTGCGGAGAGTCTACAGCAGCAGGGGACATGCTTGCCCCCCCCTTCCTTCTAGTGGGACAGATAACAGATCAGTGCTCTTTTCTCCTGCCGTAGTTAAGGGGGGTTGAGAAGTTGGGAAATGTTTATTCAATTTACAGCAAGGTGATTATAGGTGATTAACTTGAGAATGATGAAGTACTTATAATATGAACTAAATAACTATGGTTTTGAAGAATTTTGCAGGTATGCATTGCAGAAAAAAAAAAAGAAGAAAGCTTTTCACACTCTGATCACCCCCTCCTCCTCTTTAGACCCCCTCCTAGTCTGACTGTGCTGTTTTTTTTTTCTTTCCTGTCCTTTACTCCCTCACGAAAGACCATGGTCCTTTTTTGTTTTGTTTTATTTTATCCTTTTTATTTTATTTTTGATTTTTGGTGTGTGTGTGTGTGTGATGGCCTACGAAGACAAAAATGACAATACTGGATATGACCCACGTTATATTCTGGATGCTGACAGGACTGACTGTAAACTGACATGAGGTCTGGACCTGACAGAAAATGGACCTCTTTACCTAACAAAAGGACAAAAAACTATGACTATACACAATGACTTTATGTCTGTGGAGTCTGATGATTCCTCAGGCCAGGTATTATTAGGAGGTATTATTGATTTGCTTTAACTTGGTATTATGATATTATTATTTGATATGGTATATAGATCATGATATAATGATGAAGTATACCAGAAGGTTGGTGTACTGAGGTCGATATGTGGGAGAATTTTATTATATGTGTGTTTTTATACAATGTTTGATGTTATGCATGCTGATGTCAGTACTAATACTTTTCTATAGCTGTGATGAAGTTTTTATTCTGTTTGACATGTTTTTGCATTTAATTCTGTGTTTCTTTTACTCTGTGGGATTACTGGTGATGGGTTTACTTTTATGCAGTCTCTCACTCATATTGGTTTCATAGAACTATATAAGGGGTCTCTGATTTATAAATTGGCTGGTTAGGAGGCCTCAGTCTATTTTAATAATACATATTATTCGATACGGTGAATGTAAAAGGGATAGTTTGATTATTATAAATGATGCTTGAATGATGTGATAGGGCGGTTGTGATTCTTTTTGTGGACGCAGGTTAGCAGTTTAATTTTTTTTGGGTGTTTGTCTAAATGCTGTTGGAATTTTTTGTGGGGTTAGTCGCATTGGTGATTTTGTCTTGGGATTTCTTTCCTGTGACGGATGGAGTTCTGTTTTTCTTAGACTTCTTGTGTTTTACACTTTTTGGTTTTTTTTTTTTGCTGTAAGCAGTTAAACATTACAAGTCCTCTAAGTTAGTGGTCACATTCATTTTGGTTTTTAGTGCCTTGAGGGGATGGAGAGATTTCCGACTCGGGGGGGCTGTTGGACAGGAGTTGTCTGATGTCTGCAGACTCTGCTTCCGCTTCCTTATTATGGCTTATTCTGGTCTCTGTGGATCTGGATTTCATGGTGACCCCTACACACATTCCTCTAAAGACGAATCTTCAACGCATTGGTCAAAAAAAAGATGTTGTTTCTAAAGATCTCAACTCTGCTGCTGCATGATCTACAAAAGACATTGAAAGCGAGGTGGGCTCTCGCACTAGGACAAAGGACTTGTACGATGTCCAAAAGATATTGAAAGCGAGGTGGGCTCTCGCGCTGGACACGAAGGACTTGTTCAATGACCTTTTCACGTTCTGATATGAGGATTCTGCGATCTGAGGAAACCGATTCCAGGGGAAGCTGTGACGTCTGGAGTTTCATGGTTGATTTGATGTGGCTGTAGTTTGGGCTGGGGCTGTGTTTGTGGCTCTGATGGCCTCTTGACGGCAGTTGTCTTCAGTTGTGTCTCTCTACCATCCTTTCTTGGTGGTTTAGTTCATTTTTTGTATTAGTTTGTTTTGTATATAATTGGGTCAGTCTTAGGTATCACTTCCTGTGGGAGTGTCAGGCATTTTTTTCTTTTCTTTCTTTTTTTTAAGAGTGGAGAAAGAAGGAAATAAGAAAATATGAATGCATTAAAGAAGGACAGAGAAAGTATGTGAAGACATTATAATTTTGAAGGACATGAGTGGAAGACATCAGGATGGAAGTGATAAAGTTAAATATAATAAAGGAAATTGTAAGTGAGTGGAAAGGCTTTTTGTAAGTGATAAAAGGGAAGAAATGATACCATTCTAAATTTATATTCACCGTAATGAATTTACAATAAGGATACCATTTTATTGATTAGTTTATTATTTTAAACATGTTCTCCTATCTTTTTAACACATATACTGCATGTTTCTGCACAAGTTTTTGACTTTAACATTATAACAGTACTGACAGTTTCTTAATAATCATGGATTATAACAAATCGGAAGGTGAGCCGATTTTAATCCACATATCGATATTGCAGAATATTTTCTAATTCATAACATCTCTGAGTCGGTTGTAACCCCTTTCGAATTAACATAGATTAGATGAATGTTATTTGTGCAACCTCTGTTGTGTCCTTCTGTGGCAGGATGAGATTGTGGTGCCATTAAGAGTCCTGTGGTAGAATACGTTGGTGTACGACCAGAGTGGATGCTGCCAGGCATATGGAGCTCGAACACCTTTTGACGTGCTCATGTCAACTCAGGAGAACGGAGGATTCGAACAATTTTCTTCAAATTTCTTCACATCATCTGTAATCCATTGGAGGTCAACTTCTCAATTCATCTGAATTGTCACATGGGCCTGTCATCTGCGGACATCTGGATTTCTTTCTCTTGAACTGAGATGAACTCAATATGATCAATTACATTATGAATGTTCACCATATTCATTTTTTACAATTTACAGTTCTTGAGTGTTTATTAGTTATATGACATATTCAAGATGAGTTTACATGTTCCTGTGTTGCTGGGAGGCTTTAGTATAATGTTTTGTTTTGTTTTCACATAAAAGCTGTAATATGGAAAGGTGGATAGAGAAATATTTTATATACATATAGAATACTAGATATTTGCTACAGTTGATTTGGAAAACATGAATAAATCATGTTTTGAGTGGAGATTTGTTAGGATTTAGGAATTAACAGAATTTTAGTTAAAGCTAAAAGTTTATTGCCTGTATCTTGGCTGCTGAAGGCCTCAGGCTGGCTGCTTTATGACCCAACACTGGGATCACGACCTCCTGACCTGCTGTCTTCAAGGGACTATGCATGGCATATTTAGTTACACGCTTCCGGGGCAAACACACCACTTTTGTTTGGACTGGACATCTGGACTTAATTCCTGTAACATCCTGCAGACCCCCATCAACAGTTTGAAACCCCCGGAAAAACAGTTTGTTTATTAACCAGGACTTTGGGACTGTGACCATCTGGACAAAGAGTCATAAAACCCAGGAGACCAGGGTCCGCCTTCCTCTGGATCTTTAAAGACAGGCACAAACGGACTTGCAGTGTGCATTTTGTCCATGGCAGCATCTCGGTGATGTTGTGGACAATTGCACCATCGGCCGATTAAAATATTTTGCATGGCATTATAATTTTGTAAACATGATTGTAATAAATTCTTGATTGTTCTTTGCTTCTAGATTTGTCATTTAGGCACCAGATAAAAGAACACGGAGAGACAAAGTTTTTTCACCTCCACTTGTGTTTGAGGTGCCGTCTGGCGTGGTGATCAGCGACCTGGTCCTCTGGCCATCTCATCCCAGTGCTGCTACCTCCATCTTTTATGCTTATGTTTATATGGTCTTTGTATTTAGTCATTTGTGACTCTCCTCTCTCTGTCCTCCACCCTCTCTGTGTACTACATCCTCTCTCTGTCCTGTCTCCCCTCTTTTCTTTCTCTACCCAGCTGGTCTTCAGCAGGAAGGTCCCTCCATATGATCCAGGTCCTGGTCCAGGTTTCTTCCCCTTAAAGTGGAGTTTTTCCTTGCCTCTGTTTGGCTTAAAGGTTTTTTTTTCTCCCTCTGTGGGAGTTTTTTTTACCTGCTACACAGCAAATTCTCCAGTGTTAAATTTCTAGTGTTCAGGCAAATAAACACTACTCAGTGTTAAATTTCGCAGTTGCAACACCTGTGGTGTTGGCACTGGCCAGGTGCTGTTGTTAATTTCCAGAGTTCTGTCATATTAGCACTAATCAGTGTTCAGTCCTACATCCGGGATATTTTGCGAGGAAGAAATCGCGCAGCTAGAGATCCGCCATTTTCTCCAACCCATTGCTGCAGGTGGTTGCATTGCGAGTCGTGGGATATTCCATCAGTGGTAAGTTCTTTCTTATACGGTCTATGGTTATTACATTAATAAATTATTACCATAAATTGATAAAATTTCGGTGTTGGAGTGATGGCCTTTCAAATTCATAGTTCAGCTTTTAATCTATATTGATTGTAGCCTGTTGTTGGGTTGAAGTCATTTTCGCGCTCAAATTGCTCGGAGCAGTAAATAACTTAAAAATTGCTCGGAGCAGTAAATAACTTATTGCTTAAATGTTGGGTTTTAAGGACTTGGCTGTTTCACATTACAATGAAAAAGTATACCGTACGTAGAAAAATGCTTAGCATTGCAGTGCTAATTTTCAAGTCTTCCACAGGTAGCGTGACGTTTCTGGAAGGATGATTGTTCTCAAGGTTAAATACTTGAACTCAAAAAAATATGTGAAAATACCCGAGCCATGCATGGACGTCTTCATAACGGAAGGTGAGTTTGACTCGCAAGCTAACTTTATTTATTCTCAACCGATATTCACAATTTTAAAGTATATTCCAGCTCTGTCTAGATATGTGATTTTATTTTAAACTTGGGACTGTTGGAAAATTTGGTCATCATAATTTAAAAAAATGTAGAATGTATTGCCTTGAATCTGAATACCTATCTTCCGCGGTCTAGAAATATACTTCGTCATGCAATATTACGGCGTAACGATGCCAAACGTCCCCAGATAGTGATACAGCAAATCACGCAATCAGTTACTGCGGTGGATTCATTGGGAACGTGAGTGACCATTGTTGGCCTGTTGTTCAGCCATTATACAGTTTGAACTATTTCTGGCTGGTGTGGTGCCTCTGTCGGTCTACCGTTACTGTTTGAATCGGCTGTATGCGTCCTATGTTTTGTTCTGTGGTTTATTTGCGCGGTCGCATGGAAATATTTCATATGAGCAGGTGAGCTGCACCGGCTGTTTCGTCTATTTTGCACACATTTGGTGGCGCATATCGTCATTTTTGCTGTTTTCTTTGAATCGGCCCAGGAAGCAGTCAAATTACTCGACAAATTTACAATTGCTTGCTGTTATGACACGATGTGAAAGTGACAACCTCGTTATTTAGAAGGGCTAAAAAATAACATGGATGGTAATGGTTATTTTGAGTAGCTTACGTGTGGACACCATTTAGCTGCCAGGATGGTTAGACTATGTGGAATTTGTATACAATGTCCATTAATTTGTAATCATATTGTTGATGTGCTTACTGGCAGAGAGTAGCTTCATATTGGCATTAACATATGGAAACCCTAGTATTGTATGACACAAATTATTGTATGATGTTTCAGCTTTTGGTATTAGGTGGGCTTTAAACCATGCTTTTGTTGATGTCCAGTCATGTCTGTTAAATGTATTTATATATACTTATTTACATGTACTTTTTTTCAGTTAGGGAGAAGTTTTCCATCCATGAAAGCAAACACTTGACGGTGACCGATGATGGAGGAACAGAAATAGATGCTGATGTGTTTGCAGAGTTGATTTCCAAGGATCTGTGTTTCATCATTCATGATTCTGATTCTGAAGGTATGTTGTGCTGTTGGTTCCATTTGCTACACAATGATTTACACATTATTGGTAAAGGAATTATGGAGAGTTTGTTTTATTTAACTAAATGTATGATGCATAATTGTTTTTTTTTTTGTTTTTGGGTTGTTTTTTTTTTTTTTTTTCATTTTGCTAGAGTTATCCTTCAGTGACTCCTCCAGCCTCACAGACACCCTTTCCATGGCAAGCAGTCAGGATAGTTTGGCCGAAGTTAGCCTTTACAAAAGAGCATGCATGGAAGAAGATGTGTTGCAGCCTGTTCCAGCCAGAGATGTGAGGATGTAGTAGTGATTTGTTAACAGAATTGCCAGGATTGTTGCCATTTTATATCTATTTTAAGTTTTATGTAAACTAATGTGAGAAAATAATAGGGAAAAGAGGCAGCATATTACATAATTTACCTGTAATAATTAACCTGCTTTTGATGCATGTGTTTTACCAATTATATCAGCTTGTTAAGAAGGTATTGATGGAGAAACCTGGTGGAGCAGCAGTCCTGAAGGAGTATAAGGACACTGAAAGCATTTGTGACAGTTCCAGGCGGCAAATGGTCAACATTTTGGCTGCACACATGACTGAAACCGAAGGGTACGAAAGCCTGATATAAGACTCCAAGAGTTGGGGATGTATAGTATTTTCTCTATGTAATGTGACCCTGTAAAAGCTACTTACATGTTACCACTATGTACAAGTCATGACCAAACAAAATGAGATGGACAGTTTTTTTTTTTTTTTTTATGTGCAGATGTAAAAAAGCTTGCAGACGTACAGCCTATTCTCCTTCATTTATTATTTTACATTGTCCTTCAAATGTTAAAATAATATTGTTGTAATTCCCATTGTTTTTCAGGAGGGTTCCACAACGGCTGACTAGGGAGAAATACGCCCTTGGTATCATTACCTTGTTCCCATTGCTGAAAGACCCATTGTCTAGGAAAGGCTATGTAAGTTGAATGAAGTATTTTGCAATAGCTTTTGATGGTGACTTATTTCAAAGTGAAAATTGATGCAGAATGTAATGTAAGATGTTCTTCTCAGTGTGTTCATTCTGTCAACATCATGTCAAATGAGAGCAGTGATGCCCTCATTTGACATGATGTTATGTTTTAAAGAGGTGGTCTGTTTAGATGTTTGTAGATGATGGAATTTGTGAGGATCCAGAGTTGGTGGTGTAGCGATGCCATTTGTCAACCAAGTCATATTTATTTGTAGCGCACATTTAGACACAACATAATAGTACAAAAGTGCTTTACAGACCTAACAAATAACAGATATTGTATATGAAAAAAAAGAGACTAAAATAATAAGTAAAACTAGAAAATTTTGGAGAAATTTTGATATGTGCATGCCCGCTTGCAGCACATTTATTGTCGCTTGCTGCTGCTTAATGCACGTCCATCTTCAGAGCAGGGTCATGTTTGGACGTGTTACCTGTTATGCTCTTATGCAACATTTCCATGGGCCAACATCAGTGTGTGACCTCAGAAATGCACTTCTGGAAGAATGGTCAAAAATCCCCAATAAACACACTTCCTAGGAGTGTTGAAGCTGTTCATGCTGCAAAGGGTGGAGCCACATCATATTGATTAGGAATGGGATGAACTAAATGGTGAAACTTTGCCCCCAAAGGTCGAGGTCATCATAGGGAGGGTCAGTAATGTCAAACCTACCCACCAGTAACCCACTAGTGAAAATAGCATCTCTCTAGCCCACACAGAGGCTGAGAAATGGGATTGGTGGCGTGCGTGATGGTGAAACTCCGCCCCCAAAGGTCAAGGTCATCATAGGGAGGGTCAGTGAAGTTAAGGCTACCCACTAGTAACCCACTAGAGAAAATAGCATGTCTCTAGCCCACACAGAGGCTGAGAAATGGGATTCGTGGCGTGCGTGATGGTGAAACTCCGCCCCCAAAGGTCGAGGTCATCATAGTGAGGGTCAGTGATGTCAAGGCTACCCACTAGTAACCCACTAGAGAAAACAGCATGTCTCTAGCCCACACAGAGGCTGAGAAATGGGATTCGTGGCGTGCGTGATGGCGAAACTCCGCCCCCAAAGGTCGAGGTCATCATAGGGAGGGTCAGTGATGTCAAGCCTACCCACCAGTAACCCACTAGTGAAAATAGCATGTCTCTAGCCCACACAGAGGCTGAGAAATGGGATTCGTGGCGTGCGTGATGTGGAAACTCCGCCCCCAAAGGTCGAGGTCATCATAGGGAGGGTCAGTGAAGTTAAGGCTACCCACTAGTAACCCACTAGAGAAAATAGCATGTCTCTAGCCCACACAGAGGCTGAGAAATGGGATTCGTGGCGTGCGTGATGGCGAAACTCCGCCCCCAAAGGTCGAGGTCATCATAGGGAGGGTCAGTGATGTCACGGCTACCCACTAGTACCCCACTCGAGAAAATAGCATGTCTCTAGCCCACACAGAGGCTGAGAAATGGGATTCGTGGCATGCGTGATGGCGAAACTCCGCCCCCAAAGGTTGAGGTCATCATAGGGAGGGTCAGTGATGTCACGGCTACCCACTAGTACCCCACTAGAGAAAATAGCATGTCTCTAGCCCACACAGAGGCTGAGAAATGGGATTCGTGGCGTGCGTGATGGTGAAACTCCACCCCCAAAGGTCAAGGTCATCATAGGGAGGGTCAGTGATGTCAAGGCTACCCACTAGTAACCCACTAGAGAAAAAAGCATGTCTCTAGCCCACACAGAGGCTGAGAAGTGGGATTCGTGGCCTGCGTGATGGCGAAACTCCGCCCCCAAAGGTCGAGGTCATCATAGGGAGGGTCAGTGATGTCAAGGCTACCCACTAGTAACCCACTAGAGAAAAAAGCATGTCTCAAAAAAAAAAAGCATGACGTCACTAGAGTGCAGAGACATGTCTGAAAAATCATAAAACGTAATCGCGATTTCTCAGAGACGATAAATCACAACAATACACGGCTTCAGTATGTTATCGGTCAAAGTCTTGTGACCCGTTTAAAGTTTGAATGGTGTCTCTGTGATAAAATATGGCTGAGCTATAGAGCTCCAAAGAGGGCTGATTTTCACCGGTTTTTGGTGTCTAGCGTCACCATGGTAACACTTTTGATGGAGAAAAGTAATAGCACACATCGTACGGTCGAGACCTACGTTTTGATATATTCCATGCATGTGTGCACCTTACGGTTATGCCCCTATTAACGGACGAAAAATGATGCGGAATAATAAGAAAAAAACTAGAAAATTTCGGAGAAATTTTGATATGTGCATGCCCGCTTGCAGCACATTTATTGTCGCTTGCTGCAGCTTAATGCACGTCCATCTTCAGAGCAGGGTCATGTTTGGACGTGTTACCTGTTACGCTCTTATGCAACATTTTCATGGCCGCATCAGTGGTGACCTCAGAAATGCACTTCTGGAAGAATGGTCAAAATCCCCAAATAACACACTTCCTAGGATGTTGAAGCTGTTCATGTTGCAACGGTGGAGCCACATCATATTGATAGGAAGGGATGAACTAAATGGTGAAATTGGCCCCAAAGGTGGAGGTCATCATAGGGAGGGTCAGTGATGTTTTGGGCCTTTTTTGGTGGCATTTTATGGAGCCCCATTTAGGTCATAATTCAATGAATAAATGAATCTATTATGATCTTGATATCTATTTATGAAATACAGGCGTTTATTATTATGAAATATTTCCCATATTATGAAATGCATGTTTATTATATTAAATATTTCCCATATTATGATAATGGTTTCGTTTTTCATAAAATTTTAATAAATGGCTTTGTTTTTCATAAGAATGATTTGTGTCTCAATCAAAGAGAGGGGCGGAGCCATTATGTGATTGGCTGCTAGGTCATAATTCTTTTTTTTTCTAATTATTTAATTTTTTCATTATAATGGACATGTTTATAATAAAAATGTTTTCATAATAATGGATACGTATTTCGTCTGTGTTCATAATAATAGACTCATTTATTCATTGAATTATACACAAACGGGGCTCCATAGCCGCAAAGCCACAGAATATCGCACGACTGTCGGCTCGTTTTGAGCCGATTTTCCAGTCGTGCGAGTATTTTTTGGATCGGGCCGAATTTCGACCTATCGGGGTCGTGCTTCGTGTAGTATACGTGGGGTAACGACGAGATCAACACCTCCGACGAGCTCCCGATCAAAGTCGTGTGCTCCGCAAGGAAATCAAACGTGTTTGAAATCCTGGTCGCTCCTTGAAGGTATCGCACAGTAGAAGCATTAGGTGCGTTTGAGATGAACTGGCGGCTGCCTGGCGAGTAGACGAGATCAGGGGCCACAGCAGGAGGTAGAGAAAAAAGCTGCATCAAGTCGGACAGTTTCCAGCACATACAGGTGGAGACACTAGTTTAGATCACCTGTATGTTAGTTTGCAGACCACGTTCTTAGTAAAGTGTCCTCCGCAGGTCCCCCGGGGAGGGAGGACCGAACCGTCTCTGCTGCAGAGGCGGGGTTGGAGCGGAGCAAAACGGCACAAATATTTCAAAGAGGGCTGGCGTGACAGTCGTTTGAGAAGAGAGGGCTGGCGTGAACGGCAGTTCCCGCGGGGTGCCTGCAGGTACGCTGCCCAAGCGGCCTGATGGAGATCTCTCCTCTCCGTCTCTGCTGCAGAAGCCAGANGTTTTTTCCCTCTTTGCTCAATATTTAGATTTGTATGTCTCATGAAAGGCACACAGTCAATAATATAATACACAAGTCACTTTAAGCTTTTATAAACATGACATGAAAAATTAAATGACATACAAGTTAACATTAACAATCATTAGCATGCACTGGCAAAATCTTTATCAAATCATCACTAACACGTAGTGGCTGGCAAGTGCTAGCATAACAAATTTGTACAACAATTTTTTCTTGTTATTTTTTACATTGGGCAATTGTCCCTTTTGGTTAGCGCACACAAAACTTTTGCTAAACATCTCCACAGACGCTCACAAATTTCACACAAAAGCTCATCAGAAGTTGCACTAAGTTAGTACAATTTACGCTAGCATTAGCTGCCGCAACAGCTAGCTAGCTAGTTATTAGCTATGAATGATAAGTTTGCCTATTAACTTGTTTAACTTAGTCATTAGTAGAAAGAATATTTATTCAAAAGATACTTCACACCATGCACGAGCAATACAAACCTCCGAGTAGGAGCAGTTTTGCGGCCACCTTGTTTTTCGGCACTTTCCTGGTGCCCCAGCACACTTGTATCCATCCGTCTTCACTGGAGAGGTCCGGCCGTTTTAATACCTGAATGAGCTGCTGTCTGTACTGAGGTGTCACAATGTCAGTACTTTCGACGTGAATTGTCTTGTCCCTAAAATAAAACATCCCGAACCTGAACTGCGCCATTGTAACTCCCACACAAAAAAAAGTCTGCTATAAGATTAAATTGCATATACATACTAGATGGTTTTGCTAGACAATGGCACTAACCTGAATGTAAATGCAGACCAAAAATAAAATACATTGTAACAGACGCTATACAAATAAAGTTGAATTGAATTGAATAAGCAACATCAGAAGGTTAAAAAATACACCCAGTTCAATGGTGATAATACAGAACTTGCCTTGGTAGACTAATATAGTCTTGTACTGCCATCTGGTGGACAGGCACTCCTTGACTTTACTGTTTACTGAGGAACCACTGCTACATCTCACACTGCTTGTGAGGTGAAGCTCTGGAGTTTACTGAGTCACAGAAGTGCTGTTGTTACTGGCTCTGTCTTTAGCTTGTTTAATCCTCAACTACATTTATGAAAGTAGCAGAATGAATTAGCAATTTGTTTGCAGTTAACACAGTACAGTGGTACCTCTACTTACGAACGTCTCTACATACGAAATTTTCAGGTTATGAAACGCCTCAATGGGAAAATATTGCCTCTTGTTACTAAAGAAATTTCAGGATACGAAAGGCAAAAATACAGTACGCGTAGCTACTTGCAGCTCCCAGAGTTTACAAAACATAAACATACTTGTAGCTGCTCTGCCATTGGCTATCGCCTAGCATCTTCCTGGCATCTCCCTCTGAATTCTCTGTGTGTCGCCTTGAAGGCAATTTCTATAAGTTTTAAATGTATCTTTATCTGTTAACACTTAGTTTAGTCACTGGTTAAATTAAAATAAGTGGATTATTTTTCTACTGTTAGATATTTAAGATGTAACTGCATCTGAGTCTTTTACTTTGTAGCAGAGTGTCAACACATCCTGTTAGGTCACTCCTTGTCAGTTACTTCCTGTTTTCCTGATCTTGCATGAGAAATGTGCTGCATGCTCCTGGAGCAATCCTCTGCAATCCTCTGTTAATTATCAAAGATGCAATGCCGTAAGTTGATTTATATGATTTTGAATAAGTTAAACAATATATATTAGAGGTTATTTTGTTTTTTGTTTTTTTGTATTATATTTGATCGATTAGTTAAAAACAAGTTTGTTTACACTTGCCTTGGTAGACTAATATAGTCTTGTACTGCCATCTGGTGGACAGGTGCTCCTTGACTTTACTGTTTACTGAGTTGCTAAAAACACAGATACTTATTATTTTTGTATCGCTTTATTTACAGTTTTCACCAATTGTCATTGAAGAAGTGTGACAGTAAATGGTCAAGCTTACTATGACTCTGTCTTCATTGGCATCGGTTTATCTTGGTGTTTAGTCAGAGTTTCCATACACCCTGCACGAGAACACTACACTCTGAATCTCGGAATTTGTTGAAAAGAATCACCCAGAAAAAGTGTTCACCAGTCGGGTTATCGCTCACTATGTTGATGTTTGCCTTGCACATTTTTGAAGGATTGTTAAAAGCCAACAAAAGCAAACGTCCTTGGATCAGTTCTTTACAAACATCAGGCAAAAACCACTGCTGAGAGAGAAAAGGTGACGACGATAGCAGTAAAAATAGGGTTTCTCAACGGGGGCGGTACTGCCCCCCAGAGGGCGTTCTGAACCTTTAGGGGAGCGCTGGAAACGTCAGGACTGAGAGGGGGACGCTCTATGGAAGTATTTCTGTGCCATTTGAGTTTGAATACGAATTTTTAAGATTGAAAATTTTCAGCATCAAAATCAGACTTTGAATTTTAAAAAACATCAGATTTCTAGCACTGAATTTTTTTTTTGCCTCTGAATTTTATTTTGTTAAAATAAATTCAGTGCTAAAAAAAATTGTTGTCTTAAAATATTCAGTTTTTCAAAATTCAACACCCCAAAAAATTCAGTGTAAAAAAAATCAACATCTCAAAAAAATTCAGTGTAAAAAAATTCAATTTCTAAAAAAAAAAGTCAGTGTAAAAAAATTCAACCTCAAAAAATTCAGTGTAAAAAAATTCAACCTCAAAAAATTCAGTGTAAAAAGAACCAGACTCAACATCCGGGTCACCAGGGAGAAGCAATCGATCCCTGTCTCAATTCAGCCAACGTCCAGCCAATCACGCTCCATTAGTCATGTGACACCTACCCAGATAGTAAGACGGACCAGTCGGCCATGGCAGCAAACTCAGGTGATGGTGCTGCGGTGAGTCTGTTTACTTTATTTGCTGTTTGTATTACACATTTAAAATACATTTATTAAATGATATTATTAATTTTAACACTGTACAATTACCGTGCAATAGCGCATTTACCGTTTATTAGCGGCCTGTCTGTGCGTGTGTTTGTACTGTGCGTGTGGTGCGACCGCAGGCCAGAGAGACGGCAGGTGGACGGCAGGTGTACAGTGTTAAAATTAATAATATCATTTACTAAATCGGCCGACCGGTCCATCTTACTATCTGGGTGGGTGTCACATGACCAAAGGAGCGTAACGTGATTGGCTGGACGTTGGCTGAATTGAGACAGGGATCGATTGCTTCTCCCTGGTGACCCGGATGTTGAGTCTGGTTCTTTTTACACTGAATTTTTTTAGGTTGAATTTTTTACACTGATTTTTTTTTTTAGAAATTGAATTTTTTTTACACTGAATTTTTTTGAGATGTTGATTTTTTTTGGGGGGGGTGTTGAATTTCTTTACATGTTGAATTTTGAAAAACTTAATATTTTAAGACAACAATTTTTTTTAACACAGAATTTATTTTAACAAAATAAAATTCAGAGGCAAAAAAAAAATTCAGTGCTAGAAATCTGATGTTTTTTAAAATTCAAAGTCTGATTTTGATGCTGAAAAATTTCAATCTTAAAAATTCGTATTCAAACTCAGGTGGCACAGAAATACTTCCATAACGCTCAGGCACGAATGAGGGGCGCCACAACTTGAGAACTCTATTTTAAACTTCCATGGTTTCCCAAGGTTTTTTTATAGTTCAAATCTATATATGTTTCAATAAAATGTTGTGCTCAGATTTCCTTTCAAAAAATAAAGCTGCTGTCTGAGACCAAAACCCCGAGTCTGCTGCTTCCATGACCCGGTAAAATCTCCTTTTCTCTCTACATCACAATCAGATGTGCAGAGCGGGATTGTCGCCATAGTAACGCCCATAAACACACAGCAGCAGAGAAACTCCTTTCCAACATACTCATTCAACAACCAATGAAAACATACACAACCAAGACACTGTAATCACATTTAATCACAGACATTTACAGTACAATAAAAAATCGTGGAAAACAGGAAAAAGTGACAGCAGTACAATGCTAATTACATAAATTATGGGTTTATTCCATCACCTAGCAACGTGCATCAGCCGATGTGCTGCTATGTGAGCAAGTGTTCTCCAATGAAGCCATGAAGCTGTCGTGATTACAGGAGCATCTTTCTAAAAAAAACATCCAGACATGGCATCTAAAGACTCGGCTTACTGAACAAGGATTCAGCCGAGCTCTCCACATGCAGACAAAATACCGAAACCGTCTGGACCTCGTGAGCTCTGGTGCACTCAGGCTGAAGCTCATGGCGATGTGTCCAGACATGAAAAAGCTGGCAGCAGCCCACCAACGCAGGGCTCCCACTAAAAATGAAGAGCAGCAGTTGTTCCCTTTTGTAAATAGTTTTTCTTCTTTTTTCTCTCATTGCCAGGCCTTGTCAGTAGTCTACTCCGAAAATGACCATGTGAAATGTTTAAGGTGCATTAATTGATGCACGAGTGCTTCCAGGTTTTGATTAGTTAATTTACCGCTGTTTACGTGAAGTGTGCATGATGTTGTTGGCATCTTAAGTTAGCCTATCCATAAAACAGGTTTACGACAAATTCTGCTGTGGTGGTATTTTTTCTTAGTTCTAAGAATTTATTTACAAATGTTGTGATGAATTCAAAAGTCATAAAAGGCGGTGTGGCCTTTCTCTCTGTAGAAAGATCAATTTGATTTAAATTCAATCTCTCAGTTCAGTCTCAGAAATTCAGCCTCAACAGTCCAGAAGATCAACTGAAGAGATTTCGGTCCCAATGCAAGGAAAATATTATAATATTATTTCCATGTTATTTCCTTTTTTTCCATTTCCACAAATTAAAATCCATGCTTACATACACGTGGACATTTTTAATTTTTTTCTCTTTTTTTTCCCCTGGGGGGGTGGGGGCTAAGAGCATCATGGTGGCTCGGGGGGGCATTTGTTCAAAAAAGGCTAAGAACCACTGAGTTAAAAGGTAAATGAACATATTTTTATTCTTTACTCTATTCTTTGTTTTTTAATATGTACAACTCTCATTTTATGTTTATACAAGAAACAAGAAAAAAATGTCTGCACACTAAGATTCTTCTGTTCATTTAATAGCCAAGCTTTCGGTCAGAGACCTTCCTCAGGGCACAAACAGATGGAGCATACAACAGACTAATCAATTAAGATTCATTAAGGTGCCCAGTCACACCTGCACAGATGAATTGTAGTCCAAGTGTGGGAGTTGTAGTTTTTCTGTTCTTCCTGATTTTATATTTCCTCTACCCAAGGTAGCTGGCATTAAATTGACCCCAAATGCACCAATAAAATTACCCACCACAAAAACATACATATTTTTACATACAAACTTGAGTACACACACATACATAAACAAAGCGAACATAAGAGTTCGATTAGACAGGCTGATCTTAATTACTCTGTGGGCCCACCCTATCTCCTCCCTACGGTTTCAGGGAATTGAGCAAGTCAAATTGTCAAGGGGTGGGAACATTGATTAAGTGCCATGTCAAAAGGAATTGTTTTGGATCCATACAATTTTCATAGTTTTATGAAAATTGTTGCTTGCAAGCTTTTAAAGGTGGGACACGGGGATTTTTAAAGAAGCTTAGAATATCAATACCCCTGGGCCGTCCCGGTAGCGCAGTGGTTAGGGCAGGCAGCCCATGTACAAAGGCTACAGTCCTCGAGTGGCTGGTCGCGAGTTCGACTCCCAGCTTGCCGACCCTTTGCCGCATGTCTTCCCCATTCTCTCTGCCCCCTTCCTGTCTCTCTCCACTTTGAATAAAGGCCACTAGTGCCATAAAAAAAAAAAAAAGAAATCGATAGAAAAAGAAAATTCAATATTCTCTGGGGAAATAAAATATCGATATATATTACAGGATTGATAAAATCGCTCAGCTCTAGTCCCTTAGCTCTTTTATTCTAGAATATAGATTTATGCATAGCTAAATCGTTAAGCAGCTCTGCAGCAAGATGTGCTTGATGAATGAAAAATGTTTTACAATCTGAGTCCATTAAAATATGATTCAAGTGCAGTGTAAGCGATCGATTTTTTTTTTTTTAAACACAGAGAAGCTGTATACAGTATCTTAAAATAAAAGTCATACCCTCATCCCACAGATCCTTTTTTCTGAGCTTTGTCTCCAGATTTCAGGAGATTTTATCCCATCATGGTACGCAGGTTCTTGAACATACACGTTATCTTATTTCTGCAGTGCAGCTTTTCAAAAGAAAGAGCTCAATTTTTTCAGCGTGACCATCTCAGTGCACTACATTTCTACCCCACTCTGTCCGAAGGAGGCAGGACATATTTTCAAAACTTGGTTGAAGAGGATTTCTCTTCTTCTTCCTCAACTTTCTCTGGAGGAGCCACTTCCAGTAACAGCTGGAGATGCATGGTGATGGGTCCTACAGAGTAAAGGAGGTCAAAGATCAACATCAGCTTCAGCAATAAGTAGTTAGCCCTCCTTTCATCGCAACACATTTCATCAGCCTAGTATCAAACCTTCTGATTACATGAAAATTCACAGTTACAAGGATCATCAGACAAATTTTGACTCTTTGGAGAAGCGTGAACATACTCATGAGTCTGTGCATCCAGCTGACTTTCAGGTAGACACAGGGGAAGTAAATGAGAAGTCCGCTAAAGATGAAGATTGTGCAGTAAAGATACTCCAGTTCTGGCTTGTCAATGATTGGAGCAAAGACGAGGTAGCAAGACACCACCACCATCAGACCGGCGATGACAATCGGCACCTTCAGATAGCATATACCAACACGCAGAAAGTGTTTATAACTGGGCACGCATTTGCTAATGTTTGCACAGAAAACTGCTCGACCAATGAGCCTCACCTTTACAGGTCTGTGGAATTCCTTCCTAGTGAAACGCATCACTATGAGAGCCAACGCTGTCAGTCCGTAGAACGCCCACTGAGCAAAACTAAAGTAGTTAATGAGGGTGTTGATGTCTCCTGGGATGATGTAGAGAATAGACAAAATACCCTAAAACAAAGGGAAATCACAAACTTGGACATGGAGTTGCAGAAATCTAGTAATAATTTCCAATCATCACTCATCACACAAGGGACATTTTCCATGTGTTGTACTCACTCCGAAGATGAGAGCAGGTGCTGGAGTATAACGCTTCACGCTGATATACGATAAGATTTTCACCATGTGACCTTCTCTGCCAGCTACATAAGCCAGTCTAGAGGAAAAAAAGGTAAACATTTGCTGTCTTTTGTTTTATTTCTGTGGTACCCTTTTGTTATTACTATTATTTTAGTATCTCGTTCTTTTGCCTTACACAGTTTTGCATGTGCAGGAAGAGAGATTTTTTTTTTCTTTTGGTATAAGCAATCTATAATGAACTTGTAAAAGGTCTGTTTTACCTTCCAGCAGTGAAGCAGCTTCCATTAGCAGACCCAAATGTTGAGAAGGCAACAAAAAGAGGAACAATCCAAGACAGAGGGTAGAGGACTCTGTCTCCAAAAGTCTATGGAGGCACAAACAAATCCTTCAGAAAGACACGGAAGTGGAATAAATGGGCTGTTACTGAGATTAAATCCAAAGCTCTATGAAAAAAAAAAAAGAAATCTAGAGCCCTACATGTGAAATGATGAGTGGATTATTTTAGAATGTTCTCATTAACACCCATTAATGTTTCATATTACACCACACTATTACGTCATTACAGTCTATGTTTAAAACTAAAGGACTCTCAGGTTCTCCATGACTGTGTTCAGTTCTCACCACAGCAACAGCTGGAGACAACAGCAGTTCGGTTGTGGTCATTGCAGTGAAGTAAGCGACGTTGACCAACACGTAGCACACGGTAACCAAAGGGATCCCAATGAGGATGGCCCGAGGCAAGTTTCTGAGATTAATTGACAAAAATAAATAAATAAATATAAAGGGGCATTTCATTTTCATTGCACATTTTAACATGATACATTATCTGATACAAATATTGTCACTTCTTTATTGATTTCATGATTTTTTTTTCACAATTACAATTGTTTCTCAAGCAAACTTGCCTTGCTTTCTCTGAATCTTGGAAAACATACCTTTTTTTTGTCCAATCTATATAAAGTGCACACTAGATGTGCAGCACTTTGCACTATTTATTCAGTAGTTTGAATTTTTGAAAAGCTATTAACTAATTGTGAACTTGAACATTGTATAAGTGTTTCTTAAGTTGTTTCTTCAACATGAAGACTTCTGGAAAATAGGTTTTTACCTGTATGGGTCTTTCAGCTCCTCAGTGATAAAATTTAGTTGATTCCTGTGAAAATAATTGGGTAACATAAAATAAATATAGGTGATATTATATGTGGTGGCAAACTGATCACTCTGAGTTGTGTATATTTGCTCTAAGATCAAGAAAAGACGTAGTTTAATTATTCGTGCTGACTTTCTGTAACCCACTGTAGCAGCTTATGTCAATACATAAGTTTAACATCCCAACACAAAAAAAGAGGCATCTAAGAATCTTATTATAACTCTAACAGGATGCCAGCAATCTTAATTATTTGTGCAATTTTGATGCAGTTTATTTGACTCAATAAGACCTTAAGACATCCAGTCTAACCAACAGAACTTTATATTGTTACAAGCCTTTACATTTTTCGTTGACTGGTGTGTCTGTGGCTTCAAAGCAAAAATTATCATTTTCATCATTTAACAGGAAGCTAATTTCATTTAGTGTATTTCTATATAAATATTTGGTGTATTTGAAAAGTACGCCAGCCTGAAGACATCTACAGGCTAATATTCAGTTACAGCCAATAAATCGTTGCAGGATGTATGGGGCAAACATCATCCAGTGACATAATAGTAGAAGTGCTTTAAGCCCCAACTTCCAAGGAGCAACTTCTGATTTTCAGAGCTGTCACAATTACAGAAGCAGGGAAATTTTCAGTTTATTGAATAACCACGAGGTGCTGTCTCCAAATGTGAGTCAATCTCCAGTGACTTCCATACTTCCATGTTAAAATGTCAAACTTTATAGGACAAATAAACATGTTAACAACCTGGCAAAGAAATCTGTTTTGGTCTTCATAACTAGATTTCACAACTCTAGATTTATGCATAGCTAACAACTGTGGATGGGTGAATTTTTATGGACCTCATTAGGTAAAATGATATAAAGCCACAATGGATAATTTCTTTTTTTATTATTATTATGTGACAGCTGTATTGCACTCTGTCGTGTTAACCATGTTAAAGATAAACTGTCATCACTTTAGTAATTCAGCATCTTTGGCAGGGAGCTGGTTGACCTTTGAGCTGTGGCTAAAGATCAAACAGAAAAGATTGATTGTTACTCTCAACATAATATGGTTTCTTGTGACATTAATTGTACTAAACCACTGTAGCAGGCTCTGAGTTGGCCTGGAAGCGTCCTGGTTAAAAATCTGATGAAACAGCTAGAATCAGCTACATTCACATGTGGTGAAAGGCTGCTAGCTCGGGCAAACCAAAGGATGCCTTGCGAACAGCCAGAGCATTCAGGTTCAAGCAACCTTTGCCCTGGACCATTACAGGACACCTCCAAGTTGACCAACCAGACCACGAGCCAACAGTTAGCCAAACCTTCTCCAGCACAGGATGGTTAGTCAACTGTGCTATCCATTAGCAGGTCCCCTCCGGTCCTCGTTTCAGCTTCAGCAGTCCACATTTCAGATGTAATTTCAGTACCATCAAAGTTGAGGGTGGACGGACAGATCTGATCAGAAGGCCTATAAGGTCACCCTAGGTAGCATTATGACTAGTGCGAGCTAAGCCAAGCTAAATTAGTTGTATCATGGTATCGAAGCTAAGGTGGTCGGGTAAAATCTATGCTAATGCAACACGTTGGACCATGACATGTTATATAACACCTTTGTGTAAAATAAAGATGATGTTAGACCTGATAGCCTCTACTTGGCTGCAATAATATGTCCCAACTGCTTTAAGGGTCAGAAACAACAAATATTAAGGATAAAGATACAAATGTCTGATCAAAAATACATTGTGAATTGAAAAAAAAGAACACTGAAAATGGATGTCATTTGAAAAACATAGTCAAATAAAATCAAAACTTGTTAAACTTCTGAAAGAGATCATTTAATTCCTAAGATAGAGAATCAACGATAGTATCCTACAGCATAATAAGAAATGTGATCACCCTCTGCAGACTGTGAAAAAACCAAAGTGGAGTAAATGTTTGTTGTTACCATCCATCATAAGCCCAAAGTCCATTATAAAAGGCAAGTCCAATTGCTCCGACTGATGTTGCTGAGCCTTCAAAGGCATTTGACAAGGTCTCAGTGTTTCCTGGACATAAGAGCACGATAAAAATAAATCTAAATGATAATTATTAATATTTAACTCATCAAAGGCGAGGACTTTTAAGGTTAAGTTGTAAACCAAGGACAGTGGGATGTGCAAGATGACTCACCTTGTACCAGTAGAACGATGCCTGCCACCACTATGACGAGAATGATGACAAGCTTGGCTGCCGTGAAAAAGTTCTGCACATAACTTGCCAATTTGACACTCAAACAGTTGACGGTGACGATTGTGACTAAAAATGAAAAGGACATTTTGTAATATAATTGAGAGCATTCCTGCTAAGACAGTCAACCTGTTTCAGGTAAAAAATAAGCTACTACTGTATTTGTTCTACATTCATTGGGTTTCATTTTCCTTTAACATACAGGCCCCGATCGTACACTTCCTATTAACCCAGTAACTGCAAATTGCAGGTTTAGGAACCTCCGCTAACTGCTTATGCAATCTTCTGCTCCCTAAAGCCGCTACATGTTATGCCGACTCCCTTACTCACATTGTAGTTGTGGCAATGGGCGTGTCTTTTGCCCTTTCCGCAAACTCGGTATCTTGCGATCGCTGGTAGCGGGTTGCAGGTGGTCAGACTATCCGCTACCCGCAACATGTTGGCGTGTACAAGAGCGCGTCCAAATGGCATCAGTGTGCGTCCACCTGATCACATGTGGACGTGCACAAACGGCTCTACCTCTTGAATTAACGCTTGTATAAAAAGCGTGATTTGGCCACAGTTGAACCCCTGAGAAAATAGCAGAGATCGTCTTAAACGGCTAGCTCGCCAGCTAAAACCATAGACGACCAGAGCGTGTTTACTCAGAGCACACCAACTATCTGGGACTTTCAGGTAGCCAATAGGAATTGTCCGTGTAAAAATATTTTAATGTATATTTAGGAAGGTGGAAGATTGCGTTCTTTGCGGGGAAACGCCCCTCCCGCTATCCGGTATCCCTAAATAGGGGCTTTAGGAAATCTGACGGAAGATCGAGCCCACAGTGTACCACCATATGACCATCTTCGGCCATCAAACATATAATTTTCATTTAAATTTCCTCTTATTTTATAATGTTGCTTTTTACATCTGAACAACACTGCTAAATATGGTGATAGTTTAAAATTACTCATTAAGGAATTTTTGGAATGGTTAATAAGTCAGACAGCCTTTTCAACCTCAACATATATATACAGTCATGGAAAAAATTATTAGACCACCATTTTTTCTTCACTTTCTTGTTCATTTTAATACCTGGTTCCACTAACGTCATCATGTGACTAAAACAGACAGAAAAGAAAACACTGAATGCATAAAAGCAGTGTTTTTGGCAGTACAACACCATAGCTATTGATGTAAAAACTTAAGTGATTTAGGTCATAATCAAAAAAACCATGGAAAATGGTAAGATATCAGCTCTTAAATAAAACTCTTATAAGCAATCTTTGTGGTTATCGTTATGTTTGTCCAAACAAATGTACCTTTAGTTGTACCAGGCATTAAAATGAACAAGAAACTGAAGAAAACAAGGGTGGTCTAATAATTTTTTCCATGACTATATATATATACAGTGGGGCAAAAAAGTATTTAGTCAGCCACCAATTGTGTAAGTTCTCCCACTTAAAAAGATCAGAGAGGCCTGTAATTTTCATCATAGGTATACCTCAACTATGAGAGACAAAATGAGGAAAAAAAATCCAGAAAATCACATTGTCTGATTTTTAAAGAATTTATTTGCAAATTTTTGGTGGAAAATAAGTATTTGGTCACCTACAAACAAGTAAGATTTCTGGCTTTCACAGACCTGTAACTTCTTTAAGAGGCTCCTCGGTCCTCCACTCGTTACCTGTATTAATGGCACCTGTTTGAACTCGTTATCAGTATAAAAGACACCTGTCCACAACCTTAAAAAGTCACGCTCCAAACTCCACTATGGCCAAGACCAAAGAGCTGTCAAAGGACACCAGAAACAAAATTGTAGACCTTCACCAGGCTGGGAAGACTGAATCTGCAATAGGTAAGCAGCTTGGTGTGAAGAAATCAACTGTGGGAGCAATTATTAGAAAATGGAAGACATACAAGACCACTGATAATCTCCCTCGATCTGGGGCTCCACGCAAGATCTCACCCCGTGGGGTCAAAATGATCACAAGAACAGTGAGCAAAAATCCCAGAACCACACGGGGGGACCTAGTGAATGACCTGCAGAGAGCTGGGACCAAAGTAACAAAGGCTACCATCAGTAACACACTACGCCGCCAGGGACTCAAATCCTGCAGTGCCAGACGTGTCCCCCTGCTGAAGCCAGTACATGTCCGGGCCCGTCTGAAGTTTGCTAGAGAGCATTTGGATGATCCAGAAGAGGATTGGGAGAATATCATATGGTCAGATGAAACCAAAATAGAACTTTTTGGTAGAAACTCAACTTGTCGTGTTTGGAGGGGAAAGAATGCTGAGTTGAATCCAAAGAACACCATACCTACTGTAAAGCATGGGGGTGGAAACATCATGCTTTGGGGCTGTTTTTCTGCAAGGGGACCAGGACGACTGATCCGTGTAAAGGAAAGAATGAATGGGGCCATGTATCGTAAGATTTTGAGTGAAAACCTCCTTCCATCAGCAAGGGCATTGAAAATGAGACGTGGCTGGGTCTTTCAGCATGACAATGATCCAAAACACACCGCCCGGGCAACGAAGGAGTGCCTTCGTATATATATATATATATATATATATATATATATATATACTGTATATATTAAGGGTGCAACAGTACAGGTGGCTCACGGTACGGTCCGTACCATGGTTTTTGTGTCACGGTTTCGGTACGGATTCGATACAGTTTCAGACCACCCGTGATCGCTAGATTCTGAGTTTGTGGAAAGAGCAACTCGCATGTCGGCGCATAAAAAAGCCCGCCAAAAGGGAATAAATGTGCAGCTGTGGCAGCTCTCATTCAGATGTCTGCTGTGGAGGAAACCAAGGAGATCTCTCTGTCTGGTGTCAAGCTGTAAAAGGTCTGATGTGGGAATTTATTTCTGATATGTCTGAAACTGTTGGTGGTCGAGGAGGGACAGGAACATTAATTGTTCTTTTTCTTTAAATGGGCATCCAATGATTCGTTCTGCAGTATTTTAAAAAGCACATCAGCTGCGCCAAGATGCACAACTGGTAACAACTGGATCTTACGCATGTGAGATCTGGGATTAGGGAGGTGGAAGATTGTGTTCTTAACTGTTTTCACTCCCTCGCCGGTGTATTCAACAGCAAAACCAAAATGCTCCTACACCGGTGATTAAAAAAAGTTTTTCCCAATTTCTCCGCTACCGCTGGCCATGCCTGCTTGTTTTTTTTTTTTTCTTTTTCTGCGCCTATGAGCTGCAGCCAACCGGCCAAAGAGTGATAGGCTGGTAACCGTGAGTGAGTGGAGGCGAGTGCACATTGACATGCAGTGGTGGGCCTGTTGCCTAAAAGGCACGCACGCTCACGTGTAAGTCCAATACAAAGTTATTGGAACATAAATACCGCGGAACATAAAAGCGTCCCGTGTCCCGTGCAGGTCATACCGAACCGTACCATATTTTACAGAGTACCGTTGCATCCCATATATATATATATATATATATATATATATATATATATATATATATATATATATATATATATATATATATATATATATATTACAGTCATGGAAAAAATGATTAGACCACCCTTGTTTTCTTCAGTTTTTTGTTCATTTTAATGCCTGGTACAACTAAAGGTACATTTGTTTGGACAAACATAACGATAACCACAAAGATTGCTCATAAGAGTTTTATTTAAGAGCTGATATCTTACCATTTTCCATGGTTTTCTTGATTATGACCTGTAAGATCCCCCAGTTTTGGTTCAGTCTCTGACTAGCAGAGTCTGTCACCGGGACCAGCTCTCCATCCTACGGGTAAGAAGTTGCGGTCTAGGAGAGGTTCCTCACTAGATTTCCTCAACTTATTTAAGCTGGTGTCGAGGAGATACGCCTAGCTCTCACTGCCTACTTCCAAACGTATGTCCCGCTCACTCCAATAACTGTCCTCAGAGGAATAGCCGGGTGGCTCGAAGTCCAGCTATCGGTCACGTCTGTTAACGGCAGCTCTCCTCTCACGATCTGGGCTCTTGTTACAGGCTAGGAAAACTTTAGTGGCTCGGACAGCAAGCCTCAGGGACAATTTGACAATATTGTGACTAGAATAACCCATAAGAACCTGTGTGTTAGTGCAGAGGCATAAACAAGTCTTCAAAATTCTGAATACAGATGTAATGTCCACAACGACGTCTTATGATAGTTTTTTATATTATTAAAGCAGATTAGCAAGGTTAAGCAACAGCATTGATTGGTTAAACAATTCTAATTCTAAAAAGGCAAATTAAAGCTGTGGCTTACTGATCAGTTCCTCTGGTTGGTTCAAGGACAGGCTGGTACGCAATGTGCACCTTTGCGTTTTCAAGGCCGCTGGGCAGGGAGAGAGAGAGAGAGCTCAAACGATCAGGCCTGCAGGTATGCTGATTCGGCCCCTCCTCCTTGCTAGCGGTGAGCTAGGCTAACCAAAAAGGCTCCAATTATTCCTTCAAGAATTGGGAAAAATTCGTGATCCTGTTCCAAGCGTCTTTCTGTCTTCTTTTCTTGAAGTAATTCCTTCCAGTTAATCCTCCAGATGGGGGTTGCTCGTCCAGGTCCCAGCTAGTCCTTCTTCGTCTGAAGTCGCTCCAGGAATCCACCCAGAGTCCCTCTGCCTTCTCTTTTTATGCGCTCTCTCTCTCTCTCTCCTTCTCTCGTCCATCCTGCCCCCAGCCCCGAACTGTTGATTGGTTCTCTCACCTTTGCATATGCATACATAATTTCCCTCAAACTCACATGACACTTCTGATTGGTTATTCACATATACAGGGGCGTGCATAATTTTACATAATCCGTCCTTTACATCATGCATAATTCATGTCCCACAATGACTTCATATGTTTACAGATTTGGCAGGGGCGTTCACATTAATCATCATGACATCATGGCACCACCAATCCAAGGTTACCTTGTTTACGTGGCTATACAGCCCGTTAAGCTAAAGCTTATCAGCTAACGCTAACCCTTTTTCTAACGATCTACTTATCAATGTATGTTCCAACGTTACATTAACTGATTGATTGATTGGTTCGTGTTTAATAACAGATTCGGCAACGAACCTCCGTCTGCAGTCCGGAGCCCATGTACCGCTCTGTATTAAACACACAGCCCCACCTTGCCTAGGCCCTGCTGAGCTGAGCGGATGACATCGCCATTTGACCCAGACACCTGGCCCCAGTATTGTGTATGGCGAAGTTACTTTATTGTTTACTCTTACCCACTTTCTCCTGCTTCTGTTATGACTCCGTAGCTCTGCCTGCAGAGTTGTTTGGGATAACCAGTTAATCAACAAGTAGCTTAATTTATCAAAACCTTTATTCATAATTCGTTCAATTTATTTCCCCTCTATTTTAGCAGTATCCTCATGGCTAATTATTATTATCCTTGGGATTTTTACCTTATAAAACCCCCCTATAATACTTATTCAGTTTTCATCCACCTCTGCTCCTGTTTTGATAAACATATCGGTTGTTTTACATTACATCACCCGCTGCTGCATGATCTCTCCCCCCTGTTTTGATAAACATAGCCGTTGTTTTCATTTTTCACTGGGCACACAGTGACCCACAGCAGCTTACCTCAGCCTGCTGACAGCACAGACGCACAGTGTCTTGATCCAACGAGAAATAAATCATAGATTTAATAATACATCTTTCTGATCATTGAATAATGTGATTACAAATCACAAATTAATTATCACTCTTCTGTTAATCCACTACATTATATCAGTAAAATCTCATCAACAAAGCTGGGATAAGTCCAACTTCACCTGGGTCACTTGACAGACCTAAATCACTTAAGTTTTTACATCATTAGCTATGGCGTTGTACTGCCAAAAACACTGCTTTTATGCATTCAGTGTTTTCTTTTCTGTCTGTTTTAGTCACATGATGACGTTTAGTGGTACCAGGTATTAAAATGAACAAGAAAGTGAAGAAAAAATGGTGGTCTAATAATTTTTTCCATGACTGTATATATATTTCTAATTATTTCTACTCAACACAAAACTGACCACCAGTCTGCACATGAACAAAATAGTCAACAAAGGCCTTGTTCATATATGTAGTTGAGTGCTTTTAAGTGTGTACTTACATATAGCTGCTGCTGAGAGACACTTGACAACCACAACAGGAGGACTGCAGCCAGGATAGAAAGGAGTAGAGGCATATTCTGCAAAGCTCAGAGTGATGATGGCAAAAGAGGAGGGCTTCAGCACCATGACAGTGGTCCAGGAGTAGAGGTAGGCCACAATAGAGCCAAAAGCCTCTCTTAAATAGGTGTACTCTCCGCCCGATTTCACGATCATGGTACCAAGTTCAGCATAGCACAGTGCTCCTGCGTAGCAACGCATGCAATCAAACACAAACACAAGATGACATTATTTCCCTTGATTTAACCATGAAGTCCCACTGAGATAAAAACCAGCCATAAAAAATCAACATACAAAATACACGAACCACACAAATGAACTATTAGACAGAATGACAACTATTCAAGCACAGTGACGTCTCAAGAAAAACCAGGACATTTCTCCCTCACTGCGTTCTTTAGGATACTCTTAAAATCATTAATGGATATAAATGTGGAAAAGAAGAGGCATGTCAAACAAACTCATAGAGGGAAAGTTAATGAATTATTTTTTTTTTTAGGCAGCTCAAACGGGAGGATTCAGAGTCTCTGGTTAGAAAAAACATCCTCAAAGTGAGGAGCGTATGATTCAGTGCCAGCAAAGTAGATTTATCAGCAGATAATTCAACTGCATATTATAATTGAGGAGCATCAAGAGAAATAAAACAGTTCTGTTCCATTTTTCTTTGTTTTTTTTCAATGATTTAGGATTTAACGGATAAAAAGGTTTGTCTCATTTTATTTCCCTTGTTTGCCTGTCCTCGCCTTCTCAGCCAACATGCGTAAGTGTCCTGTCAGCTGTCTTTTTTAGTTTGAAAACATTTAGTAAAGCATTTGTTTGTTGTTTGACTACCTAACAATGTACTCTTCACAAGGGATTTGGAAAAGTTTCCAATTCTCATTGTCCATTAAAGAAAAACTTTAATGTTTTTTTTAAGTTCACCCACGTTTCAAACAAAAGTCAGCTTGTCCAGTACTGACCAGCCATGGAAACGCAGCCAAGAGCAGAATGTTGAAGGTAAACGAGCAAAAGGACATTTTGATGACACAATGGTAGAGCACAACAGTTAAATCCAGCAAAGAATGATTTATAAAGAGAAGGTAATGGAATAACAAGATTTGAATCCCACCAAAATGTTAAGGGAAGCTCTTTTTTTTTTTCGTGGCAGAACATTCAAGAAAGTCCACCATCATCTACAACTGAAGGAACGGTACATGGGGGAGATGTCATAAACTTTCAACTAGCAAATGTCAGGTTCTGGTGGAGAATTACGCAAAACACCCACAGGAAGGTACATCTACCATCTGTTGATATTCAGTTGAAATCAGAGGAAGATGCAGAGGAGAGCGTTAGACTGAACGGGAGAATCACCACGGTAACCCCTAAATGGAAAAGCGGCATGAGGAGGAGAAGAAGAAGGAGAGGAAGAAGGAGAAACATTATGGTACTATACTGGATAGTTTTTTTTTTTATTTTTAAATATGATGCAAATCCATTTGTTTCTATCTGTGTATTCATGCAGTGGTGCTTCTGTTTAATCAAATAATCCCTCATTTGCATATCTTATCAGAAAATATTGGAAAACTTATGACACAAAAGTTAATTATCTAAACTCAATAAGGATTTTGTGATTTCCATCAGTTTCAAATGTAGCTTTTTTTAATGTTGTCTCCCCTAAATCACACCAAAAACATTAATACTGATTATGCTTCAACTTTTCAAACTGCCCATACAAACATTTACCTTGCTGACACTGACAGAGATACACAATAACATGTTCCCTCACTTTAAACACCAAGTACTCTGCACTATCCAAGTCTCATTGTTTACATGTAAATGTCCAACAATTTTTTAAGTTTTTTTTTTTTTAACCAATATCATCCTGTACTATATTTCATGTCATTTCTATTATGTATTTGTTGTGACTCCAAGCTGGGTTGTGAACCCACAACCCTCCACCTCCCAGGCCCCTGGACACAACCCACTGCACCACCATCACTCCACATAGACACCAAGATCCACCTCTGTTCTCCCTTCCCCTTTGACAAGCAGCCTGGGTGTAGCACTGCACAGCTGTTCCCACTCAATCATCAACACCAGTCTCTTCAAAAACTCCGGATTCAACCTCACTCATCGCCAGATCTTCCCATAGAAACGCTTGGCAAGTATAGTGGATCTTCAGCAAGCTCTTCTTTCATTCTGAGGATTATTATAGTTAGCTGCTGTAGTGGCTGTGTTTGTAATCAGCTTCTCTTTTTTTCTCCCTTCAGATCCAGCCATTTGCAGTGCCACCTCCTTGCCTTCATCGTCCCCAGGATTGTTGGTTTAGCTGCCAACCCTCAAATCCTCCTTTTTTACTTCTGGGAAAATTAAACTCTTAAACTCCAGAACTACATTCCTGTCTCCATTGTGGTTGCTTTAGGATTCAAGAAACAACTAAACCTTCACAGTATTTTCATATTGCTGTTGTTCTTTCTGTCTGAGAGGCAGCACACAAAGTTTAATTGTAGAAATATGATCACAATAAAATCTTATCAATCTTGTCTTGAAGGACAAAGTTCTTTTCAGCTATATTTTTGTTTTGGTTCATACTGTCTGAAACAATATAAAAGTTAAAGCAAATGTGAGAATTTCTGAGAGACTGAAAACAGTCATTATATATTTGGGTTGTTCACACACAAAGAAACTGTGTTTCCAGCATTACTTTATACTGGCTGTAGTTTTAATCTGTGATTGGATGCAAAAACTCCATGGTCCCGATCGTACACTTCCTGCTACTTGAGATGAGACCCCACTGACAGTGAATAAAGTAATGCCACAGTTAGAAATACTGTCTCACCCAAAGTCGACAACACTCCACAGGCGGTCCAGATGAGAAGGCAGGGTCCCACTGCTCCAGAGTACAGCAGAACAGACTTGGGAGAAATGAAGATGCCTGAACCAATCATAGTCCCCACAATCATGCAAATGCCACTCAGCAGACCAATCTGAGCAAAAGCACAGAGAAGTAAAAACAATTAAACATGATGTCATTCACGTTTTATTTATATCCTTTATTTAACCAGGTAAGAGTCTCTGAGATTAAAATCTATTTTTCAAGAGACACCTGGCCAAGAATGGCAACAGTTGGTTAAAAAGACATCAGACAAAACAAATCAACAAACAATCAGCACCATCAGAATAAATCAATTAAAACAATTACACCCATCGAGGGAACTCTTTTCCCTGTCCCGCAGAGCTGACTTAAATTCATCCAGATTAATGAGTTCAGTCAGTTTCATGTCCATTTGAAAATTGTTCCAGGAGGATGGAGCAGGATATTTAAAAGCTTTCTTTCCAAACTCTGTGCGAACATTTGGAACCTGCATTTGTAAGGTGCTTTGGGAATGGAGAGCGTAGTGGCTTTGCATTTGGGTCATATTAATGCACAGGTATGATGGGAGCAGTCCTAGTATGGATTTGTAAATAAAGGTGAGCCAGTGTGAAAGCCTGCGGGTGTACAGAGATGGACATCCAGATGTGGTATACAGGGTACAGTGATGAGTGAGATGGCCGAGTCCAGTAATGAAACGGAGAGCACAGGGGTAAACAGAGTCCAATTTCCTCAGTAAATTATCAGGAGAGTTCTTGTAGAGCAGATCACCATAATCCAACAATGGGAAGAAAGTTCCTGAAATTAAGTGTTTATGTACCTGATGAGAAAAACATGATTTATTTCTGAGTTTTAATTTTTAAGTTTTAATTTAAGTTTTAATTTAGTGACAAGATTTTCAATGTGCAGATTAAAAGACAAATTCTGTTCAATAATAAAACCTAAATATTAATAAGATTGGACTCATTCAGTTTCAATACCTTGAGTGGTTGTGATCTTTACATTACCTGTCGCTTTTCTGGTTTTTGTAAACAACATAAACTTGGATTTTTCTGCATTGAGCACCAATTTCAGATGAGACAGACGGGACTGGATGATATCGAAGGCAGACTGAAGATGTTCCAAGGTTTGAACTAATGAGGGTGACGTGCAATATATAATCATATCATCTGCATAAAAGTAGGGATGCACCGAAATGAAAATTCTTGGCCGAAACCGAAAACCGAAAATGAAGAAACCAAGGCCGAAAACCGAAACACCGAAATAAATTATTATGCCAATTATTAGTACCGTTGCATTCATGGCAATGACTGTGAACTAACCTCACTAAAATCAAGGCATTACCATTGCATAAATTAATATTAATGCTACAAAGAATAAATTATTTGCAAAATTATGAAAATATTTATTAGCACTGACATTACAACAATGCACAATATAAAACAAAATTCAAAATAAAATGTTTAACTTGACCCCACTCAGGTGTACATTAAATAATAATACAGGCCTATAACTGACTGGCCTGCTGAAAGATTGTAAAAATGTTCTCTCATAAAAACACAGTCCATTTAAGTCAAGTGCATTTAAAAAAAATTCTCTGTAGGACTACTACAACAAAAATATCTGCATCTATAAGCTTATGGGCGTGAGCTGCAATAACATTAAACAGCTCAGGTAAACTCACGTCTGAGAAATGTCGTCTGCTCGGCATGGAATAACGGGGATCAATCATGGGCGGAGTTTGCGGGGGGGCAGGGGGAGCAATGCTCCCCCCTGGTGGCTGAAATATGTAATTGCATTGTCAACGAACTGGCAAAAAATAAATAAATGTTTTTGACCGTAATGTTTTTTTTAAGTCCAAAATAAACTGCAGTATATTGTGACAGTTAAATGAATCATGTTATATTTTGTTTCTTAATACATTTAACATCATTAACATTAACATTTATAACATCCTGTATCCTGTTGCAACTACTGGTTTTGAACATCATCTAATCTTGAACTTCATGGTTTCGTGGTGAGTGTATCTTGTGTGCCATCATGTGCGCGCGAGTTTGCACATATGTGTGCATGCGCGCCGGTTCGCGTGAGAGTGCGGCCGTTTGTTGAAAGTGCTTAACAATTTTTGCCCCCCCCCCCCCCCCCCCCCCCCCCCCCCCCCCCCCCCCCCCCCCCCCCCCCCGACACAAAAGTCAAACTACGCCTATGGGCTCAATGTGCTCGATCAGCCTACGAAATCCCACATCCTCTACAACAGAGAACGGCTGATCATCAAAGGCAATGAATTCCATAATTTTTTGTGTAATGCCCTTTGCCTTGGCACCATCACTGGAAAACTTTCTTGCCTTTTCAAATACGTCCGCCACAGACGGAGTGGGCGCGCTCGGAGGGATTTTCCTTTTCTGTGCCGCCGCCTTCTCATATTCAGAATGGCGATGGGGATGTTTGGATTTCAGGTGATAAATCAAACCCGACGTGGAGAAACTCGTTGCAGATTCACCCCCTCTTGAAATTTCAGCGTTACATGTTTTACAAATCGCTATCCGTGGGTCTTTCTCAGATATATTGAAATACGTCCACACCACAGACATGTTGGCCCCTCTCCAGACAAGCGCGTGCTGGCCGCGGTTTTTGTTCGTCATCACAACATCCTGTTTCGGCCGTGTTGTTTCGGTGATAAAAGTCTTTCGGCCGAAAACCGAAAATGCACTTTTGGGCCATTTTCGGCCGAAAATTTTCGGTGGCCGAATTTTCGGTGCATCCCTACATAAAAGTGAAAATGAGCATCAGAAATATTTACACAAAGGTCATTTATGTACAAGGAGAATAGCAGAGGTCCCAGAACAGAGCCCTGAGGCACACCACTCCGCACAGGGAGAACAGAGGAGGAGGATCCAGCAACCTGCACAGATTGTGATCTCCCAGATAAATAGTTGGATAACCAACCAACAGCATGCTCAGATAGACCACAGTTTAGAAGCCTGTCTGCTAAAGTTCCATGTTCTACTGTATCAAAGGCTTTGGACAAATCTATAAAAAGTGCAGCACAGTACTTTTTGCAGTCCAGTGACCCAGTTATATCTATATACCCAGTTAACAACCTTGACAGATCCAGTTGTTGTACTGTGACACTTCCTGAAACCAGACTGGTATTGAGATAAAACACAATTCTCATCTAAGAACTCTTTAAGTTGTTCACTTGCAAGTTTTTCGAGAACTTTAGCCAAAACACACAGCTTAGATATCGGCCTGTAGTTATTAACAGCAGAGCACAGCACGTGTGATAATAAAGCCAGCAGCTGTTTTTTTAGGTAACTTCAATCTTTACCTGTCCGATGATAAATATGTGAATTGATACTGTAACTTTTCTTTCTGGTTTTTTATTTGTTGCTTTTATGGTGCTTCACATTACTTTTAAAATATGATGCATCCATAATCAAATAACTGAGTTGATGGCCCTTTATAATGAAGTACTTGATTGGTCAAGACTTACTGAAGATGGAAATAAAGACAGCTTGATGTTATAGAAAATAATTTTCTTCCGCTTCATGTAAATAAACACGACCATAACAAGTTAAAGCATTAACTTGATTATTTCCTTTCCTCTTACTCACTTCAAACCTAACCAGGAACACAGGGACGGCTAGACCCATCTCTCAACCCTTCCAGATGCACCCTTTACTTTACCACAAAATTCCTGAGTAATATGTGTTGTTTCTTTTATTCATAGAAATATAGACAAAGCTGTGTCAAAATTGTTAGAATGGCTTATTCCCATTTTGTCATGTTCAGGTTCTTGTCTCCTGAGGACAAGTGTCCTGAGGTATGTGTCATTGGACAGGTGTCCTTGGGCGTGATTGAACTCAAAGTTGCTCCTGGTCGGAGGATGGCTCCTTTCATGGCAGCACTTCACCGCTGGCATGCAGGTGTGTTTTAAAAGGGTTTATGACATGCTGTAAACTACTTTAGTTGCCATTAATGCATAAAAAGTGGTATAAAATTGAAGACCTTTGGGTCTCTTTCTTTTCTTTTTTTTTCATTCAGGTTAACAGTGTTCCAAGGGTTAATCATTTACTGCATGAATTGACCTGCATAAGATGTTTCCTTTTTTTTTTCTTTTTTCTTAAAGATCCTGGGATTGACAATCTTTGTGGAAAAAAGAAAAAGTCAACATCAGCATGACAGTTATTTGGTAAATCAGCAGGTCTACTTAACCTGTTCGATAGGGGTGCTCCGATCGATCGGTGACCTGATCGGATCGGCCGATATGCATATGATCGGGATCGGTCAGAATTGTCATTAAAGCCGATCAAAAGAGCCGATCAAAAACGCTCTATTCTCGTGCGCATACACTGTGTATAGACCTTTTCGGGCCAGCCCCCCGGAAGTACCCCTTCCGCCATTGCGGGGTTGTGCTACAGAGCAACACTCTCACCGGCTCGCAGATTAACCAGTGTTTTTCTCTTTCTACAAATATATATTTTTATAATGTCGAGTCAGTCGAGTGGGAATACATGTTCCGTTATAAACTGTGCCAACAATGGCATGAAAATTCAACAATGGAAGAAGAAAGTATGAAATACACAAGCCTTTACTGCACGAAGACTGCCTTGTTTGCAGCCATACAGTTTGCACCGATTTCCTGGGCGCACCGACAACCAAGAAGTTAGGAAGACGTGGGTGAAAAATATCAACAGAAAGGACTTTGTTCCAAATGAATACACAGCCGGGTGAGTTTTCGTTAACATTCAATCTCGTACTACTCATAGTCTCGCTGAGTGTCCCGGACGATTCTGGCCGAAAGAACAGCAGTATGAGGCTACTGTAGCCCTCGGCACTAGCACAAGCCTATAAATCAATGAATGAATGAATGACTTAGGAGAATGATTAAATAAATTAAATATAACATTAACACATAGCCTAATTTACCGCTAGCGTTAACGTTACAGTAGCATAATCTTTATGGCTTGTTGACGTTAGTTATAGCCAGCGTTGCAGCGTTCCACAGTTTTAAGTGTTTGATTATGGGAATAGATCATGCTATTTCCATAACCAATCATTAAAAACAGCGATAAACTACCTTCATCTGTAACTGGAGGCCACTGCCTAACATCATCAATCCAAGACATGTCTGCGTTATCCGTAACAAATGCTCCACGCTGCTGGTGTTGGGTTAGTTGGTGGAGCACCGCACACTACAGTTATGGCGGGGCCACTAGGGGGCGCATGTCCACAATTTTCAAGTCGAAAAGGTCTAAGACAGTAAGAAACAAAGGGAAATAAATACAATCGGTGATCGGTATCGGATCGGCCGATATTGATTTCAGTGATCGGTGATCGGCCCCAAAAACCCTGATCGGAGCACCCCTACTGTTCGATGTATTCAGCTGTTTTCACTAACCACCAGAGTTTTCATGTAGCCCTTTGTGAACAGATTATCGTCATTCCTGGTTCTCAAAAATTTCATTGACACAGTCACTAAAACTATAATGACGTTCTGAGTCATCCACCACCAACCAGTCATATCTCCATTTTTATTTATTGATATTATTGTCCATCAAATTTTTCATGTGAAGACATCAGATATGGGCCTATCATACATGCTTATCACAGATTATGAGCCATTACAGCCTGCAGGACATGGAAATGCCACCCCCTTCTGTTGCACTCTGCATGGGCACATGTGTGTACAGTGCGTGACAGTCCTAAAACACCATGAAGATGTTTAATGTGAAACATTTTGCACAATGTATCAAAAAAGTTGGGCATGGGCAACAGAAGGCTGGAAATGTAAATGGTACTGCAGCAAAAAACACAATAGTGAAACAACTTCAGAATAATGTTCCTTGGTGTAAAATTGTGAAGACCTCGAATATTGCATCATGCACAGTCAATGATATCAATACAAGGGTCAGAGAATGAGAAGAAATCTCTGTCTGCATGTCACTAAGTTGGAAAATTAATTTTGTATGCCTATACCTATACCCTTCATGGCCTACTGCATTAAAGACAGACATGATTCTCCAATGAAAATCATTACACGGGCTCAGGAACATTCAGAAATCCTGGTCAAAGAACACAGCTTGCTGTACTATGCACAAATGCAGGTTAAAGCGCAATCATGCAAAGAAAACGTCTTAGGAGAAACTGATCAAGAAACAGCTGGGCCACCTTCTCTGGGTCAAAGCTGAACTGGCTGGACGCTAAGGGGACAACTGTCCCGCGGTCAGACAAACTAGCATTTAAAACTCTTATTGAAGACAATGGATCCTCTTAACTTAATAGAGAAGGGACCATTGGTCTGCATCTCTGATGGTATAGGGCAGGGCTGTTCAACTCCAGTCCTTGAGGACCTCTGTCCTGCATGTCTGAGATGTGTCCCTGCTTCGGTGCACCTGATTCAAATGAGTGGGTCGCTAACAGACTTGTGCAAACCTTGAAGACAAGCCGATGGTGATCCATTCATTCGAATCAGATGTGTTGTGGCAGGTATCATCTCAGACATGCAGGACAGCAGTTCTCAAGGACTGGAGTTGAAGAGCCCTGGTATGGGGGTATATTCATGCAAATAGAATGGGCAGGTTGCACATCTGGAAAGGAAACATCAGTACTGAAGGGAAAATACAAGTTTTAGAGGAAGATTTGCTTCTATCTAGACAGCATCTTTTTCAGGAAAGTCCTTGCATTTTCCAGCAAGACTCTGCTAAACTGGACATCTACTGCAGTAGCACAGCTTCATTTTAAGAGTTTTGTTGCCTGACTGACCCGGTTACAGTCCAGACCTCTCACCAGCTGAAAACATTTGGTGAATCATGAAATGAAACGTACGGCAAAGAAGACCCCATGCTGTTCAGCAAGATGAAAGTGCCCCAGTCCAGTCCAAGTACTATATTTTCTTTGCTGGTCTGACACAGGGGTGGCCAAATTCGGTCCTTGGGGGCCAGTGTCCTGCATGTTTTGCATGTTTCCCTGTTTTAACACGGCTGATTCTAATTAATGGCTGTCATTATCTTGTCATCACGGTCAGCACATGTCCGTTAACGACATAGGGCCTGATTTACTAAAGGTTTGCGTGCGTAAAAACGTGTGCAAACTTGACACCACCCGCAAACCAATGCGCAAGCTGATTTACTAACAGCGTGCAAAGAGGACTGCGCCTCTCAAATGAGGAAAATAGCACACGCTGTTCATTTAGTACTTTTGCTCTGATGAATAAACAATATGGGGCGTACCCGCCAGAAAGCGCAAAATACTGGGAGGGGAAAATGCAAATAGGTTCATTTACCACGCGCAATGAGATTTACCAACCCTGAAAGTAATTGCGGGGATTGTGATTGCGTCTGTATTTAATACGTTCGAAAGGAAGGTGCTAATCTGCCCAGCATTACGCACCGATGGCTGCTGTTATTGTGGCAAGGAGGCGACATCGCCAAAATCAAAGAATACGCAGAGAGAGAGTCTTTCGGACTCGTGTAAATTTGTTTGGAATGAATGAAAACCAGATAGTTGAAACTTAAGGGCTGATTTGGAGCCGGTCACAAGCACATGCAAAAGGAGAAATATTTTATTTGAATGTTAAATCGAGTATTATTCAGCAAAAGGTTGCCACAGGAGGCACATTCATTTTTTTATTTGTGATAATAAATAAATCACGTGTTTTCATGGAGAAAAAAGTGTTTCTTATTGTGCGCCTACCTTGTTCTGCAGTTGGCTCTAGCGTGTCAGACCCCAGTATCCCTGTTATCTGCTCCTCGCAGAAGGTGAGCTGCACCTGCTGCGCAATCCTGGTTAGAGGCATCTCTTCCCTCCACCTGTCTGTCTTGTTTGCCGAAGTTTTATTAAAGGCCACTTTTTCTTTAGTTCTTCGCCTTATATCTTGCCACCTTCTTTCAACCTCATCTGCCGTTCTTTTTGTCTTACCAACTGCATTTATTCTATCGTAGATTTTCTCCCATATTGCGTTTCTTTTGGTAATGTTTAAATTTCTTTGCTGTAGTTCATGAATGTGTTTATTTGCCTCTTCCACTAATATCTCTAACTCCAACTCGTCAAATTTCATTTTGCGCTTGCGTCTATCCTGCTTTCCATCCAGACTCTCCATGGCGCAAACCTTAAGACACGCAACACCTCATTTAAATACTGCGGTTTGCACCCGTTATCAATTGCGCGAGCATTCTTAGTTGATCACCCGCAAAACACACAACAACAGCACGCGCAAACTTTTTCAGTGCACACGCAATTTAGTACTCTTTATTTAGGATCTTAGTAAATCAGGCCCATAGTCACTTGTATTAGAGTGTGAAGGAGGAGGGAAACATCTAAGATCTGCCGGACAGCAGCCCTCGAGGACAGACTTTGGCCACCCCTGGTCTGACATAATCCAATAGGACCCTAAACATGCAGTTCTTCCAGTGACCACTAGGGTTAGGGTTTGGTTTGGTTTGGTTTTTCAGATTAATACTTTAACTGTAGGTGCTCCTTTCAGTGAATGTATCTTATTTGCTGCTTATTTGCTAGAAACAAGTTTTATTATCTTTATGTTTTGGTGTTAGCTCAAATATATCAGCAACGTTTTCCATTGAATAGTAGTCAACATGTCATGTGCTCTCAATGTGTGTAGGTCGGCTTAAGGTCAGTTTGACCAAAACACACAGCTTAGATATCGGCCTGTAGTTATTAACAGCAGAGCACAGCACGTGTGATAATAAAGCCAGCAGCTGTTTTTTTAGGTAACTTCAATTTTTACCTGTCCGATGATAAATATGTGAATTGATACTGTAACTTTTCTTCTGGTTTTTTATTTGTTGCTTTTATGGTGCTTCACATTACTTTTAAAATATGATGCATCCATAATCAAATAACTGAGTTGATGGCCCTTTATAATGAAGTACTTGATTGGTCAAGACTTACTGAAGATGGAAATAAAGACAGCTTGATGTTATAGAAAATAATTTTCTTCCGCTTCATGTAAATAAACACAACCATAACAAGTTAAAGCATTAACTTGATTATTTCCTTTCCTCTTACTCACTTCAAACCTAACCAGGAACACAGGGACGGCTAGACCCATCTCAACCCTTCCAGATGCACCCTTTACTTTACCACAAAATTCCTGAGTAATATGTGTTGTTTCTTTTATTCATAGAAATATAGACAAAGCTGTGTCAAAATTGTTNTTGTTCGTCATCACAACATCCTGTTTCGGCCGTGTTGTTTCGGTGATAAAAGTCTTTCGGCCGAAAACCGAAAATGCACTTTTGGGCCATTTTCGGCCGAAAATTTTCGGTGGCCGAATTTTCGGTGCATCCCTACATAAAAGTGAAAATGAGCATCAGAAATATTTACACAAAGGTCATTTATGTACAAGGAGAATAGCAGAGGTCCCAGAACAGAGCCCTGAGGCACACCACTCCGCACAGGGAGAACAGAGGAGGAGGATCCAGCAACCTGCACAGATTGTGATCTCCCAGATAAATAGTTGGATAACCAACCAACAGCATGCTCAGATAGACCACAGTTTAGAAGCCTGTCTGCTAAAGTTCCATGTTCTACTGTATCAAAGGCTTTGGACAAATCTATAAAAAGTGCAGCACAGTACTTTTTGCAGTCCAGTGACCCAGTTATATCTATATACCCAGTTAACAACCTTGACAGATCCAGTTGTTGTACTGTGACACTTCCTGAAACCAGACTGGTATTGAGATAAAACACAATTCTCATCTAAGAACTCTTTAAGTTGTTCACTTGCAAGTTTTTCGAGAACTTTAGCCAAAACACACAGCTTAGATATCGGCCTGTAGTTATTAACAGCAGAGCACAGCACGTGTGATAATAAAGCCAGCAGCTGTTTTTTTAGGTAACTTCAATCTTTACCTGTCCGATGATAAATATGTGAATTGATACTGTAACTTTTCTTTCTGGTTTTTTATTTGTTGCTTTTATGGTGCTTCACATTACTTTTAAAATATGATGCATCCATAATCAAATAACTGAGTTGATGGCCCTTTATAATGAAGTACTTGATTGGTCAAGACTTACTGAAGATGGAAATAAAGACAGCTTGATGTTATAGAAAATAATTTTCTTCCGCTTCATGTAAATAAACACGACCATAACAAGTTAAAGCATTAACTTGATTATTTCCTTTCCTCTTACTCACTTCAAACCTAACCAGGAACACAGGGACGGCTAGACCCATCTCAACCCTTCCAGATGCACCCTTTACTTTACCACAAAATTCCTGAGTAATATGTGTTGTTTCTTTTATTCATAGAAATATAGACAAAGCTGTGTCAAAATTGTTAGAATGGCTTATTCCCTTTTTGTCATGTTCAGGTTCTTGTCTCCTGAGGACAAGTGTCCTGAGGTATGTGTCATTGGACAGGTGTCCTTGGGCGTGATTGAACTCAAAGTTGCTCCTGGTCGGAGGATGGCTCCTTTCATGGCAGCACTTCACCGCTGGCATGCAGGTGTGTTTTAAAAGGGTTTATGACATGCTGTAAACTACTTTAGTTGCCACTAATGCATAAAAAGTGGTATAAAATTAAAGACCTTTGGGTCTCTTTCTTTTCTTTTTTTTTCATTCAGGTTAACAGTGTTCCAAGGGTTAATCATTTACTTCATGAATTGACCTGCATAAGATGTTTCCTTTTTTTTTTTTTTTTTCTTTTTCTTAAAGATCCTGGGATTGACAATCTTTGTGGAAAAAAGAAAAAGTCAACATCAGCATGACAGTTATTTGGTAAATCAGCAGGTCTACTTAACCTGTTCGATAGGGGTGCTCCGATCGATCGGTGACCTGATCGGATCGGCCGATATGCATATGATCGGGATCGGTCAGAATTGTCATTAAAGCCGATCAAAAGAGCCGATCAAAAACGCTCTATTCTCGTGCGCATACACTGTGTATAGACCTTTTCGGGCCAGCCCCCCGGAAGTACCCCTTCCGCCATTGCGGGGTTGTGCTACAGAGCGACACTTTCACCGGCTCGCAGATTGACCAGTGTTTTTCTCTTTCTACAAATAGATATTTTTATAATGTCGAGTCAGTCGAGTGGGAATACATGTTCCGTTATAAACTGTGCCAACAATGGCATGAAAATTCAACAATGGAAGAAGAAAGTATGAAATACACAAGCCTTTACTGCACGAAGACTGCCTTGTTTGCAGCCATACAGTTTGCACCGATTTCCTGGGCGCACCGACAACCAAGAAGTTAGGAAGACGTGGGTGAAAAATATCAACAGAAAGGACTTTGTTCCAAATGAATACAGCCGGGTGAGTTTTCGTTAACATTCAATCTCGTACTACTCATAGTCTCGCTGAGTGTCCCGGACGATTCTGGCCGAAAGAACAGCAGTATGAGGCTACTGTAGCCCTCGGCACTAGCACAAGCCTATAAATCAATGAATGAATGAATGACTTAGGAGAATGATTAAATAAATTAAATATAACATTAACACAAAGCCAAATTTACCGCTAGCGTTAACGTTACAGTAGCATAATCTTTATGGCTTGTTGACGTTAGTTATAGCCAGCGTTGCAGCGTTCCACAGTTTTAAGTGTTTGATTATGGGAATAGATCATGCTATTTCCATAACCAATCATTAAAAACAGCGATAAACTACCTTCATCTGTAACTGGAGGCCACTGCCTAACATCATCAATCCAAGACATGTCTGCGTTATCCGTAACAAATGCTCCACGCTGCTGTGTTTGGGTTAGTTGGTGGAGCACCGCACACTCGCACACTCCAGTTATGGCGGGGCCACTAGGGGGCGCATGTCCACAATTTTCAAGTCGAAAAGGTCTAAGACAGTAAGAAACAAAGGGAAATAAATACAATCGGTGATCGGTATCGGATCGGCCGATATTGATTTCAGTGATCGGTGATCGGTGATCGGCCCCAAAAACCCTGATCGGAGCACCCCTACTGTTCGATGTATTCAGCTGTTTTCACTAACCACCAGAGTTTTCATGTAGCCCTTTGTGAACAGATTATCGGCATTCCTGGTTCACAAAAATTTCATTGACACAGTCACTAAAACTATAATGACATTCTGAGTCATCCACCACCAATCAGTCATATCTATATTTTTATTGACGTGATATTATTGTCCATTAAATTTTTCACGTGAAGACATCAGATATGGGCCTATCATACATGCTTATCACAGATTATGAGCCATTACAGCCTGCAGGACATGGAAATGCCACCCCCTTCTGTTGCACTCTGCATGGGCACATGTGTGTACAGTGCGTGACAGTCCGTAAAACACCATGAAGATGTTTAATGTGAAACATTTTGCACAATGTATCAAAAAAGTTGGGCATGGGCAACAGAAGGCTGGAAATGTAAATGGTACTGCAGCAAAAAACACAATAGTGAAACAACTTAAGAATAATGTTCCTTGGTGTAAAATTGTGAAGACCTCGAATATTGCATCATGCACAGTCAATGGTATCAATACAAGGGTCAGAGAATGAGAAGAAATCTCTGTCTGCATGTCACTAAGTTGGAAAATTAATTTGTATGCCTATACCTATACCCTTCATGGCCTACTGCATTAAAGACAGACATGATTCTCCAATGAAAATCATAACACGGGCTCAGGAACATTCAGAAATCCTGGTCAGAGAACACAGCTTGCTGTACTATGCACAAATGCAGGTTAAAGCGCAATCATGCAAAGAAAACGTCTTAGGAGAAACTGATCAAGAAACAGCTGGGCCTCCTTCTCTGGGTCAAAGCTGAACTGGCTGGACGCTAAGGGGACAACTGTCCCGCGGTCAGACAAACTAGCATTTAAAACTCTTATTGAAAATGATGGATCCTCTTAACCTAATAGAGAAGGGACCATTGGTCTGCATCTCTGATGGTATAGGGCAGGGCTGTTCAACTCCAGTCCTTGAGGACCTCTGTCCTGCATGTCTGAGATGTGTCCCTGCTTCGGTGCACCTGATTCAAATGAGTGGGTTGCTAACAGAGTTGAGCAAACCTTGAAGACAAGCCGATGGTGATCCATTCATTCGAATCAGATGTGTTGTGGCAGGTATCATCTCAGACATGCAGGACAGCAGTTCTCAAGGACTGGAGTTGAAGAGCCCTGGTATGGGGGTATATTCATGCAAATAGAATGGGCAGGTTGCACATCTGGAAAGGAAACATCAGTGCTGAAGGGAAAATACAAGTTTTAAAGCAAGATTTGCTTCTATCTAGACAGCATCTTTTTCAGGAAAGTCCTTGCATTTTCCAGCAAGACTGTGCTAAACTGGACATCCACTGCAGTAGCACAGCTTCATTTTAAGAGTTTTGTTGCCTGACTGACCCGGTTACAGTCCAGACCTCTCACCAGCTGAAAACATTTGGTGAATCATGAAATGAAACGTACGGCAAAGACCGAACGCTGTTCAGCAACATGAAAGTGCCCCAGTCCAGTCCAAGGGACTATATTTTCTTTGCTGGTCTGACACAGGGGTGGCCAAATTCGGTCCTTGGGGGCCAGTGTCCTGCATGTTTTGCATGTTTCCCTGTTTTAACACGGCTGATACTAATTAATGGCTGTCATCATCTTGTCATCAAGGTCAGCACATGTCCGTTAACAACATAGTCACTTGAATCAGGGTGTGAAGGAGGAGGGAAACATCTAAGATCTGCCGGACAGCAGCCCTCGAGGACAGACTTTGGCCACCCCTGGTCTGACATAATCCAATAGGACCCTAAACATGCAGTTCTTCCAGTGACCACTAGGGTTAGGGTTTGGTTTGGTTTGGTTTTTCAGATTAATACTTTAACTGTAGGTGCTCCTTTCAGTGAATGTATCTTATTTGCTGCTTATTTGCTAGAAACAAGTTTTATTATCTCTATGTTTTGGTGTTAGCTCAAATATATCAGCAACGTTTTCCATTGAATAGTAGTCAACATGTCATGTGCTCTCAATGTGTGTAGGTCGGCTTAAGGTCAGTTTGACCTGCAGTTTGACCTGCAGACACTATCAAATCAAAGATATCCGCCTTCCTGCACCCTTCTTTCAGAAGTTCTTATCGCTTCACAGGCACACACATGAATTAGAAAACACTGAGCTGGAGAAAGGAGGAAAGGCACTCAGATATAACTTAATTTTGTGTGCTTATACTGTTGAAGTATAAGCAAGTATAAGTATATTCTTTGAAAATCTTTATTTATCTTGAAGATTCACAACACAGTCTATCATCAATTGAAAAAAAAAAGAACAAAATATGTATATATCTTAACGATCATATCCTATACCTAAACCAAAATCAGCTCCTCTGAATTTATTTAAGGACCCAGGGAGCTTAAAAGCTCTGGACAGCACCGCTGAGTGGATGATTGCAGGACTAATTTGTGGAGACATGTTGTGGTACTGGCTGGTACTCAGCTCCAGCACACTTCGCTGCAAAAAGGTACAGATGAGGGGATTGAATGGTGAGAACATCTCACGGGACTCTTTCTCAGGGACCTACCACGCCAGACCAGTGGACACGCACTCACCTCTTTTTGAAGCACTGTGGCCTTCACATTCTTCTTGTCTTTGCTGGGGTCCACGGAGCTGCTGTGTGACTCCCTCTTCCTGACGCTATCCGTTTCCATTTCAGTCAACTGGCACATGAAAAACACTAAATTACTAGTTGCATTAACTTGGAATGACCCATTTGTGATGTCAGTGTTGCAGGTTGTCACGAAGGTTACAAGAATATAGATTATATAATATATAGATATATAATAATAGATTAGATATACTTTCTAATAATAGATTAGACTTTAGACTTTCTAAAGGGGGGGTGAATAAAGTATATATAATCCAATCTAATCTAATCTAATCTAATCTAATCTAATCTAATCTAAGAAATTAAGATTTAAAGGGAAAGCTGTACCTCACTCCTTACAATAAAAATGTGTTTTCGTTCTGCTAAATGATGAGCCTCACAAAGAAGGAAAACAACAGTGAAATCTTGCCAAAGACAAATTTATTTACATTGTTAATCCTCTAATCCCGTTGACTTTAAAATTGTGAAAGGCACACATTTGGATCAATTACACAGGTTCTGACTTCACATAGTGACTCTTTTGGGACTCTGTGACACAAAAGTCTTGCTCTCATCAAGTGATAACATCATGTTAGCTGTCAGTGCAGCAGCAGATAAGGCTGGCAGGTTCTGACTTCTCAAGAGACTTCAACAAAATCAATTAAAAGTCAGCCTTTAATCTGGTTTAAGATGGATTTTCACTTTACAGTGACAGGACTGCTATAGATTGCAAGAATTCACACCTTCCAGGAACTTTTGTTTGCGTGGACATTTGAGGTCAGTCTCTGCAGATTTCAGCATGTGATCATCCACATGGCTATTCTAGCCACACACTGTATGTAATATTTCACTCTGTGACTTGTAAACAATCATTTTTAAAAATTCAGTTTATTTATTTCGAGCACATTTATATTCAACAGGTGTTTCAACTCTTTCTGTTGTATCTCAGTAATAAACAATGAAGGCTAATCACGTTTGATTTGTGGCAGAAGAACTGCAAGAGTACCACATGAGGTTTTTTTTTTATTCCAGAAGTGTATAGTTCAACATGTAATGATCTTTTTTCCCATATCACCCTGTGGGAATGTATCCAATTTAATTACTAATTTACACTCACAGTCTGTACATGAATTTTACTCTCACATCTAACATCTTGTCCTGTTAAACTATGACTACTGCAAATCTAATGTACACTGGTATTGTTCAAGGTAATCAAAATCAAGATAGAATAAGTTTGATGCAGACATTAACAAAGAGAGTACTGCAAACAAAGACATGGGAGGGACTCCACGCTAACGTTTAACTTCACAAGGTGTTAATGAATAATCAAACAAGCTCTTAGGTTTTAAATAAGCTTTTAAACACTGGTGATTTTGTAAGCATACTATCTGATCCACGATGACAAGTAAATTTTTTTTTTCACTTACTTATAGCTTTGAGTTATTCCGCTTCAGTGAAATTCCATAAACCTTGAACATAGATATTTCAAGGAAAAAAGAAAAAGGGGGGAAATAAAAATAACCAGGCAAAATGATATGAATGCACAGAGGATGCTAAACTGAGTTATATGAAGAATACCAGGAATGTCTGATGCAAATGAAAACCTGGGGCTCCATGAAACTGAGTGCACTCGTCTGGTGGGAGTTTCCCAAATCTGATTGGACATCCTGGATGAATGAAAAAGGGGATGGGTTAATGAAATTAACCCATCATTCGAAATTCAACTGTCAGACCACCTATCAGACCACAAGTGGGAAGTACTGAGGAGAAGAATTTAGTATAATGAGACTATTTTGAGCCACAGTACATGTATAAGTCCTGAAATATGACTATTATGGTAAGTAATGACCCAAAAAATACTTATAATTTTATTCGGAAAAAACAGTAATTAGGAGTTGATGAAGGGAATAACTAGACCGTGAGAAAGTCTTGTGGCAGGCATTGTGTGATATCATAAGCATATTTTGAGAAAGTTAATTTCATCTGTTGCTCTTGTTACAGCCCATGAGAGTACTATAATGGACTGCAATGTAAAGTCTGAGCCAATGTATGTTTAACACAGAAAACTTTGAAACACTTCCTACACTCTGAGCTTATCTAACCCGACTTCCTTGACAATGCCCCTTTGATAAAGATACATGACACCACTGCAGTTGTGTGCATGTACATCAGTGTGTGTTTGTGTGTGACGTTCCTTTCCTGCTCTGCCCCTCCTTCTTCCTCTTTTCTCGTTTCATCAGAGGTCTATGCCCGTCAGAGAACTTGACAATGTAATATTCCTTTCATTTTCTGAGCAGAACTTTTTTTTTTTTCATGCATCGACAGATTATCCATGTTTCCACTTCAGCAGCAGGTGTTTTAAAAGGTCCAACTTCTGCTTTGTTCCAGCCCTCCATTCATCCATCACAACAATAACCTAATCAACAAAATGGCAGTGCATATTCAGAAATAATTAAATATTATAAGGCCATCACATAGATTTCGTGGTTTTACTGTCTGACCCAATACTGATTTTTGACACCAGAGGGCTTTTTCTTTAATTTAAGGTTTGTAGGTGAATTTGAACAGCGGCTGTAGACGCAGCTATAATCTTCTAACACAAAAACACATATGAACTCAGTAACCCTGAGAACAAGAACAGTATGACCAAGTTTCTGACACATTCAAGGGGCTTAGGATCTGACTGAGTACATTTACACCAATAAAATGCTGTCTTGGTAAGCCAGTTTAAGAAGAATTTATTCTGCAGGAACATTTTATTGACTGCAGCGTGGCCTTAGACGCTAAAAAATAAAAAGCAGGGGCAGATGATCTGAGTTGTTGAGGAGCACAAGGAACAGAGATAGGTGTGACCAAGGAGAGACATCTGGGTTTGAATAATGAATACTATGCCAAAAGGTGCATTTACTTAAATGACTACTAGGGGTGGTCTCCAAAACTTAGTCACGTTCCATTAAAACCCATGTTCAAATTACCAACTTTACATCAGAAATAAACATTCTTACATCTGTGTTTTACATCCATACTCAGATTTCACATTATTTACAATTTATGGTGAATGTTTATGTACCTAATTTGTTTAAATGATATTAATCCACATATATACGTATGCATGATTAGGGATGTGTTTCTTAATTTTTTAAGTGACAGTTGAAATGCAGTCTGTGTTATCAAACAGCAGGCTGTCATCACTGGGAGCATGCCTATGTTCCCACAGCCCTATGTTCCCTCAGCCCTAGTTTTCCCACGTTCAATCAGTGGCTGAGTTACCACTATTAACCTAATGGCTTAACACAGGCACTAACGTTACCAAACGGCTGTGTTATATTACCCCACTAATGATGTCCAGAATGTTACCAAACTTCTACAGTAGTACAAATAGTGTTAGTACTCATAAAATGAGGTGTTAGAAAGTTTGTAAGTACACCAGAAATTCCAGACATTAGTGGGGTAAGGTCATGGTGCAAAAACTCTAGGTTGAAATTACTCTGAATCATCTCTTGAAAAGCGACATAAAACTAAAGATGACTTGACTTAGAGTTGCATTTTGAGAAAAATCTTAGAAATGAGGGAACATAGGGCTGTGGGATCATTAGGCTGTGGGAACATAGGGATGACCCCTCATCACTTTAGCTACTTGGTATGTTCACCGAACTTCCGAGCTGTGAATTTGGACCTCACAAAGCTTAATCGTTCTTATCGTCAAGATAATTTAGCTGTTATTCTAGTGCTGTTAATTGTAATAGATCATCGTGACTGCGTCTGGGTTGGTCTAGAATGACCCAAGGGTGAAAATTATCAAATACCTCCTCCTTCTTACTTAGCTTAGCTCATACTAGGCTTTGATGCTAACTGTTGTTACATTACATTTATTCTTACTGAAGACATCCATCCATCCTTATTTCAGAGGCTTTTAAAAGCCTCTTTTTGTTTGAACTACACGATGCCATATTGCATATTGTGTATCTGGTATTATGCTTTTATGTTTATGATGCGTAGTTTGAATAGCTTTGCTCCAGCTGTCATGGCCCAGGTCAGCCATGACTGAGTTTTTGTCTGTTTTGTCAAGTTGGCATCTCTCCATGTCTCTAGTGCTTCCTGTTTTACTTTGAAGGTCTGTCTTGTCTTCATGGTGTTCAGCTTTTTTTCCTCCCCCTTGTCAAGCCTGATTGTTCACACCTGCCTCTCGTTTGTTCCTGTATGTTTATAAGTCCTGTCACTCCCTTTCAGTTTGCTGTCCATTGTCGTCCTAACCTCTGCATGTTGGTCTCTGTGTCACCGTCCTCTTCACCCTCTTCTCATGGAGTTAAGTTAGGTTTGGATTTTTGTATTTTTGCATTCTTGTATTTTTGAAGTTTTTGGATTTTGGATTTTTTGGTACTTTTGGTTAATAAAGACCATTTTTGTTTTTGAAACCTCCTGCATCTTGGGTCCTCCTTCCACTCACCTTTCACACCCGTGACACCAGCATGCTGCTGACACACTAATGTGTTACTAAACAGAAATGTTTTCAATTTAGTTTCAAATATGGAGGTGGTGTCAGCCTCCTTAACCCAAATTGGTAGCTGGTTCCATAATAAAGGTGCCTGGTAGCAAAAGGCCCGTCCTCCAAATCTACTTTTAGATATTCTAGGAACAACGAGTAATCCTGTAGTCTGAGAGTGGAGAGCTCTATTAGAAGCATAACGTGCTATCAAGTCTTGTAAATAACGAGGAGCTAGGCCATTTAGGGCCCTATATGTGAGAAGCAGAATTTTAAACTCAACTTGAAATTTCATGGGGAACCAGTGGAGGGAGGCTAACACTGGAGAGACGTGATCCCGCTTACGGATTCCTGTCAGCACCCTTGCTGCTGCATTCTGGATCAATTGGAGGCTATTCAGCGAGCTTTTCGGACATCCTGCTAACAATCCATTACAATAATCCAGTCTAGAACTGACAAACGTGTAGACCAATTTTTCAGCATCACTCTGGGAGAGGATGCTCCTAATCTTGGCAATATTTCGGAGATGAAAAAAGGCTGTCTGACAAACCTGATTAATATGCTGCTTAAATGACATATCCTGGTCAAAAATGACACCAAGATTTCACAGCTGTGCTGGAAGCCAGCGTAAACCCAGTTAATCCATTCCTCAGGTGTTTGGGACCAAAAACAATAACCTCTGTTTTATCCAAATTTAGAAGCAGGAAGTTAGAGGACATCCAGAACTTAATGTTATTAAGACACCCTTGAAGTTTGGCCAATGCTTTTGCTTCATCTAGTTTCATGGATAAGTACAGCTGCGTATCATCAGCGTAGGAATGGATAACTTTTCCCAAGGGTAGCATGTATAAAGTAAAAGCAGAACTGAACCCTGTGGGATGCCATAGCAGACCCTAGTCCGTGTAGAAGAAACGTCATTAACATGGACGAACTGGAACCTGTCAGATAAGTATGACTTAAACCAGCCTAATGCTGTCCCTTTAATTTCAACAATGTTCTCTAATCTATGCAGCAACAGGCCATGATCAACGGTATCAAAAGCAGCACTGAGGTCCAGCAGAACAAGGACAGATACTAATCCATTGTCTGAGGCCATGAGAAGGTCGTTGGTGACTCTAATCAGCACCGTTTCTGTGCTATGAAGAGTTCTAAACCCTGACTGAAAAACCTGAAATAGATCATTTCTATGTAGGTATTCTCCTAACTGGCTAGCAACTATTTTTTCCAGAATTTTAGAGAGAAATGGAAGGTTGGATATTGGTCTATAGTTTGCCAAAATGTCCAGATCAAGAGATGGTTTCTTAAGCAAAGGTTTGATAACTGCAACTTTAAAAACCTGTGGTACATATCCTGATTGCAAAGATAGGTTAATCTGATCCAAAATTGATGTACTAATAAACAGTGTTGTGCAAGTTACTAAAACACAGTAACTAGTTACAGTTATCAGTTACTTCATTATAAAAGTAACTCAGTAACTCAAAAGTAACTTTACCAATTACTTTTCCAAAAAGTAATGCGTTACTGTAAAAAGTAACTAGTTACTTTTATAAAACATTACTTTAAATGCTGCCATTAATGCTATTATTTTAGTACTGTTAAATATGGAGGACGCTTTTGCTCAACTTCTTGGTTTCCATTCATATTACTAAACTCAGCAAACAAAGCTATTCTTTTAAATGTTGAATTTATTTTAGTCAGGCCAGAACAAACTGAAAATATCCAGTCACATCACAATCACACACAACGTAGCCATACCAAGAGTTACTTTTCAAAAAATTCTTAAATGTATAAAACAAAACAAGTTGATTATTCAAAATCAAAGTTGTGTTTAACCCATATAAATGTTTCTTCATAGCTCAACAATGAAGTCTAGTAAGCAATGTACAACAAACAATTATCTTGTTTTATCCTAAAGCATTATAGCTAACTCAAATAACTATCTTTAGTTCTGTATCTATATCTATCTATCTTTAGACACCCATAAATGATATTAAAAAAAATATTAAACTGCTCAAAAATTAAATCTATCAGCAATGTCTAGTTGAAACACAAAATAAAAATGTTAGCATGTTTTAAATGTAATGGCGTGCAAGCTAAATATATATTAATCAAAATGAAAGTGTCAACACTAATGTGGTCTCAGCACCATAAAGATGAGGCTACTGCTATTGGGAATACTCCTTGAAAACAAAATAATAATTTAAGTTAAAAAAAACAATATACACTGCATTTCTTCTTAACCTTTGTGTCGTGTTCGTTTCTCCCCCCCTACTTTAGTGTTCCTGGTCAAATTGGACCGGCCTGTTTTAACTGCTCCTACATTAACAGAAAAACCACTGATTAACACCAAATTTTATTTAACTCCTTTTTAAGCTGTAAACAATGTCTCAGACCACTGGTTTATATGAATAACTGCAGTGAATATACATAAAAATGGACACAGAAAAAGTAAACTGTATTCCAAAATTATCATTTATTGTAAAAAGAAAGTAACAAAAATCAAAACAGTGACCAAATTCACACATCAACATGAGCCTATCATTTTTTATGTGTGTGTGTGTATGTATGTGTGTGTGTGGGTGTGTGTGTGGGGGGGGGGCGGCTGTGTCTTCACATGTGTCTTCACACACAGGAGTGGCATCCTAACAATATTTTCTACTCTTGCTCTTCCTCCTCTTTCCTGGGTGGATGAATACAAGAGCAAATTGCCATCCATGGACTGGAATATCACGAGACAGCTCCCACCGCTACACCGGGCTGTGGGCTTGAACGTGAATGTTCAGCACCGGACAGCTCCCACCACTACCACTACTGCACATTCACATTCAGTACCGAACATTCACGTTCAGTACCGGACAGCTCCCAAAGCCCAGAGTAGTGGTGGGAGCTGTCCGGTGCTGAATGTGAATGTTCAGTAGAGGACAGCTCCCACAGCCCAGAGTAGTGGTGGGAGCTGTCTGGTGCTGAACATTCACATTCAGCACTGGACAGCTCTCACAGCCCAGAGAAGTGTGGGAGCTGTCCGGTGCTGAATGTGAATGTTCAGCACCGGACAGCTCCCACCACTACTCCGGACTTTGGGAGCATGTGCCTTCACACACAGGAGCGGCATCCTAACAATATTTTCTATTCTTGCTCTGCCTCCTCTTTCCTGGGTGGATGAATACCAGAGTAAATTGCCATCCTTGGACTGGAATACCACAGGTGCCTCTTCCTCAGGTGTCTTCTTCTGGAGCCTCTTCCTTGCCATCTGTTGACTGGTCAGTCTCACAATGGTCTGGATCAAAATCAGGATCAATGTTGTCTTCTATTTCTGAGACATCCTCCTCTATTTCTGGTTGAACTTCAATCCCCTGTTCATCAGGTTGAAATAAAAGGTCCAGAGCTTCTCTGACAAGAAATCATCTGATCGGGCGCCTAGTCAATGTGTTCATAGTAAAATGAGGGCAATGCACACAAAAAAACTATATATAAGGGGTCTCTGAGAAGATATGATGCATTTTGTATTGGAAAGTGTGGTTCATGTGGGGGGATGGGCACATAAGCCTGGGAAAGAGATGGTTCTCCTAACAAACACCTAGTTGTTGATTTTGAAATGTGGAACAAGTATTAGTGTCATACATTTAGTTTGGAAAGTGTGGTTCATGTGGGGGGATGGGCACATAAGCACAGGAATGAGGTGGGAAGAGGAGACACCTATTTGTTCAGTCTGAAAGGGGTTCACGTAGAAGGGGTGGTGTGTGTGTGTGTGTATGGTGGTGTATTTGTGGTTGTGTACAATCTGATGGATGAACACAATCTAGGGTCACCCATTAATTTCCTATGGTGGTCATTTTTGACCGGGAACACCACAGGTGTTACAAAGTTGAATAAACTACTCAAAATTCAGAGAAAATGGTGATCAGCAATTATATATGTTCATATGGCTAGTGTGGAGGATATCATAAGGCCCTGAGACAATCAAATGTAAAACACAATATTTATGATTGATGGAAGTAGGAAATCGGTCAGATTTGACCCGAACACAACAGAAAGGTTAAAAAAAAAAAAAAAAAAAAAAGAGTGCTCATGAGCAAATACTTGAATGTTTTAGAGAAAGTTTAGTCTTCAAACCAGTGATTGTATCTCATCAGAAGCAGCCTCTCCAACCTTTGATCAGAAAGCCTGTTCCTCTTTGGAGACAGTACCAGAAATCCCAGGCTGAAGAGTCTTTCAACTGGTGTGCTGGATGGAGTAGCTGCATTTTTCTTCAGACAAATTTCCTTTATTGTTGGGAATTGTTTGAGAATGTCCATCCCTGTTTTTGCGGTTCTCAAGTACACAATTGTCTGCTGAAGGTGTCATCCTCCTCCTCAAAGCTAAAAAGTCATGCACACTAGAGGAGCTTGAATTGAACGTTGTTGGAGGTGAGGGCTTCTGGACTGGTTGCTGCACAGGGCCAGGAAGAATCTTGTGGCACTCGATTGTCAGGTTTCCCTTGATGATCTCTTTCTTCGTCTGGTCTCTCAGCCACTGTAACTTAAACATGGAAAGTGTAGCAGCTGCCAGAAGTGCATCATTGCTCTCAAAGATGGATGCAAATCTTGTTTTGGTAGCCTACAAAACATATACACAGACACAGGCAATAGTTTTGAGTTATACAATTATTTACAACACAGAATGACAAAACTGAGAGTATACAGTCATGGAAAAAATTATTAGACCACCATTTTTTCTTCACTTTCTTGTTCATTTTAATACCTGGTACCACTAAACGTCATCATGTGACTAAAACAGACAGAAAAGAAAACACTGAATGCATAAAAGCAGTGTTTTTGGCAGTACAACGCCATAGCTATTGATGTAAAAACTTAAGTGATTTAAGTTATAATCAAGAAAACCATGGAAAATGGTAAGATATCAGCTCTTAAATAAAACTCTTATGAGCAATCTTTGTGGTTATCGTTATGTTTGTCCAAACAAATGTACCTTTTGTTGTACCAGGCATTAAAATGAACAAGAAACTGAAGAAAATAAGGGTGGTCTAATCATTTTTTCCATGACTGTATATTTAACCATTTGAACAATTCAAAACTTAATTTGGCAAAAAAAGATTAAAAATAGTACTATTTCATTACTGTTTTTTGTTTCACCCTGTAGTATAGAATATAATAAATATATCTTTATGTCCAATTTTCTGCTTTTTTTTAAGTAAAAATTAATTTTCATACATTTCCATCGTCCTTATTATTGGGTTATGTTAATGCTCTCTCAGCAAAAAAATGTTCTGATCTATAGTTATTATAATTAATTTCTAATTTGGCAAACTATATCACATGTGCTGTAATAAAAGTGAGTGGTCTCCACTCATCAAATGCATCTTTTTGTGCTGTGAAAAGGAAAAACCAGATAATACAAAAATGTCATGAATGTTTCTCACCTGAACTATTGCATCAGGTCGACCTGCTGCTACAATCAGACTCTCTTTCATCTCCAGCATCTTCGACATCAGTACTTCTAGTGTAGGCAGGAGGGTACCATAGTAACAGTTCTTCTCTCTTTGCAGGATGTCCAGAGCAACTGTGAGTGGCTTCATGACGAAACAATATTCCTTCAGAAACTGCAGTTCCCTTTCGCTAATACATTTTAGCTCTAAATGATCAAAGATGGTACTCAAGTCAGTTTTAGGGATTTCAACAATTCTTGCCACAGCATCATAAAAGGAATTCCATATAGTGGAGCATGGTACTTGTAGCTTTTTGGCAAACATGTCATCCACCAGTTCTGAAGCCATTGTAGACCTGCTGGCCTTATTCCATAGTGCTGTGCACTTAGACATAGCGCTTCTGTAGATTCCTTTAGTCCTAGGATTTGAAAGGAGCCACTTGTCTACGTCTGAGCATGCAATTAAGTTTATTGTGTGAGATGCACATCTCTGGTGCGGAGGTAAAACAATCCCTTCCTCTGCAGCAGTGTTAAGTATGTCTGCAACATCTGTGAAGATAACCTCGTCCTCCTCATCATCATCACCGTTCGAGTCAAATTCGGGTTGATACATTTGAAAGACTTTTACAAAATTAGAGCCATTATCCGCTGTAACTTTTGTTGACAGTCCATACAATGAATGAATGTGCTCAATCTCAGCAGCAATAACATCATGTGTGTGCCTACCCTTGATCCTTTTACAGGCCAATGCAGCTTTCTGGCGCTGCAGAGTAGTGGGGTTTATCCAGTGAGCAGTCATTCCGAGGAAGCTTTTGTTGTGGACAGACCAAATGTCTGCTGTGGTCGCTATGTAGTCCAAGCTCTCAAAGGTTCTCTTCAGTTCATTTTCCATTTTCGTAAATTCTCTATCCAAGTAACTGGAAAATGTCTTCCGTCCCATTTGCAGAGTACCGCCGGAACATGGTATCAACCTAACTAGCTATCTGAAGGCGGGTGACTCTACTGTGGAAATAGACTGCATGTTTTCTACCACATACCGCGCAATTGTTTTGTCAAGTTGTCCCTGACTAACAGTCCCTTGGTGAAAATCCAGCCAGATACATCCCCTGGGCTTTTAGCCACTAGCTTCGTTGAGGCATGTTGTTTATACAGGTGCTTCAACAGATTAGAATTACTGCTTGTGGCAGTAGATATGGTCTTTGAACCAAGACACAGTTTACATTTAACTAAAACGTTTTTGTCTTTCTGCTTGACACAAGTGAAATAGTGAGAATATCTCCACACGGAGAAACTTGACTTGCCCTGACATCCCTCTTCACCGGTCGCCGCCATGACACTGCGCCACCGTTTCAGAGTCGACATGCCCACATGCTCGACACACAGTGTGTCTATGTACCAACGCGAATCTGCTTTTTAGAAACGTATTAAAAACAAGAAACGTAATGTGTTGACAAGAGAAAATAAACAGAGAGCTTTATACCATAACTGCTCAAAAGTAACGCAGTAATGCACAGTGTAGTAACGGTATACAAGTTACTTAATTTAAAAAGTAATCCGTCACACAGTGGCGGCTGGTGAAAAAAAATCTTAGTCGGGCTGTTGTGCCAACATTTTTCCCTGCCTAATCTAGCATAAGCATTAAAATGAACAGTCGGAAAATGACTACAGGTCCACAATAATAATGTAATTTCAGTTTCCAGTTTCACATAAGAAGTAACAATTTACAGCTATATTAGACTCTATGCTATCAAATACTATACAATCAAGGGGTAAATTGTCCTTCCGAAAGGATGCTGTGCAGCCTCTCCAATAAGGCACCAGCTATTGAATCCGCACAGCTGTTGGGTAGCTTGATGAATTCATAGAACCGCTCCTGTATATTGTTGCGTCCATCAATGTACCTCAGTACCAGGACTAGCTGACATCATGTCCCCACACTGCTAATTCAAAAGCACCACAAAATTGAACACAACTGATTATCTTGGATAAAATATTACATTTTCTATCTACCTCTTCATTGTGCCTTCTTTCAGCAATGTGGTGCCCATCATCTAGCTGCATTGCTATGCTAATCTTTCCGAGCACAGCTAGCTTTACACAGTTTTCCGTGTGAACTTTGGATCTCTCATGTTTCTTGATCCGTTCAAAGAGGTGCTTTAAGTCAGTTAGTCCAGTCTTTGTCCAAGTCCAATCACATCTGTCACTTCTGAAGAGGATACAGGGGAAACAGAAAAGTGCATTAGCTGCTCCACAACCTGCCAGCCACGTCTCACGGTTGAACCAGCTCCGACAAAAACTCAGTTTGTATGATTTACCTTTCTCCTTCGTTTACTAGTAAATGTTAATTTCAGGCTTTTCGGGTCCCAGCTCCTTAACGAGAAGTTTTTCCTCCGTCGTCCGTCTCGCAAAAGGGAACATTAATAATGATTTCACCGAATTTGGTGGAAGCTACTCTTGAACTCCAGTTGTCATCGCCGTCGCCATCTCTCTTCCTCGTCGCCGTATTTTTTTTCTCCCGACGTAGGACAGAGTCTGGGAGTTGCTCTACGAAATAAAACTATCGCTGGCCCTTCACGTAGCTCTAGCTCATAAACCTTCACGCATTTTACGTAGCAGTTGGGGCTACATTTCCAGAGCCCCATCAGCGTTAAATTTGGTGACGTTGATAGGCCAATTATTGATCATTTTTACCTAGCAACCATAACCGGATTGGCTATTTAGCTGCAGGTCAGGGGCGCTTTGCCGAGCGCCCTGTGAGAGAACGATGCACTGTAGGTCGGTGGACATTCACTGTTTAATGAGTGTCAATTGGTGGAAATGTTGTTTAAATTATTTAAATCGCATGTAGGCACACATTAAGTATTAAGTAAATCTGATGCTGATCAAAAAAAAAAATATAATTAAAATAGAATAAATATTTTTCCCCTCCACAGCTGGTGGGGCAGAGCCCCAGCGCCCCCTATGGGCCAGCCCCCTCTGCCGTCACAGTAATAGTTGCTGCCAAAGTAACGGCGTTACAGTAATGCGTTACTTTATAACGCGTTAGTCCCAATATTCCCAATAAAGAACATGACATCTTTGAGCAATGGAGTTGGGATGGAGTTCAACAGACACATAGATGGTTTAGCTTTGCTGATAGCTGAGATCAACCCAGAGAGGCCTACAGGAGAGAAACAGTCCAGAGTCAAATCAGAAACAGAAGAAATTAGCGAAGCTGCAGAGATGTCCACAGCCGTCAACAGTTGGCTTGGCCTATCTCATCTCTAATTTTGATTATTTTCTCTCTGAAAAAGCTCATAAAGTCTTCACTACTAAGAGTAGCATGAATGCATGGACCAACAGAGTTGTGACTCTTTGTCAGCCTGGCTACAGTGCTGAACAAAAAACGTGGATTAGATTTGTTCTCTTCTATTAATGATGAATAATAAGATGTTCTAGCTCTTTTGTAGTCTATTAAACTATCTTTCCAGGCACGATAGGAGTCCACAGATTTACAGGAGTATCATCTCCTTTCCAATTTTCGTGCATTCTGCTTCAGCATGCGAATATGTGAATTATATTAGGGAGCTGAGCTCCTATGGTTAGAGACCCTCTTCCTCAGAGGAGCAACAGCGTCCAGGGCTGAATGAAAAATACACCAAATCAAACTTAGCGAGACAGTGGGGCAAAACTCAACTTTGAGACAGAAAAGTTTGTTAAGGCGCCTGCAGTCTGAGGATGAACACGACGCTGAAGCACTGGAGGGAAGCGGCCACTCTCATTCTGGCCGCAGGACACAGGCTCGGCGCGGACAGCTTGTCGTCAAGGACACCGCTGGGCAGCAGCGCTGGGCGGTCACACCTGCCGCACCGGTCCCGCTTTGATTACGACGTCCTGGTGCTCAAACGGAGCAGTAAAAGTGGATTCATGCCCAATGCTTATGTGTTTCCCGGTGGTGTGGTGGACTCCTCGGACTTTTCGAACGAATGGCTGGACATATTTAAATCTTTTACGAACTCCCCTAAATTTGGCTTAAGAAGTGTAAAACAACCTCTAGAGACCAGACCACCGATCTTTGCCACAGACCGACAGAAGCTGGGCTCCACTGTTCCAGGGGCTGTCGCCCTCCGGATCTGCGCCTTGAGGGAGACGTTTGAGGAATTGGGGGTTCTTCTGGTTGTGCCTCAGAAGGATGAGACAAGTTTCAGGGATGTGTGTGGTAGTCGTCTTTGCAAAGAACACCAGATGTGCAATGGTGAGTTCGAGAAGTGGAGGGCTCTAGTGCACCAAAGCCCCTCCAACTTCATCAGGATGTGCAGGGAGTTGGAGGTGCTGTCCAACATCTGGGCTTTACACAAGTGGGCCAACTGGCTGACCCCCGCAGGCCGACATGGGTCTGCGAGGTTTGACACGGCCTTCTTCTTGTGCTGCTTGCAGGAGGTCCCGCAGACAAGTCAAGATGAAAAGGAAATTGTGGGCTTTCAGGAAGCACTAGGAAGGGTGCGGTGCTTACCAAAAGGTCAATTGACCTTTCAGTAAGCACCGCCCCCTCCCAAGTTACTGTTGCTAGGTCAGACAAACTTGCTGCTCCTGTGTTAAGGACTGTGTTAATTCGCTATTTTTCCGATGTGTATCATCAGTGTTAATATTATACTGTGATAACGGTATGGGGAAATATTGCTGCTGGGGACCTGCAATAGTGACTCGAGGTGTCCAGAACGTTTGGAGGGGACTTTTTTTATTCCCTTTCCCAAACCAAGACAAACGCTGGAAAACTGCAGGCTTTGGTCAGTTATGTGTCCCTCCACACAACCAATAGGAATGTGGAGAAAGTTACAAAACACACCTACATTTACTCCAAGGTAAGTTTACTTTGTTTATTAGATGATTGATTTAACCACCGTTTAGTAAAAGTAATAATATGATTTAGCGGCAAGGAGGGTGATGAGTTCTCAGTTAGCATTAGCGCTGGTCCATAGTGTCGATGACTTCTCCACTATGGAGCAGAGCTTGCTAGCCAGCTATAAGCTTGCCTTGTTGTCTACAAATATATATGGCCCTGGATATTTATTTTGTTAGGTATAAGGTGAGGCTTGTGATGTTAACGTCACTTTATTAATTATACTAATACAATGCTCCGACTGTCTCATGTTAACATAGCTCTGGTGTGGGATAGACCTATGGACCAGAGCTAATGCTAACGGAGAGATGTTTTCACATCCCTAGGGTTAGGGTTAGGGTTAGGGCTCCAGCTGTCCACATGACAGGGCAAGACACTGAACCCTAACTTGCCCCCGGTGGGTCAGGCAGCACCTTGCATGGTAGCAACCACCACACTGGTGTGAATGTGTGTGTGAATGAGTGAATGAGAGGCCATTGTAAATGAGGGCACCTTGATGGTGTGGATAAAGCAGTATATAAGTCCAGTCCATTTACAGAGCCACAGTTCCTGTTGGACCCCATCCCAACTCAACTGCTCAAAGATGTCATGTCCTTTATTGGTATGTCAATTTTGGATCAGGTTAACCTATCTCTACAAACAGGATATGTACCACAGGTTTTTAAAGTTGCAGTTATAAAACCTTTGCTTAAGAAACCATCTCTTGATCCGGACATTTTGGCAAACTATAGACCAATATCCAACCTTCCATTTCTCTCTAAAATTCTGGAAAAAATAGTTGCTAGCCAGTTAGGAGAACACCTGCATATAAATGATCTATTTGAGGTTTTTCAGTCAGGGTTCAGAACTCATCACAGCACAGAAACGGTGCTGATTAGAGTCACCAACGACCTCCTCATGGCCTCAGACAATGGCCATGGCAATGTCCTTGTTCTGCTGGACCTCAGTGCTGCTTTTGATACCGTTGATTACAGCCTTTTCTGCATAGATTAGAGCACACTGTTGGAATTAAAAGGGCAGCATTAGGTTGGTTTAAGTCATACCTATCTGACAGGTTCCAGTTCTTCCATGTTAATGATGTTTTTTCTGCAAGGACAAGGGTCTGTTATGGCATCCCACAGGGTTCAGTTCTGGGACCAATCCTTTTCACTTTATACATGCTGCCCATGGGAAAAATTATCCAGAGCCATGGCATAAACTTTAATTTCTACGCTGATAATACGCAGCTGTACTTATCTATGAAACCAGGGGAAGCAAAACCGTTGGCCAAACTTCAAGGGTGTCTTAATGACATTAAGTCCTGGATGTCCTCCAACTTGCTTCTAAATTCGGATAAAATAGAGGTTATTGTCTTTGGTCCCAAACACATGAGGAATGGATTAACTGGGTTTACGCTGGCTTACAGCACAGCTGTGAAAAACCTTGGAGTCATTTTTGATCAAAATATGTCATTCAAGCAGCATATTAATCAGGTTTGTAAGACAGCCTTTTTTCATTTCTGAAATATTGCCAAGATTAGGAGCATCCTCTCCCTGGGTGATGCTGAAAAATCAATCCACGCGTTTGTCAGTTCTAGACTGGATTATTGTAATACGTTGTCAGCAGGATGTCCGAAAAGCTCGCTGAATAGCCTCCAATTGATCCAGAATGCCGCAGTGAGGGTGCTGACAGGAATCCATAAGCGAGATCATGTCTCTCCCGTGTTTGCCTCCCTCCATTGGCTCTCTGTGAAATTTTGAAATGAGTTTAAAATTCTGCTTCTCACATATAAGGCCTTTAATGGCCTAGCTCCTCGTTATTTACAAGACTTGATAGCACGTTATGCTCCTAATAGAGATCTCTGCTCTCAGAGTACAGGATTACTCGTCGTTCCTAGAATATCCAAAAGTAGATTTGGAGGACGGGCCTTCTACTACCAGGCACCTTTATTATGGAACCAGCTACTAATTTGGGTTAAGGAGGCTCACACCACCTACATCTTTAAAACTTAATTGAAAATATTTCTGTTTAGTAAAGCCTACAGTTAGTCTAAACAACATTGTGTAGGGGCTAATAGGTATAGCCATAGTTGTAGGAGCTAAGACTAGAGTAGGCTCGTCTTAATCACAGCTTCGTCATAGCTATGCTGCTATAGGCCTACACTGCAGGGGGACACCAACGTGATCTGCTGAGCGTGCCTCCACTGCTCTTCATTTCCTTCCCTTTCCTCCTCCCTTCTTCCTCTTCCAGTTCCTTCCACAATTAACTAGGAGCACCTTGTTACTGTAACTGTGCTCCATTTTCTTTTCTTTCCAGTAGTTTGTTGTGTTGTTTTGCCCCCATCTTTTTCTCTTTTCTTTCTCTATGTTTGCAGGCCAGTTTCCTGAGTTGCATGGTGATTTGCAGTTCCATCCTCTGGCCATCCCTTCGTTTACCTCCACCTGTGTGTGTAGATGATTTTGGGGCGCCGGCTGGCGTGGTGACCGGTGACCTAGTCCTCTGACCTTCTCACCTCAGTGCTGCTACCTGCATCTGTTTATGTTTATGTAGTCATTATATTCGTTTGTGTGCTCTCCTCTCTCTGTCCTACATCCTCTCTCTGTCCTGTCTCCCCTCTTTTCTTTCTTTACCCATCTGGCCTTCGGCAGGAAGGTCCTGAGCCAGGTCCTGCTCAAGGTTTAAAGTGGAGTTTTTCCTTGCCACTATTTGGCTTAAAGGTTTTTTTCTCCCACTGTGGGAGTTTTTTTACCTGCCATTATCCTTGTTTAGGATTCAATATTATATTTTTAGTAGGGCTGTCAAAATTAATGCGTTAACGCGTGATTAACGCAAAATAATTTTAACGCAACTAATTTTAACGCAACTAATTTTTTTAACGCGGATTAACGCGCCTGGCCGTTTGATGTACAACAGTAGAAGGGAGAGTAGGTTTAATGAGCCTCGGGCCCCACCGTAGTTGTAGTCCTCCGTAGTTTGTCAAAACAGGAAGCCATGCACTGACGTCGACGGCCATGCCTCAGACAGACAGACGTAAACAAACCGTGGATACAAAAGATACTATTTTGAATGGTAAGTTCAGCTTCAAAACCTTGCCTGATGGCTAACTCCACAAGATAAATGTTGTTTGTGTTTGCTGTCGATGTGAATTTAGTTACCACCGACCGGAGTCCCGACTACTGAAATATCACTTGTCGGATAATCAGAGCGCTGATGCAGAGAGCCCCCCCCCCCCCCCAACCCCCCCCCCCCCCCCCCCCCCCCCACCCCCCCCCCCCCCGTTTGAAGCAAACTGCGAAAATATTTTGTATAAAGAACCATAAGAGAAAATATTGAGTATATCTATTATATATATATATATAGATATATATATATATATATATATATATATATATATATATATATATATATATATATATATATATATATAAAAATATATAATGGATTTGGCATTGTAGCAATAAATAAACATGCATTTGTTTTGCATAAGGCAAGCATTTGTGTACTCTCATATTAGGCAAGGCAACCTTATTTGTAGAGCACAATTTTGTACACAAGGCAATTCAAAGTGCTTTACAGATACATAAAATCACAAGAAGGCAAATAGAATCATTCCATACAAGCATAAAAACAATCAATAATAAATAAAATTAATTAATAAAAAAAATTAATTAATTAAATTAAAAATGAAGAGTGCAGATAAAATCCTTCCAGTCATCATCTTCACATCTAAACAGAACTGTTTTCAGTCTGGATCTGAACATTGTCAGAGTTCAGGTCTGTCTCACATCTTCTGGAAGACTGGTCCAGATTTTAGGAGCATAAAACTGAAATGCAGCTTCACCTTGTTTAGTCCTGACTCTGGACACCAGCAGGAGACCACTACCTGAGGTTCTCAGAGTCCAGGTTGGTTCATATGGATCTAACATGTCAGAGATGGACTTTGGGGCCATGAAGAGACTTGAACACAAGTAGAGCTGTTTTAAAGTCTATTCTCTGAGTGACAGGAAGCCAGAGACCTCAGGACTGGACTAATATGGTCGTATTTCCTGGTTCTAGTCAGGACTCGAATTAATAAGAGTAATACAACTTGAAAAAGATCTGTATAAGGTAGATTTAGAACAGATAAAAATATGCGATTAATTTGTGATTAATCATGATTAACTATTGACAGTCATGCGATTAATCTGATTAATTATTTTGAGAAATTGACAGCCCTAATTTTTAGTTAATGATATTTGCTTGGGGGTCATGCTCTGGGTCTCTGTAAAGTGCCTAGAAACAAATGACATTGTCTCTAGGGGTCCCCACCCCCAGGTGGGGAGGGGTCTTGGGTGTGGGGGAGGGTGTTGGCTTGCTGCAGGCTTGCTGCAGGCTGGTGCACGGCGGTGTGGGGGGGTGCTGTGTGGCCTTCCTGGCGTGGCCCTCGGGTGCGGGCTGCTTTCCCGTCGTTTGTCGCTGTTGCTGTGCTGCTGGGGGGTGGCAGGCAAGGGGTGTCGGCTGTCTCGGCTGGCCTGGGGGGGGTCACGTCCCCCTGGTTTCCCTCTCCTTCCCTCTCTGTCCTGCCCGTCTCCCCCTTCCACTCCCTGCCCCTGGGCTGCATGGGGTGACGGTTACTGGATCTGCATGTTCTGCTGTGTGCTGCTGCTGTGGGCTTGGGGCCTGGTGGGTGTGGGGGCTGGGGGGTGGGAGGGCCTCGTCATGGTTCTGGCCTTCTGGGTGCCCTGCCTGGCCCACCTGTCAGTGGACATATGTCTCGGGGATGTTTGCCCCCTGACCTCTCGGGTCGGGGGCAGGGGCCCTCTTGAGCCAGTCTGGCCCTGGGGGCGATGGGAGTTAGCTGGCGTGGGAGGACTTGAGATGGACTAAGATAAGAAGAGTGGTGATGGTAATAGTGGTAAAAGTTTCCTTGGTACTTGGGTAACTCACATGTGAGTGTACGGACCTTTTGCACGTGACGTCGCGCACTGCAGCCGCAACAGCTCGCTGCCATGTTGGAGTGAAGGACAAGGCCCTTCAGCTGAGCAGTTTACCTGTCGTGTGTGTAATCTGTCGCGTCCAGGTGGATAGTAAACAGTCTGAAAGCATGGTTTTGAGCTGTGTAGCTGTTGGCTGCACAGGCTGCAGAGGAAAGGGATCAGGATTATCTTCCCGCAGATTTCCAGCTGACATAGAGCGCCGAGCAAAGTGGATCGTTGTGCTCCAGTGTGCTCGAGGGGGTGGGTGGGGGGGGGTGGCGGCCGGCGGGGGTGGGTCGCGTGGGGTGGCGCGTTTTGTTGGGGTTGTGTGTTTTCATCTGTTTCGGCTGATTGGCTGGCTGTTTGTAGCATTTGGATGCTCTTTGGTTGGAGGACTTGTGTTGTTTTGTGGGTGGTTCTGCGTGGTCGGCCGGGGGCTGGTCGGGTGGGAATATATGGGACAACAACCAGCACATGCATGCCTATGACAGGGTGCCCTGTTGCCGCTCGCTCGGTCCTCGGCTGATCGTGCGGAGTTATTTGCAGAATGGCATGGGTCTTTTGATTGAGGATCGTCTTAGGGTTAGGGTTAGCTGGATGGTCGGTTGGTTGGTTTGGGCGGATGGGGGCGCACGCCTCCGGCGGGGTGCTCATTGCATCTGCGGCTTGTTCTCGCCAGTCGCCGCTCTTTCATGTCATCCCCGCGGGCGCGTTGGAATGTGAACCGCATAACCTGCACAAAGACTATGTGATCGCTTAAGCCCTAGCTTGTTGTTTTCGCTCCAATATGGCAACTGCGCTTTGTCGTCAAGGTGTGTGTCGCTTGGCTGCGGGAGGTCTATATGGGCACGGACACATTTATTGTTTACACCCCTCCCCCAACACCTGCCCTCTACTGTCAACACAATCAATCAATAATGTTTACATCAATTCTCCATATACAGGTCTATAGCTTGGTAGAAGGTGTTCATCTAGTTTTCTTGTTAGTAGTTTCTGCTTCTTACATATTATCCTCTGATTGGTTGCTGTCACAATACAATCCACTACACAACACCCCTCACACTTCACAACCCAGCACACACCACACCCTCACTGTCCTGTCTCTTTAACTGTCCTGTCTTTAAATGTTTCACTGCTGGTGTTTTTTGGTCCTCTCTGACAAAATCAGGATTTAAGATAATAATAAAGACATTAGAAATTACTGCCAGAGAGGACTGGTGAAGGACACATTCACCCTTCACACTCCCACAAAAAAAAAGTCTGCTATAAGATTAAGTTGCATACATACTAGATGGTTTGCTAGACAATGGCACTAACCTGAATGTAAATGCAGACAAAAAAAAGACGTAACAGACGCTATATAAATAAAATTGAACTGAATTGAATAAGCAACATCAGAAGGTTAAAATATATGGAGCCCTGTTTGGGTCATAATTCAATGAATAAATGAGTCCTATTATTATGAAATACAGGCATTTATTATGATGAAATATTTCCCATTATTATGAAATGCATGTTTATTATTATGAAATATTTCCCATTATGATGATAATGGTTTCGTTTTTCATAAGAATGAGCTTTTACATAATAATGGATTTGTTTTTCATAAGAATGATTTGTGTGCCAATCACAGCAGAGAGGGCGGAGCCATTTATGTGATTGGCTGCTCTTTCATTCAGGCATAAGCAACAGAACAGTGAATATCGATAGTGGGCGAGAGGTACAATGTATATACTCCAGGACAGTAGGTGGCAGAATGCACCTCAGTTTACGGTTAAAAGTTGACATCGACTAAGAAACGTAGCGCGAAATGTAGGGAAAACTTGATTTTGACGGCATGGCAACAGGAGAAAGATCCTTTTCTGACTTAGTCCGAGAGGTAGCCAACAGGCTCGAGGCTAGTTCGCCACCAACTAGTCGATGTCAGAGTGTGGAATGGAAAAGGATCAGCCAATGAGCGTGCAGGTCAGCCACTGGTCCCGCCCAGTGGCAAAATGTCATTATTATGTAAAAGCTCATTCTTATGAAAAAGGAAGCAATTATGTAAAAAATCATTCTTAAATAAAAAAAAAGCCATTCTGAAATAAACTATTATGCATTAAACTAAGATTAAATAATAATAAAAAATATATTTTATAATAATAACATTTTTTCATAATAATGGGAAACATTTCATAATAATACACATTTATTTCAGAATAATGGATATGTATTTCATAATAATAAATGCATGTATTTCATAATAATTTCATAATAATAGACTCATTTATTCATTGAATTATGTCCCAAACGGGGCTCCATAAAAACATACACCCAGTTCAATAGTGATAATACAGAACTTGCCTTGGTAGACTAATATAGTCTTGTACTGCCATCTGGTGGACAGGCGCTCCTTGACTTTACTGTTTGCTGAGGAACCACTGCTACATCTCACACTGCTTGTGAGGTGAAGCTCTGGAGTTTACTGAGTCACAGAAGTGCTGTTGTTACCGGCTCTGTCTTTAGCTTGTTTAATCCTCAACTACATTTATGAAAGTAGCAGAATGAATTAGCAATTTGTTTGCAGTTAACACAGTACAGTGGTACCTCTACTTACGAACGTCTCTACATACGAAATTTTCAGGTTATGAAACGCCTCAACAGGAAAATATTGCCTCTTGTTACTAAAGAAATTTCAGGATACGAAAGGCAAAAATACAGTACACGTAGCTACTTGCAGCTCCCAGAGTTTACAAAATGTAAACATACTTGTGGCTGGTCTGCCATTGGCTATCGCCTAGCATCTTCCTGGCATCTCTCTCTGAATTCTCTGAATCTTGGAATTTGTTGAAAAGAATCACCAAGAAAAAGTGTTCACTAGTCGGGTTATCACTCACTATGTTGATGTTTGCCTTGGCTTGCACATTTTTGAAGGATTGTTAAAATCCAACAAAAGCAACCGTCCTTGGATCAGTTCTTTACAAACATCAGGCAAAAACCACTGCTGAGAGAGAAAAGGTGACGACGATAGCAGTAAAAATAGGGTTTCTCAACGGGGGCGGTACCGCCCCCCAGAGGGCGTTCTGAACCTTTAGGGGGGCGCTGGAAACGTCAGGACTGAGAGGGGGGCGCTCAGGCACAAATGAGGGGTGCCACGCCTTGAGAACTCTATTTTAAACTTCCATGGTTTCCCAAGGTTTTTTTATAGTTCAAATCTATTTATGTTTCAATAAAATGTTGTGCTCAGATTTCCTTTCAAAAAATAAAGCTGCTGTCTGAGACCAAAACCCCGAGTCTGCTGCTTCCTTGACCTGGTAAATTCTCCTTTTCTCTCTACGTCAAAATCAGATGAGCCGAGCAGGATCGTCGCCATAGTAACGCCCATAAACACACATCAGCGGAGAAACTCCTTTCCAACACATTCATTCAACAACCAATGAAAACATACACAACCAAGACACTGTAATCACGTTTAATCACAGACATTTCCAGTACAATCAAAAATCGCAGAAAACAAGAAAAAGTGACAGCAGTACAATGCTAATTACATAAATTATGGGTTTATTCCATCACCTAGCAACGTGCATCAGCCGATGTGCTGCTATGTGAGCAAGTGTTCTCCAATGAAGCCATGAAGCTGTCGTGATTACAGGAGCATTTCTAAAAAAAACATCCAGACAGGCATCTAAAGACTCGGCTTACTGAACAAGGATTCAGCCGAGCTCTCCACATGCAACCAATACCGAAACCGTCGGACCTCGTGAGCTCTGGTGCACCAGGCTGAAGCTCATGGCGATGTGTCCAGACCTGAAAAAGGGCAGCAGCCCACCAACGCAGGGCCCACTAAAAATGAAGAGCCGCGTTCCCCTTTGTTAAATAGTTTTTCTTCTTTTTTCTCTCATTGCCAGGCCTTGCAGTACCTACTCCGAAAATGACCATTTGAAATGTTAAGGTGCATTAATTGACGAGAGTGCTTCCAGGTTTGATTAGTTAATTTACGCTGTTCACATGAAGTGTGCTGATGTTGTGACATCTTCAATAGCCTCCTAGAAAACAGATTTCAACAAATTCTCGGTGGTGGTATTTTTTCTTTTGTTCCAAGAATTTATTTACAAGGTGTATGAATTCAAAAATCATAAAGGCGGGTGGCCTTTCCCCGTGAAAATTGATTTAACTCAATCTCTCAGTTCAGTCTCAGAAATTCAGCCTCAACAGTCCAGAACAGGGGTGTCAAACTGATCCATTAAAAGGGCCGTGTGGCTGCAGGTTTTTGTTCCAACCATGCAGAAACACAGCTGACTTGTTTCATTCAATCAACTGAACTGGTTCAAACCTTTAGTGAAGACAACTAGTTGATTGACTAAAACAAGTCAGCTGTGTTTCTGCAGGGTTGGAACAAAAACCTGCAGCCACATGGCCCCTTCAGGAATCAGTTTGACACCTGTGGTCCAGAAGATCAACTGAAGAGATTTTGGTCCCAGTTCAACGAAAGTATTATAATATTATTTCCATGTTGTTTCCTTTATTTCCATTTCCACAAATTAATATCCATGCTTACATACATGCGCACATTTTTCATTTTTTTCTCTTTTTTTTTCCTGGCACAGACAGATGGAGCATACAACAAACTAATCAATTAAGATTCTTTAAAGTGCTCAGTCACACCTGCACAGATGAATTGTAGTCCAAGTGTGGGCGTTGTAGTTTTTCTGTTCTTCCTGATTTTATATTTCCTCTACCCAAGGTAGCTGGCATTAAATTGACCCAAAATGCACCAATAAAATTACCCACCACAAAAACATACATATTTTTACATTCAACCTTGAGTACACACACACATATAAACAAAGCGAACATAAGAGTACGATTAGACAGGCTGATCTTAATTACTTTGTGGGCCCACCCTATCTCTTCACTATGGTTTCAGGGAATTGAGCAAGTCAAATTGTCAAGGAGTGGGAACACTGATTAAGTTCCATGTCAAAAGGAGTTGTTTTGGATCCATACATTAGATGCCCTACACGCAAAGGTTTAAATGTAGACTTTGACATGAGTATTATGTTATGACTGGAGGTATACCATTTGTTAAGTCTTGAAACTGCAGTTTATGAAGTTCTTGCTGATGTTTATGCAGTCATATTGAACTCACACTTGTTTATATGTGTGTGTGTACTCAAGTTTGTATGTAAAAATATGTGTGTTTTATGAAAATTGTTGCTTGCAAGCTTTTTAAAGGTGGGACACGGGGATTTTTAAAGAAGCTTAGAATATCAATACCC
>JAGFBZ010000184.1:710072-940659 GCA_018398805.1 Hirundichthys speculiger
ATCATCAGGATGCATTCAAAAAAAAAATATATATATAAAATAAACATTACATGCGTGCTGGATGATCAAACTCTCCAGGTGACTGTTTTAAAGCACAACAAAAATACAGTATATATTCAAACAGATGCAGATATTAGAGGTCTGTCAGGTAAGACATAGATGATGACTGATATTTAATGCCTTTTGGACAGACTCACACATGCTTACACAGAACTTGCTTCACACTTAGTGACACCTGTCACGGTCTCTGCATCCAAATGTTAAACTAAAACTCGAGTTTTAATTCAGAATAAATTCAAAAAAAAGAACAGATATTATTGAGAGATTAATAATAATTAACAAGTGAAGAGAAATTCTCCACTAAAAGTTGCATTTGGGAAAAATTGTAGCTCCTTGTTAAAGCTTTAAAAAAAATCTCTTAAAAGATTGGATAAATGTATTTCAGTTAAAGTAAGAAAAAAAATACAAATATTGAAGATGTGAGATTTACACTCAGCAGCACACTGTTGTTTTTCCTATTAGTTTGATTACATTTGCAAATCAAATTCATTTGTCTTTCAGCCTTTGAGACATAGTTTACAATCTGAGTACACTGACTAATCTGCATCAAATTATATCTGTCACACATGCACTACACGACAAGGAGGCTGCATACAAACGGGCCTACAAACTAACCAGCCTGTGGGCACGCACGTCAGTGGTCACACAAAGATACAGTTTTAAAAAAACACATATGTACTTACAGAAGGGCAGTAATACACAGTGAATTCACACTTGCACGGATGCGCACAGTTTTATAATATCTGAAATGAGACAAGCAGTAACAAATAAATCAGCTCACCATCTAAGCCCATCAACATCAAAGTCATTACTAGCAAACAGTCAGATTTGACTACTTTCAATTTGCTTTTGTGGATGCGTGTGTATGTGTGTGTGTGTTTGTGTGTGTGTGTTTATGAGTGTAGTTGTCTTAGAGGGAGAGAGATGATATGATGTGATATGATATGCTGGCGGGGCATAAAGATAGATGATCATAATTACGCACAGGCCAAACTCCATTTCAAATCATCATCATCCTATTCTATCTGTTAGAGTGTTCACACACATGTGCATGCACCAAAAGCACATACAGGGTTACATCCACCTCCATACACACATATCACACACCTATGCATACAGCAAATCTAGCGGAAGGAGGGACTGTCTTGTAATGGCTTCACATTATTTCTGTCGGTTCATCCAAAGTTCACTGACGGGCATGAAATAGTTATTCTTTCCCTGCCTCACTCCTCTCTGTCCTTTTGTTTATCTATTCACCTTTCCTTCACTGTATTTCTCCCTTCTCTTTATTTTACCCTCCTTGTCTTTCTTCTCCTTCTTTCCCGTGTTTCTTGTTCCCTTCCTCTTTCTGCGCCACATGTCTTCTCCTGAAACCCTGCCTCTCTCCTCTTCCTCCCTCTCCATCCATCGTTCTTAAATAACAGACTAGGAGATTCATCTTTTCCATCAGGAAATAAGCAGGTGGGAAAATAGGATTGGAGTATGCCTGTCACCAGCTGGGAATGACTTATGACTGGTGCACACAACACACACGCGTCTAAAAGAAGAAAAAAAAAAGAAAGAAAGAAACACCTGCAACCTGGATACAAATTAACCTTAACCCCTTAAAGGGATGTAATTTGATACATTTTTTTATTATCTCCCAGTTTTTCTTATCTGATTATGAAGTAGGAACAGCCATATTGGGGCTGAATACAATGAATTGTGATTCTGTGTAATTGTCAAGCAAAATTGAGACAAATCTTGCAAAAACTTCATCATGCAAATTAAATATGTTTTCAAATTGTTTGGAGGAGATAGACTTGGCTGGGTTATGTCATAAGAGGGTGGCAGGGTAGATTTTCTTGTGCGTTCAAGGCACTGACCAGGAACAAAGCCACAAAGAAGCAGAAGCAAACAAAACCACCCTCCTTCATCAAAAAAGATAGAAAAGTTAAATACGGCACTCAGAGATTTATTTTTCCATTTGCACATGCTGTTTTGATTGTTTCATGTCAGCTGGTATTAACTATATAGGCAAAAAAAAACTGTAGCCTGTGGTAACAGTGCTTCACAGTGCATCCAAATAGACACACAAACACACACACCATTATTAATATGTACTTTGGTGTCTGTTTAGTCCTGATGGGATATTTCATCGGCAGGCTGCTATCACAGCTGGCTCCCTTATTGCCTGGGTCAGACTGATGGACTTATGTGGAAGGGTGTGTGTGTGCTACTGGTGTGTCTGTCCCCTGTTAAATTTTCTTTGGGTTGTGTTTTCTCATTAGACTGCACCCCCACATACAACTGTTTGTACAATTGTTTACTCATGCAGGAGGAAGCACCCCTACATCTTTATCCGCTTTGTAATATGCACACATGTCTGTGTATGTGTGTGTGTGTGTGTGTGTGTGTGTGCTGTCCATCAAGCCACACACATAGCCGAACCAAACCATTGGCTTGGTTGCTGATGATGACATATGAGTTCCTGGCCTTGGTAATGGCTGTTAAATCTCATAATTACACGCTTCTTTATTGCAATGCATAATGACCCCACAGCACTATTGGACAATTAATTAAGATTTTCAGCCCAGGCTTTTTCAGGCCCAGATGAAGAGGTGGAATGATGTTTCATGTTCTTGTCTTCGAGCTACGACATTAAGGCATGGTGCCGCAGGAGCAAAGGCTCTGTGTGCATTCGTTTTCATCATTGTCTTTCTTTCTATCTGTTTACATCTCTAATTCCCTCTGATCTCTCTGCATTGCTCCAGTGGTTGAGCCCTTCCTCTCCTCTCGCTGTCCTGTCCTCAATAGTGATATTGGATACCATATCTCTAATCTGTGACTGGTAAATTAATCCCTGTGGAGTTTCTGTAGTCCTCTCTCTATGGACGCTACAGGGGATTAGGCAACACAGTCTCATAATCTCATATATACGCAGCAGGTGTGGACGGGGAACACTGGGTTTTGTTTTTAAGCCATCATGAGTAAGATTCTGCTAATTCACTAGTGTTGCCTTTCAGACCTTCTTTTGAAGTATGTTTTAACTAGTCCGCAATTTAAAAAGAAAACATATCCATGTCTCAATTTTTGTTTCTTGAACTGGACTTTTCCCAGAGGAATAGCAAGACATTGTTTGAGAAGGTAATCCACCCAGCAGTCGGCTGCAGAAAAAAAATCATTTCTAGACAGGTAGGTAGAGGGCAAACGGACAGACAGAATAAATCAACATCAGCAAAGAAAGTGTCATTATTCATCAATCAGTCTATCTTACCTGTGTGGTTTAAGATGGATGGATGGATGGATGGATGGGTGGGTGGATGGATGGATGGATGGATGGATGGATGGAGTTTGTACAAATGAAAAGAGTCCACTTTTATGCACCTTTTTGTAGGTCCTTTTTGTAGGTAAAGGTCCACCAGTACACATTAAAACATTTTTCATTAACTTTCAGTGTATATTTAAGTGCAGTATTTTGTAATTCAAAACAGATACCTCAAATAATAATAATAATTTAAAATAATAGTGATAATAAAAATGATAAATAAGAATGCATTAAGAAAACCATGTCAGAAACTCCATGATTTTACCTTTAATAGCATTACATGTCAATACAGCGTATTTCTGACTGATCTTCAAAGGTAAACCACACACAGACGGACTGAGTGCGCTGCCAGCTTTTGTGAAAACAGTGTCTTTTTAGTGTCTTTTTATCCGCAAGTTCTTGCTGTCAGCTTCAGAGCGTCTGTGGGAGATGCTGTTGTTGTTAAATAAGTGCGTCTTAAAAGAAAAGGTGAGGTGTAACACCTTTTAGCTTCCACACCAAAGACATGCTTGCACATGCTTTTGGAGAGCGTGTTGCTTGTGTGTCTATGATGCATTTCACGGCCAGTTAAAACACTGGATATTATCATGCCTTATCTGCCACTGGCCAGTCAAGCCAGTCGGACTGAAGATTGCGCATTTCTGGTAATCAATACGTCCCTATCTATTTTTTTTTTTCTTTTCTTTTTATGTTGGTCAGCAGTGTTACGTCTGTGTTGTTTGTGTGTGTGCGTCAGGAAGAGACTGACAGGGTCCAGCAAGGAGAGTTGGTGTGTAAGCTGCTCAGCTGTGTGTACACACAGTTAATTCCCCTGACAGATTTGTGGACACATACACATGCTCACACACTCAGACTGGTCAGTCCTGCCTGCATCAGCATTATATTGATGGAGGGAAGGGCAGAATGCAAAGGCAGAGGATGAGAGTAAGATGGATGGGCTGAAAGAAAAAGTAAAAAAAAAAACAGGATTACACAAGAATTGTCATGCTGAAAAGTACAATGCCGATTTATGTACGTATCTATATATAGATATGTATAGATATACACCTGTACCTGTCAATATACGCACAAACGTGTGCGAATTATTTTAAAAAAATGAATAAATTCTTAAGGTTATCACTTTAACTGTACTCTTGGCTCTATATGGAGACAAGAAGACTTGCCTCATTCAAGCTTGAAGTGTTCATGTGCTCATCCACACATACACACATCTCTTGACACTGCCCTGGTGGAGCCAGAAGTGGGTAATTAAAATGTAAATATTGATATTTTATTATTTGAAATGGCTCCACTGCAATGCTCTTAATGTCACTCCATCTGTCGTCTCCACGGAGACTTGGGGTTGCCCTCGACGACCAGCTGCCCCCACCCAAGCAACCCTGCCACGGCAACAGCTATAGCGCCTCGACAACTCGCTCTTTATTGCCGAGATTCCATTTTGGGTCTAATTAAGTGTTAAATATTAGCACCCACAACCACAGAGACAGCACACACTGCACAAATACACACAGAGGACACCACACACAATACGCCTCGTCTTCTCTGTCTCTCCTCCTCTCACGCACGCACAAACACACATACTCAAAGAGCACTCATCTCCACAACAGCAATGGGAAGATTTTAAGTGTTAATCTCACACTGCTGCTGATGGTGTCTAATGTATGCAATTAACAGTCAGCCAGGGCTGAGGGTTTGGTAATTAGCTGGCTGTTCACACTGATTAGAGGCTACCGCAACCCCATAACTGCTCTGCTCTCCCCCAGGCCACACAGAAAAAAGAGGGGCTGCAGTGAAAGGAGATGGCAAGGGGGATGGGGAAAGAAGAAGAAAAATTATATTTTAGCCAACAGTCTGCAATGGCATGGAAGAGTACATGCATAACTGTGTGTGTTGTACCTCTGTAGCAAAAAGCAACAAATTACATATGAAATGCACTTATGGTTTTGCACAAACATGTGTCCTCTCTTTATTTAAGCACAGCCCTAATTCAGATTTTGCAGTGTAGGCAATTGTTCTGTAATCTAATATGAATCTTCAACAAAACTAAGCAATACTTAAAGGACACATACAAGGGAAAACATTTTTTTTCTGAGTTCAAAAGCATAAATTTGGGTGTCAGAATTGACAACAATCGTAAAAACTTTGGCGTGACTCAACTTTGTCACTTTCTTTGGGGCCACTTAGGTCTGAAAATATCTCATTGGATGAGCAACTCAGATTTGCAGGTTACTATTTCATCACAGCACCAGGTCAATGAAGAGTTCCCCAGTCCCATATTTACCCCAAACCACAACCTCACATTGCATTGGAAATTAGGAGTCAAAACTCCATTGCTCCTGCTTTTTTTGCTTTTCTATTAAAATTCTCATTACTAATTACATACGTCATAGATCATAAGAAAGAAATTCGGTAATATCGTTTTTGTTTTTTCTCGAAATTGGTAGTTAATACAGCAATGAAACCCGAAAACCCCAAAATTGTTTTTAACATTAGTCTGTGAAAACATCAGCCTGTAACAGTAGCCTATTGAAACTTTTTAACACTAACCTGTAAAAGACTTTTGGAGAACACTGAAGAATAGACCCACAGCAAGGTCCAATTGACTGGTGTATCATAGTGATGCCACCTGGCCGTTACATTACTTCAGCTTTCCTGCGGTGTGATGTTTTAACAGCATGGGCCATTTCAAAGCATGTCAGCCGCTGAATTTATGCCTAAAGGAGGGATCAGTACCTGCGCTCCATGGCAGAACTGGAGAGCTCCAAAATGTAAGCATTTGGAGGTAAACCAGAAAGTTTTTCCTGTTTATTGTATGGAAGAGGTGTGGAAAACTTTTTCACAAACCGTGTGTGTGGGGGTGTGTATGTGTGTCTTTAAGCTCCTCTAAATTAACTGGTTCTCTGGGTAGATTTGTTTCCATCTCGTTGCGCATCTCTGTGTAATTGGGTCAGCTGGTGAGTGTGTATGTGTGTGCGTGCATGTTTGTGTGTGTGTGTGAGTGAGAGAGAGAGAGAGAGAGAGAGAGAGTGCTAGCCAGTCAGTTTTCCATGTGTATGTATCTGGTGTGTGTTGTATCAGCCTGGCCAAAGCCATCACAGGGGGTCCGTGTTCAGTTTGGCCAGTCACCGGCCGTATGGTACAGAACAGTTTGAGGTGTGTGCACAAACACATGCACGCGCACACACATACACAAATATACACCCACAAATTACCACAAGGGAGCACTTGTGTTGCACAGCATGCAACAATGTGCATACATTTAAAAAAAACACAAAGTGGAATGAAAGCCATGTACCATAACACAGGATGCATGCAGAACAATCACACACACACAGTAACTGTTGGAAACTTCACGTGTCCTAATGCAATCTCTAACTCAGTGGGCCTGTAGACTTAAATCTGTCTCCTGCAGAACACAATACGTGCACATGTTGAACATAGACAATCCCCTGTTCTTTTCTGATGAACTATGATCAAAACATTAACAAAGAGTCAAAGTCATCATCCTCATTTCCTCTTGCAAAATACTTCCAAAGAAAAAGATATGCCAGACCGTATCAAAGTTATAGTGGTAAATACTGTTTGATTTTGTGGAACTGTTAAGAAAGAAATAGCCTTTTTTTTCAGCCTATAGAGTCAGAATGGTTGTCTCTCAGTCAGAGGCTTGCTGGTTTGATACCTGGTTTCCCCAGTTTACATGATGAAACTTGAACCCCCAGACTGCTCCAATTCATTCATCAGAGTCTGAGCACGTGAGGAAGAGAAAAAGCACTGCATGGTCCCGTGTGATTGTGTGTGTGTGTGTGTGTGCGTGAATAGATGGGCATGTCTTCTTGTCTAACAAAACTTACCGATCATAACGAATTTACCTGTGCTGCCATGACATGCAGATTTCTTTTAAATTAATTAAAATGGAGGCATTTTATACATATGCTACACATATTAATAACCACTGTTGTGCATTGTTGGACCTTGTAAGACTGCTATCCTGACATCAGAGAAAGTCAAGCTGGCTCTAAGCTCAAGTCAGTTTCCATTGATCCCCATGTTAGACAGCTTTGGTCTCCATTGCTAAATTTCACATCCATATCAACTGTATAGGAAGTGAATTTTTATCTGACTCATCAGGTGACACTGTGTACCTATAACAACATATTGGTTCACTATAACTATATTTGTGAATTTTTAAATAATGGGGCCATTGTTTTTTGCTGACAATGGAATCGCAGTCCATTGTGTTAACATCTAGCTGTCATTACATCAACTGTTTACTGCTTAATATTAATATTTTCTGTAAATTTGACATAGGAGTTGTGATGTAAGCGCTAGGAAGAACATAATTACACTTTTTTTTAAAGATAATATGGCTTGTTGTGCTGTTAACAGTACTAACAGACAACCCTAACCTTCCCTGTGTTGGCTTTAAAATGTTTGAGGGAGAACTCTTCAGATGGCCACGTTACCCTGACCAGAGTTCTGGCAGTCCTCATTTTGACTCTGGCTTTCTTTTTTCGAGATGTCACTACCAAAATGACACCTGAAGTGGAGACTGATTCAGTCAGAGTTAATGTAATGCATCACTAGTTTTCATCATATGCTAAGATGAGTTCAACTAGATAGCTTGTGGTAACTGAGTCAAGGTGACTAAATTTCATCTGACTGCCAGGTTTGTTCGTTCCACCCATTTCCCCATTCTTTTCAGAGTGACAGGGGTTTTACAGAATCAAGTCCTGCCAATATGGCTGAAAATATTGGTTTTAATGCTGCAGTTCAGAAAAGTGACATCAAAGAGGGTTTGTCCAGTTCTCTTTATAGAGTCTGTGATTTTTTTCCCCTAAATTATAAGTGACACATGGAGTTTTAGTTCATAATCCTCCATGTACACATCTTTTATCCCTGAAAGTACCTTAGTATATTCAGTTTTACTATATTATGTAACATTTCTGTTCCATGCTTGAAGCACAGTATTACTACTTCAAGGCAGATAACTTTTGATAAGAGCGTGAATGTTTGCTGTCACATTGTTTAGACTGGTTGAGATGTTATCTGTTAAATGTGTCCTGTGGCAATGATCAAGTAAGACGGAGCAGTGTCACTGGGAGCAGAGCGAGATGATGCTCAAAGGGTATAAGGCCGACTACAAGTCTGGTGATGGACTGCTGTATGCAAGTTTGTTATATTTATAACCTCCATGTTCTCACATTTACAATGTTGAAACAGAAATTTTGACATTGTTGTCATTTCATGGTTTGTTGTTGGAATCTAGTTTATTATATGTTAAAATGACACCTCAATTTCTTGCTCAAAATTAAAATAAGGGTTTAAGCTGGGTTATGTCAATTATCCTGACTGAACTTAGCCTTGACTCAGCTACACAAAACCAAGAGCAGCTAAATTACCATGGAGATTTACTTTGTGAGGTTAGCTTGGTTGAGACCAGGCTAACAACTAGGATTTCTTAATTCTGCTGTTTTTTCTGTTATTCTGATCAGAAAAAAATTTAATGAACAGTAACTCATGATCTTCTCTGTCTATGTTACCTCCTTTTCATTAGCTTCCATCAACATTGAACAGGATTAATTGTAATTCTGAATTTTGATCATAATTATATATACAGGAGTCCATATGGCCTATAATTACAAAGGTGATGGACTTTTGTTTGGCTGTTTAGCTGACATTCAATCGCCTGCGTATATTTTCTACAATGTTATCGTTCTTGTTGAGATTGTCAGAAATGGCTCAGGTTGCAGGTATTTCAGTAAAATCAGTCTCTGCCATATGAAGTCTCATCCATGTCATGTGCATTTATTTCACTATGGTTTAGTCATTTTTTTAAAATAAACTTGAATTGATCGTCAAGAATTTAAAGTATCTTGATAAAGAAATGATGCAAAATTTCTTCATTAATTTTAGAAAATTTATATTCAGAACCCAAATTCCTAATTATACATCTCCACTGAAAATGTTTTCACTAGGAAACAAATGTGAATTAGTTATTACATAATTGACCAGTAGACATGTTCTTTGCAGCCACCAAGACCATCCATCCATCCACCCATCATCTATACCCATTTATTACTTTTTATCTTTCAAGACCATTCCCAATTAATATCCTCAAGATGTTTGACCAAAAGAAAACAGGACAGTGACAATACATTGTCAGTTTGAAGAGTTTGATTCATAGTCAGAAACCACCTACTTCCATTCGCTGATCTAAGGAAGATGTGCAGTTTATGTCAGAAGTTTTGAAGGTTCACATTTCAGGGAGACGACATGATACAAAACCCACCTATGTGATGTTGGCCTATTTTGTCTGAACTGCAGTCTTACACCGGGTTTAAGTTAATAGTTGGCTTTTTCAGCTCAGATCTAGCCCAGTAGCACAGACCTGACCTGCTTCTCTGCTGGCAGCAGCCTTGCCATGTACACACATTTTCACAGAATGCGTAATTTCTTATATTTTTATGCAGGCGTTATTCTCAGTGGAGCTTCTTCAATACAATGTGCTAAAAGTGTTTCAGAAGTATAGCAAGAAAACCCCCTAAACCATGGAAAACAGTGAGGTTAAGTGTGCAATCTATGTATATCCTATTATGTCCGCATGGCTGCAATTGGAGATCAACATCTTTTTCATTTGAACTTTTTCTACTTTGAAAAGAAGTCTTGAAAGAAAGTTAAAATACCACCAGGGAAATTGTCAAGAGTTCATACTTCTGTTGGCATTAAGACGTTGAAGTCTACTTGTGTGATAATTACTGGAACCAGATCAGCATCACGACCCATTTTCATACCTGTCATATTAACCCACATGAGCACACACACAGAAGAGTCTTCTTTGATGCAACAGTTACTGGATATGTGCAAAGCCACACGGACTCACGCAGGTACAAATACCTTCAAAAATGCACACAAACACGTGTGCGCAGGTGTTCGTAAGCATTACAGACACTTCTCACTGGTTTCCATTTGCCTTGTAACCATACAAAAACAAATATAGAGCTCCTGGTTATATGTGCTCATGTGCATCTGTGGAGCAACTGGAGCGTGAGAGAGGGCTATCCTGTAGGTGTGTGTGCGTCTGTGCCAGACTGTTGTGCGGTCTCGGGTGTAAACGTGCAGTCAGGACTCATTTGGCAGACAAACAGGCCGCAGGGTGGCTGGGGAATCGACGTGCGTTTGTGCGTGTGTGTTTCCTTTGTATGTGGGTATCTGATAGAGAAAAGCGGGAAGAAAAAAGAAAGGGAGCGAAAGAGCAAGCAGCAGAGGTTAAGTTTGCATGACTGCACTGTAGCCCCTTTCTGTCAGACAATGTATGGCGCTTGCACACAGGCGTACCGGTTCAAATGCACACCCACATGCTTTTTCTCCCCGTACCTTCACAGATACTGTAGAGAGTCCTGCTGCTTCGGCAAGCATCCCCAAACTCAAGTACAGCCATGCAAAGACATGCAATAAAATACTTTAACTGGGCCTCACCTCTGATATATCATTCACACTTATGCTTGCTAAAAACAAAATTAGCACACACATAAAGCCCCGCTCTTACCAAACATGCAAGCCTCCATACGTAATTATGTATGTAAAGGTCTTGTTAATGTTTTACATTAAGCACTTGAAATTAACTTTTGTCATACATTACTGTACAAGCAGCTAAGCCAGCAAAACTCCACAGCGAGCTGCACAGGGTTACAACGCCCTCGCAAACACTCTCATACTTCCTCACACAGTATGAGATGCCTTATCAACAACTGAGCAGAAAGGAAATGTAATTAGAGCCAAAAAAGGAACCTTCTTTTGTCAATTGAAATCACAGGTATGAAAGAAAGGTCTCCACCCCTCCCGCCTCCTCCACCACCTCTCCTTCCATCACCTCTCCCCCTTTTTACTTTCTTCTCTCCTCTGTGTCTTTCTCTCTCTCTCATGCTCTCTCTCCATCAATACCTCTCTCTCTCCATCATCAGCACTAAATTCCCATTGATGTTTCTTTTCTTCTGTTGTATCGATCGTTTCATGAGAAGGAGGGGAGGAAGGGAAGAAGGGAGAGATGGCGTTATCTGTTAATTAATTTGTCCTGAAGCCGGCCGCCTATTAATCAGACAGATAAGAGGCATTGGATGGCTGAACGGTGCAGACAGGCTGGTGCGGAGGGGAGAGGGAAAGGTACACATGCTCACGCACAAACACATGGATGGAGACACATATGCAGACTCATGGAAATATACATAAATATGGGAATGTATGCATACAGAGAAGAATACAAACTTGCTAAAGACATAACAAGTCAGCATTATGAGAGTAATGTTATGTTATTATGTATGTTATGTTCAGATCCATATTATAAGCATATGCAGTACATCCTCTCAGTTTTGAATCAAGTCAACTGGACTTCTTTTTCACCTTCCATCCAGAAGGCTTTGTCACTTCAAACTGACTAGTGGGGAATTTTGAGCTATAACACACTTAGTTTGAATTGACAAGGTCTTCTGGATGGAAGGTGACACGTCTTCAAGAATCAAGAAAAAGAAGCCCAGTTGCCTTGACTCAAATCTTTGAGAGTTACCATGACCTGGATGATGAGAGTCTACACCAGCATCTAGTAACAGGACTTTCCAAAATGGTTTTATGCTCCATACACACTAATATACATAGACCTTATCCTGAAAAAAATAAATAAATAAATAAAAAGACAAAGATTATTGACATGCCTCAATAAGGAAAGCTGCAATTCCAGCACAGTAAATTAATGGGATTTAATTATTGGTTTTAATTATTGGTGTTTCATCTGTGGGCACCTCACTGTGCACGTTATATGTAATTAGGAGGGAGGTGTTTGTTGATGATCATATATGAAAACCCACTTATTGATAAACAACTTGTCATGCAGACACTTTTTTGATGATGTTTACAATTTTTGTGCCTTGTATGTATTCGTACTTTTGTGACTTTGTGAGTTTATGCAATCCTCTTCTCCTTGTCTGGCCTCCAGTTCTTGAGTTTGGGTGAAATCTGTGGTATAGATACACATAAATATACAGATAAAGTGCACTCCTGTGTCTTGCAGTGGAGTGCTGGCAAGTGTGATGTGTAATCCCAGAGTGATGTCATGTCTTTTTACTTTGTTTTGCATTTGAACTCACCATTTATGTCTACTATGACTCCCATGGAAACATTACTTTTATAGTTTTGCTTTCTCCCATTATTTGATTGGATTTAGAAATCAAAACTGATTCTGTTTGGATAAAAAAATATGCTCCAGTAAATAGGAAACTAAGCCGTTAGATAAAAACACAAAAATGATGTTTCATAAAACATCATTCTTGTGTTTGAAATGTAAACTTTCAGAAAATTCAATCTGCATGGTTAAAAACTACAGTAAATGCTACTTTCGGCTTTACAGTCTGTAGTAAGTGATAATTGAATTTGATATAAAAGCAAAATATAAAGGAATATATAAGCACATGTTAAGTTTTAACCCTGCATCTGAACGAAATGCAAGACTTTCTGTAATAATGTCCTTTGGACATGCAAGATGAAAGTGGAGATGTTTGACTACAATAGATAGTACCATGTTTTTGTAAAAACTAACCATCAAGCTCTATGGTGGAGGGGTGATGATTTGGGGTTATTTTTGCAGTCACAGGACCTTGGGTACCTTAAAAATCATTGAGCCAAACATGAACTCATTTTCTAAGCATTCTGCAGCTCAATTTGAGACCATCAATCTGACATCTAAAGCCTGGCTGAGATTGGATCATGCAACAGGTAAATGATCCCAAACACAACTGCAAATCTATAACACAATGGCGGAAAAAGAAAGGAATCAGTGTGTTGCAAATGCCCAGTCAAAGCCCAGAGCCCAACCTGACTAGGATGCTGTGGTGGGACTTTAAGAGAGCTGGCCTTAATGACTTAATGAGCAACGTTGTAAAGAAGACTGCTTACAGTGATTTTTTTGTTTGATTGTTTGATCGTTTATCTGAGGGTCTACTTAAACAAATGATTTTTAAAAGTCCTGATACTTCAAGTTTAAGATAAAACTCCAACAGAGGAATCTGTACAGAGCTGAACCCTCAGTCTTAATCTTAAAGCTTTAGTGTTAAAACACACAACTAATAACACACTGTTCATGTCTCCGTCTCTTCACTTAGCCCCAGGACCAAAAAGATACAATAAGTGTATTTGTGTTAATTTCAGCAATTTAGCTGTAGATTCCCTAGTACGCAATGACAAAGTCCTATAGACCCCCTAAAGACTTCTACCTCTGTGAAGAAGATGCGTGCATGTGTGAGTGCACAAAGACCCCCTTCAGAAATTCATCTCTAATCCCTTCTGATGATTTTATTAAGTAGAAGAAGACACTGCCAGTTGGCAACGATACTGCTCTCTTCACTGTGCTGTGTGTGTGTGTTTGTGTGTATTAATCATACATATCTGGACGTATTCCAGTGTGTTCTTTTGCATTCATGTCTATTAATTAGTGTGGTGTTTTTTCGTGTGTGTGTGCAGCAATATTTATGCTTTTGTGTGTGTTGGTAACAATTCAAGATTGAATGAATTAGAGCACATTACAAGCAACAATAGTCTGCAACCCAGACATAATGAGACGCCTGCCATTACCCATCAACACACTGTAGGATAAGATGCCCTAACACACATGCACGCACAGTCTCACCAACACATGCTCTCTTGCACATCTAACATCTCAAGAGGAGGCACATTGCAGCAGATGTTGCTGAGGAAATATCTTCCCCGTCATCTGGCTGACTTACCTGGCAGGATGCTCCTCTCAGAAACACACTCAAACACACAAACTGGAGAGCCGCAGTGAGGTCTGACAGGTGTGCTTGCATGGCCCACTGTCTTTGCATTCCCTATGAAAGCTTGCACTCACACAAGCACAGAGAGAAGCAGCCAGGCAGGTGTGAATGGACAGGTGTGTGAGGAGAAGACAGCTGTGAGGAGAGGTGTGAGTGGGCAGGTGTTCCATTAAAGCGATGGAAAAAGAAAGACAATAAGTGGGAGACTAATGCACTTAAGAAAATGATCAAAACCTATGAAATAAGGAAGGGGAAATGCAGAAAATCAGAAGTCAAAAACATAAGGCAGGCCAAAACTGACACACAGGTCAAAATGTATCAAACATAACCATGGTCACATGGCCAGTCATTGACAGACACAGACAGATAAAATGTCATAGACTGTGACTGAGAAAGAGACAGATAGGCAAATAGAAAGGCGTGAATTGACACCAAAGAAACAAGCGGCGTTAAGGCCAGAGCAGCAATTAGTGTGTGTTTTTGAGCAGTGCAGCAATGATGGCCATCATTGATCCATGGAGGTTGTGGCAGAGGGAGATAAGGCCTGCTTTCCTCCAGAGAATAGCCCTGGGCACAGGGGAGAGAGGAAGACGAGGAGGAGGAGGAGGACGACGACTCTGGTCAAGTGAATGGATGAAGGGTGGGAGGGGAGGGGATAGAGAGTAGTCGACCTTGACCCTCTAACTAGCTTCTAAACAAGCTTTATTCTCTTCTATTAATTTCCCTTCTTTCTTTCTAGTCTCAATTCGAAAAGCACATTTTTTTCACTTTACAGATGTGTAATACTTCAGATAATACTACAAATAAGACTACAGTGTAAAATAAAGCAATCTGGAATTTTTCTATTTGTTAAGATTGACTTAACCCTTTGCGCTATGTTGGGGTAAAAATGATAAACAATGTTTATCTTGCTTTTTTGTCTTTTCTCGCCTCTTTTCCAGGTTTCTCCACATTGTCTTTGGCAGACCAGATGAGTCTACTGCAGAGTGCATGGATGGAGATCTTGATCCTGCGTGTTGTGTACCGCTCGCTGTCTTTTGAAGACAAGGTCAGCATCGTATTTGTGTTCGTTCGCCAGTGTCATGGAATAAATAAATGCACATATTGTTTGCAAGCTTAACATCACTCCGTGCTTCTCCGTAGCTGGTGTATGCTGAAGATTACATAATGGACGAGGATCAGTCAAAGCTAGCTGGACTTCTGGACCTGAACAACGCCATCCTCCAGCTGGTTAAGAAATACAAATCCATGAAACTTGAGAAGGAGGAATTCGTCACTCTCAAGGCTATCGCTTTAGCAAACTCAGGTTTGAAACTCTTCACTCTCAGCTGTTTTTGTCTGTGCACATTTTTGTTTGGCTAGTGGAGGAGAGTTAATCCTAAGAATCTCCAGTCCCATGGGGCTCATTTAAGCTGAAGCATCAGAGGACTGATTTCAGTAGTCTGCATCCAAGCACACTTCCACGCAAGGGTTTTTTTTTTCCTTTAACAACACGACTGTCTGTTAAGCTTCTCACTGTCAGTCGCGCAGTTGTCTCATCATCCTCCACTAGTCACGGGTGTAACGCATGCAGATAAAAATTTTATGCATGCTAACTGGCACAGAGCTGCAGCACAAACACGCGCAACCTTGTTCAATCTCAATCCCACCCCCAAACAAGGTGGCAGTCCCTGTTACAATTAGCATAGTCGTCTCTTCAGATGCCTGTTAAATAAGGTGAAATCATTAGATCCCCAAATCTGTCGATACAGCCCACTCTCTGATGTGTCCAGCTGCATCGACAGCTGACTGACACGCACTCCCTCACTCACACACATCCCCTCTTTCCTCTCATGACCCGTCTTTTGAACTTTGTCTTGGATGCCAGCCAGCTCTTCAGTACTCTTTAATTACAAGGGGGGAGTTGTCAATACAATGTGTTTGAATGGGAGAATGTGATGCGAGAGCTTTTAATGGGGAGGGAGGGGCCTTTTCATCTCGTTCTGCCACCACCAGTACACACACAAACATTTACAGACCCTGATAGGTTTTCTCTTAAAGATGACAGTGTCATCCCTGTGATATCAACAATCACACACAAATGTGTATTTAATCTAAAACATATTATCGGAAAGTGAACTAGTACTTGCTTTTTTACACGTGCGGAAAATATTGATATATTGTTGTCCTCCAGGCTTTGTGTGACAGTCAGTCACTTGAGTCTGCTTGTGTGCGTGCATATGTGCAGGTGTTTCAGTTGGTGTGAGTAAATTCTTCTGACTGCAAACTGAGAAAACCCACTGGTTCTGCCAGCTGGACAACGGTGTTGATGATCATGAGGATGACTGTGATGAATTGTTTTAGCAAACAACCATTACATTAACCATGAAACAACCCCCCCCCCCCCCCCCCCCCCCCCCCCCAAAAAAAAAAAAAAAAAAAAACTAGTCAACACATTATATCCTAATTCTTCAGATAATGAATAAATCAGCTTATAATGGAGTACTACACAGGTATTCTGTGGGTATTCAACATTTTCAAATTCACGATAAAAAGTGTATAAATTATATATAATTAAAAAATTAAATACTATAAAGCACCCGAAGAAATCATAGTGGTGCTTTCAAACTTCTCTGTGTATTCCCCTTGTGTATATTTTAGTGCATTTTTACATTAGAGCTGGCAATGATTGCAATGAATATTTTAAGCTTTGTAAGGGGCCGTCACAGTATTTTGAGTTTATATATTATCTGTTATCATATATAATACATTATATATGATAGCAACTATTTCAATAAATATAAATTCAGTTAAACTAAATACAACAAGGTAAACTACACAGCATATCACATATCTTTTGTCTTGTTAGAATTTGACTACAAAAGCATATTAGTACTAGTTATTCTCCTGTACATTTTTATTTTCACTATTAAACTAACAAGAGCCAGTCAGTGAAAACACCATCTGCTTGTGGCCAGCAAAAGATTGCCTTATGTTATCATCACATTTAATAGCTACAATAAAAATTACATCATGCTAAAGAGAATGAATACCTGGATACCAAAATTGAAAATAAATAAATATCTGAATATTTGGGTCCAGCTCTAATTTACATTGAACTGGTTGACACATGAAAATACAAACAAAACCAAAAATGACAACTGTCTCTCTGTGTAACCATTGGGCCACAAATATCCTGTGATTTCCTTTTGCAATTATTTGATGACATTTTTGTTGTGATGTTTAGTCACATGGTAGGAGTATAAAAATAATTTCTCCAGATATTCACAGTAGCAGTCACTGCAAACATCCAGCTACATGTTAGCATGATGGAAATGACAGGTTGCTAAGCTCTGCCAAAAGACTGCATCACATTCATTCCTGTAAGCGGCTGAAATTAAGACAGCTGATGCCCAAATACAGTACAAACTCTGCATCCTTGCCCAGACTCTAACTGCTTTTTCGAGACAACAGAATGCTAGCATTAGCATTTTGAAGGGCACTGACACTAATTAATTCACTGGATGCTAATTGTCTGAATTAATGAAGCCAAGCCTTAAGAAATTTTAGCAAACGTGCCCTACGTGTAAAGAAAGCTAAACTAACCAGGGGAAACCAGGGGCACATGTTTGTTTTTGTATCTGTGTGTGTGCAGTCATGTTTGCATTCATTTATGTGTATGGGTTTGGTGTTAACATGTGTATTTTAACAGCTTGTGCTCATTACCATTCGGCTGTTTTACCACTGAAGGTACAGTGGGATAAGGCACAGGCAGAAACAATGTCCGTCAGCCTAAATCCAAGACTAAACAAAAACATGTGAAACTTGAATTTCATTTCAGATGTTTCACTAATGGTTGGACTTCAAAGAATCTGTTACTATAAATTCAAAAATTGTGAGGAAGGTTTTTTTTTTTTTTTTCTTTCTGGAACCCATCATTAGTACACATTATTCTTGTGCATATCTATCAACTCCTTGCCCCCCCCCCCCCCCCCCCCCCAAAAAAAAAAAAAAAAAAAAAATCCATGGCATGATTACTAAGCCAGAGATATGGGAGAGTTTAATATTTTACGTAAAATTATTGTCAAGAATCCACAAACATCTGCACAACAGTGTTTTTGTATGCATCCGCACAAGCAAGTAGAAGCAAAAGTATTGATGTCAATTTAACTTGCTAACCTTAAATCATATGTACACTCTCTGAAAAAAAAAAAAAAAACAGAAGAAAACTGATAACCAATGAGAACTGAGTTTTCTATTGATCCTTACTGAATCTGCCCCACTAACTGGTCTGGTCCTGCATACTGATACTTGCATTACACACCGCAGATCCACCTCTGAGCGTTTTCATTGTTCATGTGTGTTGGTGTGCATATCTGGGTTTAAGTGGCTGTGTTGACAGATTTATTTAAGAAGCATAATGTTTGTTTCACACTTGTACATATTTTTCTATAGCAATATCTGTTTGCATTCATTCACTTCTGATTCTTTGTGCACCTCTGTGCCGGACCAGCACTTCGTCAGAAGCAGTTGTTTCAGGCAGTTGTTGTACTTGACTTTCTACACCTGGATTAGTTCCAGATGTTAGTGGCAGATATGCTAGTGTTCTAAAAAAAGATGAAGAAACCATAAGGAAAGAAGTGGCGTTTTGATGAAGGGTCATAACAAAAGTTGCCAATGTGATATTATTTCAGAGGTCCTTGGAGGTTACAATAAATTCATGCAAATCTTTTCAGGAGATGCACATTAACATGTGCATCTACTGTATATATGAAGTACCTCAACAGTATTAATGTGTACACATGCACTCGCACTATTGGTCGCACCACCTCATCAGATATGTTCTGTGTGTGTGGTTGTGGTGGTGGATGGGGTGGGATGGGTGGGGGTGTGGTATTGATAGTTGCCTTGTGATTATTATTTAACATGCATGTAGCCATTGATCGGAGGCATTGATCGGAGGTTGGGAGCTAAAGGCCAGCTCACATTAAGACTTTGCCTCCCTAAGGGACAATATGGAGCATTATTACTGAGGGACATTCTCATCCTTTACTGCCGTACATGCTGAAACACACCTTACCCGGAAACTCAAAGAGAGATTACAGATGTGCACATCCACATACCTACACACACACACTTAAAGTCCTAGGTGTTGCTGCATCTCTTCATCATTCTATGAGTCACTTTCTGCTCCACCCACTCGTCTCTTCACTGTTCATTCATCACACCCACCGGCCCACACTTTAAAGGCATATAGGGGAGTAAGGTGTGACTATGAAACCCCTTTTCTCTGTTTAGTTTAGTAATAAAAGCACTGTTAATGAGACCTAAAAGAAGCATTTGTTCAATAATCTGCACATTATTATGTTTTCTGTGATTTATATCCAAATGCAAATGTAAGTATGTAGCTTTCTTGCAGCAGATATCAAAATCAGTAGAAAGTCGGGGGGGTTGAACACATCATCTCAGATTTGTTTGAGATTTTAACAGCCTGAAGTACTTTCTTTTGAATTTTAGTCTCACATTGTTTCTTCCAATTGCTGCTCCAGATTCAATGCATATTGAGGATGTGGACGCGGTGCAGAAGCTCCAGGATGTGCTCCATGAGGCCTTGCAGGACTATGAGGCTTCCCAGCACCAGGAGGATCCCCGCCGGGCGGGCAAGCTGCTCATGACCCTCCCTCTGCTCCGCCAGACCTCCACCAAGGCTGTACAGCATTTCTACAGCATCAAGCAGGATGGCAAGGTCCCAATGCACAAACTCTTCTTGGAGCTGCTGGAAGCCAAGGTCTGAGAACGGGGACTCGAGGGAAGGACACCTAGACACCAGTCTAAACCACTTAAGCTTCATTTTAATTTTAGATCAATAACTTTGAATGACCTCTTATTCTTTTACAAGCAGACACTCTTACACGACACTCACAGAATATGTTCCGGAGGCTTGTTTGCTGACGTATCCCCCTACGAATAAAGAATCTCTGAAAAACGTCTTACCTGACCCCTAAACCACAAGTCTTTTACACAAGGGCACTCACTTGAATCTGTTTTGGGGGAGATGTGGACAGGCAGACGTAAACCCCCATGACCAAGGAAAGAAGATATTTCCAAAAGAAAAAAAAAAAACTTTATGACAGTCACAAAAGAGTTACTACAGTGACTCCATATCCTGGTGTGGACAAAACACTTACGCACTGAAAAACAATTAAGATGTTATTGTCAATTAAATGAGGACATGCTTAATGAAAAGTCTTCAGTTTCAGTTCTGAAAGACTTTAAGACTTTGTGTCTCCTTTCCTCCTCCTATTTACCTGAACAGTTTTTTAAGTGTTCAAGAAGAAAACAAGTGGAAAATGGACACTTAGAGAGTATTAATGACATTTGTTGTCAATGTACATGTACAGTGAAATTTGGAAGGATGGACAGAAAGAAAAGAAGAGGAGATTTGCCCTGCCAAAGAATGGAACCATCCATTCAGAGGATGCCAGCGAACGTTATTGTAATACCCAAGCTGTTCCTTTTTCGAGTGATTTTCAGTCCTGGGCCTCAAGAGTACTGCTGGCTCTTTCCCCTAACATTTATTTAAATTTTCTCTGGTTGTTGCAGGGCCAGGATTGGAAACATTTGCTGTAACTACGTTCTGGTTCGACCTAAATTCAGTTCCTGCTTTCACATGACTTCCCTTCTTCAACTACTGCTTATACATCTGGTGTATTTGCTGAGGATCAGCGAACCTGGTCTCCAAAAGTTGTCATTATCACCATGATTAATAGTGTTTGAAACTAAAAATGATTTCACATAAGGACAGCTGTGTACCAGTCTGATGTCTTCTAGTCTGTAAGACTGCTCTTGTGTCTAGCCACATGAGGCCTGACTGATCAATAGAGTTAGTGCTTCCCGTTTGCTAATAACAAAATCAAACTCCATCTGAAGTCAAAAATGGAATCCCACCAGGAATTATGAATTCTGTCAAACACTCTTCTTGTGTTTGGACAACTTTGTGGCCCTGGTTTGCAGCTCTCCACATACCAGTCAGTAGCAATTTCAATGTATCAATGTGCCATTAACAAAAATCCAGCTCATACTCATAAAAACTACAAATTCTTAACTGAGTACTACCCTCCTCGCCCCATACTGTTACCAACTTCCAGCGCATCTCTTTTGTCAGAATAGAGATTTTTGTGACCTGTTCAGAGGGTGTAGGGGGGAGCTTCTGTCACTCAACGCGATACAAACCAGAAGGAAAGGTGTGCTGACAAAACTGACTGAAGAACAGTTATTGTTGCTTTGAAACTCCTCATTTTGTTCTTCATTTCTGTGTTGAAAATATTCTAAGCGATGATACCAATGTTAGGGTTGTAAATAATCGTCATCCTGTATATGACATGTAACACCGCTTTGTTTTTGTTCTTCATACCATCTTCTTAAAATGAATTAATCAATATGTTGTTCCTTTTTTCTATCAGCCTGACCACTTTCAGCAATTACCATATATAAATGTAACAAGTAATAATATATTAACAAATCAGTTTATCTTAGATACTCTGAGCAATAGTGGTTTTTAAAGGAGGGATTCGTGCATATATAAGTCTGCAGTATTAACATTATGTGCCAGTCTTAAATTTTGGAGAGGAAAGGCGAGGATTTGGAAAATTTGTTGCTTCTCTTTCTCTGTGTGTAACTTGCCATGAGCTATTAGATAACAGTCAACAATTCATTTATTAGCGACCATTAGTCAGAAAGAATATGGACCAGAAATGTGGGGATGAGATGTTAAGGCCGTTTTCACATAAAAACTATGTGAGGGACAGTAAGTAATTGGGTTAAAGATTATCTGCTTTGCAGCCACTACTGCACGTGCACTTTTCTTGCAGTCAAACTTCTTGTGTGGTCACATTTCATTGGATTGAAACAAGACAGTTCTTTGCTTATAACCAACAATACACTTTCTGCTCATTTGCACGCTGGAGTGTGTGTTTTTTTGGCCATGTAATCTGAGTGTGGGACCCATCTGAGTATTTTTTAAAACATTTTTTTTAATCCAGATTCGTGCTTGAGAAAAATGGTACTAGTGAAGACCAAATACCAACCTAAACAAATGACATGGCACTGTTCACTTCCTGTTAGCTTGCTACTATAGACTCTGTGAAAGAGATTGAAGGGGCCACTATAACGGCATCTTTGAGTTTGGGGATTTTTGCCAGCTGTGGCGACTGTTGTCTTTTGAAATCAATATGGACCTAACAAAAGGACTGCAGGAACAATTGACTCAGTTCCACAGAGTCGCGAATCACAACACAACCAAATGCTTCAATTCTTTGTTGCAAAAAACATCTTGACCACTGAAATTAATACAAAGAGGCATAGGAAAGAAGGGAAATAGGGTACTTAATCTTATGCATTTTTAGTCATAAATAGTTATAAATATGCCTCCTCTCATGCTACCCACCTATTTAGCTTGTGTTGTCATTTAAAGCAGCTACATTAGCCTCTATATCATCTAAACAACTGAGGTCTTGCAGAATAGTAATTTAAGAAGTGACTTTAACTGTAGCTTTAACTTACTTACAATGAAGATCATTGCATTTTATGACGGTGGTTTCACTGTCAGAGCCAATATTGTTGCTTGGTAAAATTCATAGTTTCTCTAGAAACAGAAAATGGAAAAGCTGAGCTGACAGGAAGTCGTGCTTTATTTGTTTTTGTTTTTTTTTTTTTTCAGTCAAATGAAGAGACACTTATTTTATTGTTAGAACAAGACCCATGCTTTGTGGCTGACTGATCACAGCTTTAACAGGTAAACACCTGATGGATTTCTTTTTATCGTTTATGTGAGTTCTAAAGCTGAATATGAATGCCAAAACGTGTAATCTAATATAAAATGGCAACTTGTCACAGCTGAGGAGCGCGGCAATGTAGTAATTGACCTCCAACATCACATGTTCTGTATCAACCATCAATATTATTAGTAAGGGTTTTTTTAATCAGTCTTCTTAAGCACTGTATATTGTAAATTATACAGATTATACTTCTAACATACAACATTTTATTGGGGGGAAAAAATCAAGGAAAAAAAATGTAGCCTGCGTGTTTCATGTTTGCTGTTTTTTCTATCAAAAAAAGAAGGAAAGGAAAGAAAAACTTTTTCTTTGATTTGGTCGGTTTTTGCTTTGAAGTCCTCTTTCTGTTTAATCTCCTCCTCTGTTGAGTCCTCTAAGGTGTTACTTTTTACTTTTTTTGTGGTGATTCCCATTCTTGTGCTGTGTGCTTCTTCTTTAGGCAACACAGAGTAGTGTAGAGGCCATGTTGTCTGTCTGCCTGTCTCTCACATCAGTCTGCAGGGGATCTGAGCACCGGATTCTCCCACAGTGAACCGAACCTGACATAAGCCTCTTCTTCTGGAAACTCAACTAGACCACCAGAATCAAATTGCAGTATTCATCTCTACCAAACTATACATCATTAAATATTAAGCGTCTAAATGGAGAAACATCTTTGAAAGGGATCATTTGTGTAACTTCCCTGTAGAATAAACATTATAGTGTATATCATTAGGTTAAATAAAGCTTAAATGAAAAGGGCATTTGAGTAATTCAAAACTGTAGGAGACTCTTTTTATAGGACATGCTGTACATAACTGCCTCCAATTCAGCTCAACTCAGTCATTGCCTTTACTGTTTCAAAAAGAGAAAATATAAAAATATATATTTCCTGTTTCGGCTTATTTCTTTTAAAAAAATATATATCTTGCTTTACATACAGTCAAATGCTTTGGAGTGGGTTGATGGGGAACATAAAAACTTTCTTTATACTAAGTATTCATGACGTTATGGAGAATTGGTTCTACATTCTGCTGTAATTAAACCACAAAATAAATGCGTAAACTCAAACCTTCGCCAACTTTAAGAAACCATAGTAACATATAATGTTTATAGAGAGGAAATTCATCAAAGGAAAGGTCTTTGTAAATCAAGTTCCCAGTGACATGGCTGAATTTCAACAGGTGAACAGGTGTACACTTGTCAGACATTCGGTATGCTTTCCTGTCCACTGTACATTACTGTTTTTACAGAAAATATACTGAAGAAAGGTGCTCTTTTCTTACTGTTGTTTGTCTTCTTTTATTGCTTTTATTTATGTCAGTTGTCAAACCAGCCCTGTGTACTCCTGAACTATTCAACAGAGTTAGACTTGTTTCGCTGAGGTGAATAATGACAGGCTCAATGAGATTAATGGCCATGTTTGAAACTGGAAGTGGTTCACAGTGGTACCACTTTGTTTTGCTGACTGGTACCATTTCAGACTAAGACTATGAAGGAGAATTGACCAGCTGAAATCAAATGGTTCTTAGAGGTTTTGATGTAATTTGCTGCTCATAACCACATCAATATATAGATGTACAGGCAGAAGGATTTGACCTTGTGCATGTTTTTTTTTCTTTTACCTGCTTAAAAATAAGTTGTTGTCTGTACATTGATGAGTCACATGTGTTTCACATGTGAGTTTCACATGTTTGTGTTGGGCTGTAAATCCAAACACTGCTGTATTTATTATGATGATTCTGTAGTTAGCATTAAAACCACATCAGTAACAACAACCAAAACTGGTATTCCCATCAGGAGCAGTGGAAGACGGCTGGTCTGGTTTCTTGCTGAGCCTATGATACCAATATTTTTACTTGGTTGGACTTTGGGCATCATGTTATTGCTCTCATATGGAGCTTAGATTCATTAGCTGCAAACATGTCATGTAACTATAGTTTAGCTGGAGCAGAGGGACAAGTTATTGAGCCATAGGGACAAAGCAGAATCGTCCCTCTTCCATAGCTTTCCCTGAAAACTGCTAAAGCTAAACTGTGTCTATCTACAGCTCTACAGTGTTTAGTCATTAAACTGTATTTAATCCCCAAATGTAACTGCCACTTGTGCTGCAGTCAACCCTGCAGACTGAATTTGCAAATATGAAAAATAATAAAGGAAGAGATAAACTTTGGGAACATTGTGGGGAGGAAAAAAGGACATTGAAGGGTGAAAATACCACTGAGTGGTGGAGGAGAGTTTTTGATGAGAAAAGACCCTGTAGTGTTATTGAAAACATGTCCGTAGATTTTAGATGTGCTTCACATCAGTAAATGATTAAAAAAAAAAATAATTACCTGTATATTTTTGTGATGTGTATCATACAAGTGTGCTCCAACAATAATGTCCATTTGTGTAAATGTATTTATTTCACATTGTATATATTGTTCAATGCAAAAAGAGAGACCTATGATTCTGTAACTTAAACTACTATTGGTTGAAACATTACATGTGTTACTCCAGACTATGCCTTTCAGGATTATTACAGTAGAGCAATATCAATTAAAACCAGGCTTCCAGTTTTGAAATCTGCCTTGTGTCTCTTCTTTGGAACTTTTTTTCCTACTAAAAGTGTGTTTCATTACAGATGCATCAAACTGTACAATAATTTAACAGATTAAAGAAACATATCCATGAATCTTTCTATGATATTACCTTACTTCTGGTTTGCGAGGAGGGCTGAATAAAGATACAGGAAAAAGCTAACCATACCATCCCAATACAATGTTAAATCATTTAAAAGGCAAAGGCAAGCATTAAGTATTTTATATGTGCAAAACCACATGACAAGGAACACGGTCATACACTATGGCTGTGTTCCTGTCATGTGGTTTTGCACTGTCATGTTTTAAATCCATCCATACATGTGTCTATATTTTCATGAACATACACTGCGCATCCAAAAAAAAAGTCACACTCTAATATTTTGTTGGACCGCCTTTAGCTTTGATTACGGCACACCTTTGCCACATGGCATCATTTTGATAAGCTTCTGCAATGTCACAAGATTTATTTTCCATTCCATTGTTGCATTAATTTTTCATTAAGATCTTGCATTGATGATGGTAGAGTCTGAACGCTGCGCAAAGCCTTCTCCAGCACATCCCAAAGATTCTCAATGGGGTTAAGGTCTGGTGGCAAAAAACAGTGTGAAATTTATGTCTCATGCTCCCTGAACCAGTCTTTCACAATTTGAACCTGATGAATCCTGGCATTGATATTTTGGAATATGCCCATGTCATCAGGGGAGAAAAGAATCCATTAATGGAATAACCTGGTCATTCAGTATATTCAGGTAGTCAGCTGACCTCATTCTTTGAGCTCATACTGTTGCTGAACCTGGACCTGACCAACTGCTGCAGCAACCCCAGATCAGAACACTGCCCCCACAGGCTGGTACAGTAGGCACTAGGCATGATGGGAGCATCACTTCATCTGCCTCTCTTCTTACCCTGATGCGCCCATCACTCTGGAACAGGGTCAATCTGGAGTCCAGAGTCCAATCTTGACGCTCCCTAGCAACTGAAGCCTTTTTTTCCCCGATTTACTAAGTGGTTTTCTTCAGGCTATACAGGCTATATTCAGTCCCAATCCCTTGAGTTCCCTTCACATTGTGCTTGTGGAAACGGTCCTACACTACTTTGAAACACACCTGAGTTCTGCTGTTTTTTGTTTTTTTTTTTACAATTTGATTTCACAAAACATTTAAAAAAGCACCGATCACAAATCATTAAAGATTTTTTCCGATCACCTTTCTTCTTGGAAGATGATGGTTCCACACTATCCTTCCAGGTTTTAATAAGGCATTGGGCAGTTCTTAACCCAAATGTAATAGTTTCAGCAATCTCCTTAGATGTTTTCTTTGCTTGATGCATGCCAATAATTTGACCCATCTGAAACAGATTAACATCTTTTCCACGACCACAGAATGTGTCTTGCAGCGTGATTGTTTAAGGAATGAGAAGCTACTCACTGCATCAGTTAGGGTTAAATAACTTGTTGCCAGATGAATCATGATCATCCATGCAGTAATTATCCAATGGGAGGCTCTTACCGATTTGCTAAGTTAAATACAGGTAATGTTTTTGGGGAGACAGTGTATGTCTATGTTTTATGTTTTCATATTCTTCAAAGACATTTGCTTTTCTTTGTAAAATTGTTAATCATATTGTTTGAGGAGGCATCCTAACCGCATGTTGAAACCACCTCAATGTGGAGGAGTAGTGACTCTACTCCTCCCAGATGACTGAACCTATCATGATATCTCTAAGGGCAACCCTGAGGAGGAAACTCATTTTAGAAAAAAAAAAATCTTGCTATTTCAATCATTACACTTGCGATCATACGTGAGACTTGGAATATACTTTATTAGGTCCACCTGTCCAACTGCTCGTTAATGCAAATTTGTAATCAGTCAATCACATGGCCGCAACTCAATGCATTTAGGCATGTAGACATGGTCAAGATGATCTGCTGCAGTTCAAGCCAGCATCAGAATGGGGAAGAAAGTTGATTTGAATGACTTTGAACGTGGCATGGTTTCTGGTGCCAGACAGGCAGGTCTGAGTATTTCAGAAACTGCTGATTTACTGGAATTTTCATGCACAACCATCTCTAGGGTTTACAGAGAATGCTCCGAAAAAGAGAAAATATCTAGTGAGCGGCAATTCTGTGGGTGCAAATGCTTGTTGATGCCAGAGGTCAGAGGAGAATGGCCAGACTGGTTCGAGCTGATAGAAGGAAACTGCAACTCAGATAACCACTCGTTACAACTGAGGTATGCAGAAGAGCATCTCTGAATGCACAACACGTTGAACTTTGAGGCAGATGGGCTACAGCAGCAGAAGACCACACCAGGCACCACTCCTGTCAGCTAAGCACAGGAAACTGAGGCTACAATTCACACAGGCTCACCAAAATTGGACAATAGAAGATTGGAAAAACGTTGCCTGTCTGATGAATCTCGATTTCTGCTGCGACATTCGGATGGTAGGGTCAGAATTTGATGCCAACAACATGAAAGCATGGATCCATCCTGCCTTGTATCAACGGTTCAGGCTGCTGGTGGTGTGGGGGATGTTTTACCTGGCACACTTTGGGCCCATTTATACCAACTGAGCATCGTGTCAGTACCACAGCCTACCTGAGTATTGTTGCTGACCATATCCATCCCTTTATGACCACAGTGTACCCATCTTCTGATGGCTACTTCCAGCAGGATAACGCGCCATGTCATAAAGCGCAAATAATCTCAGACTGGTTTCTTGAACATTCAATACTATATATGCATCTTAAACTGTACTTACAGACAATGCCTTCATTAACTGTTTCCCCGAAAAAAGATGGATTTGATCCCCTGCCTGCTCAGCTCTACAATGGCTCACAGTCAATAAAGAAAAAACAAGATGGCAGCCTACAGGGGATTCAAAACAGGCCATGAGGCTCACAAATGAGATTAATGCCTCCTAGTGGCTGAATATTTAACTAAAATAACTGAGGTTTCAGCTAGGTCAGAACAATTACAATGAGTTCACTAGAGTCAAATGGCTTCCACAGTCACCAGATCTCAATCCAATAGAGCATCTTTGGGATGTGGTGAAACGGGAGATTCGCATCATGGATGTGCAGCTAACAAATCTGCAGCAACTGCGTGATGCTATCATGTCAATATGGACCAAACTCTCTGAGGAATGTTTCCAGTACCTTGTTGAATCTATGCCACGCAGGATTAAGGCAGATCTGAAGGCAAAAGGGGTCCAACCTGGTACTAGCAAGGTGTACCTAATAAAGTGGCTGGTGAGTGTAAATAGACTGGTGAACGGAGAGTCTTGGCTTTTGGCTCAACTCTCTCTTCACCACAACAGACTTGTACAGAGTCCACATTACGGCATTAACTGCACCAATCTGTCTCTTGATCTCAAACTATATACTTAAAGGTGGGGTAGGTGTTCTTTGAAAAAACGGTTCCAGCAATCCAACTCAAGTGAGATTTTGAAAATATACACTCCCTCCCTCCTCCCAAAGGCTCCGCCTCCTCCTCTTCAGCTCACCCCTCGAAACCACACCTTCACACGATTCACGACTACATGAACCGCAGGAAGGGAGGGAGGGGTGGGAGGGAGTGCATTGATATTTGATGGACGTATTAGGCAGCCAATGAAAGTAATGATGATCACTATTTTGATTGGTCAGAGTTTTTCTCTGTTTTATTTCAGTGGGTGCAATGGGAATGTAAAAAGGTTTTCAGGAAATATTGTAAAAAGTGCTGCAAAAAAAGAACACCTACCCCACCTTTAAGTCACTTTTGTATAAAATCCTGAGATATTAAGGGCCCAATCTTCCACCAAACCTGCTAAAGCCGCTATTAAGGGATAGCGGGTAGCGGGAGGGGCGTTCCCCCGCAAAGAACGCAATCTTACACCTCCCTAAACCCGTGAGCTTACCTGCGCTAATCGCTATATTATGCATGGGAGTGGTTAGGGCGTTCCACCTGTTAGACCAATCAGTGTGTCAGTAGCCATTGCCTTTAAGAGTAGGTTGCGCTACCTGCTACCCGCTGCCCGCAAACCGCTATAGAGTGTCTTTTCATCCACATCGGAGCAGCTCTCATGCGCAGCTCATCTGGGACTCTGCTGTAGAGCTTCCTCCTCTTCCTTCCTTCTTCTACTCCTCCTCTGCACTGATATATACATAAAAAGCGATTGCAAGATACAGAGTTTGCGGAAAGCGCAAAAGACACGCCCATTGCCACACCTACAATGTGAGTAAGGGAGTCAGTATAGCGGATAGCGGCTTTAGGGAAGTGGAAGCTTGCATTAGCGGTTAGCAGAGGTTCCTAAACTCGCAGTTTACTGGTAGCGGCTAGCGGCTAGCAGAAGGTGTACGATCCTTGAGGTGAATTCCTTGAAGCAGTACCTCACCCTTTACCCTCCACCCTCCAACTGAGAAAACCACAGTTCTTGGAGGCTCTTATTCTCATCCCCAGTGCTTCACATTCACCTGCAAACCAGATATCCAGATCTGCTGCAACACAGACCACTACACAAGGTCCTTCCAGCCCACAGCTATTTACATCTTTACATAAATTGAATTGAGCTGGTTCATTGTTCCATGGCCAGGAAGCTAACCCTAACCCATATTTTTTCTCCTGAATCTGAGGTTCTGCTATAAACCGGACTCTTCTCTAGTTACCTTGCATAGACCTTTTCAGGGAGGCTGAGAAGTGTGAGTCCTCTGAAATGCAGGGCCGTGCAGAGACCTTTGGAGGGGCAGGTGCTGAAAGTTAAAAAAGGGGCACATGGAACAAGACTTTAAAACAGCTTATGACGACATAACTTATAGCATAACTAGCTGAATTATAGCAACCTATATTCATAAAGAATGTAACATGAAATTGCATCATACTATATCATTGTCCCCATCCCATTTCATCACTCGCTGTCCATCTGAGAACAAGGCACAATTTGCTATTGCATTAATCTATTATTTCATTATTCATACTTGACAACTGTTGCACCTAATAAGGTAATTATACAAAAATGTTATAGAACTAAAACATTGCAATTGTGTTTATTATTGTTGTATTTTATACCCGAATACCTCTGCAATGTAAACAACTGGTACATGTGTTATTCTTACCTGTTGTGCTCTTCACCCAGCTAGTGAGGGATCCACTGCCTTTAGCAGCCTCACGCAGCTCCTTTTGTTTTTTTCTTCCACCTCCTCTCCTTACGAGGCATGTCTGCAGAATGAAATATCATGATTAATAAAGAAAATCTGATTCCCCCATACACACTTACACATACACACACACATGTACACACATAGTGACTTTTTCATTCCTTTTCCAGAAATACTGTATACTATGGCCACAAGTTTGCTTCATGGTGCTGATCCAGAATCTGTCCTTAATTATTTATTCCTAATGCTATAATAATAAAGTGATAATAAGTAGAAGAATAAAGTAATAACGTAATCAATATAACATAATGTATTTATGCTTACATTCAATTTGTTTGACTATCCACTTTGGGCAAGGCAGAAAGCTAATTAAATGTTTAAATTGCGCAGATATACACATATACTTATAGATGTATACGTACACACAATATATTAGTTAGTTAAAATTACATTTTTCACTGACATTTTCCTATTTCTTCCTAGTGAGATATTGTTCAGTTTATATAATAATTTTGCTGTTGTAAACATTAACTTTGCTGCTGTAAAATCCATATTTTTGTAATATTTAAAATGACATCTATTCTAATCCTGTTCTGAATGCATTTTCTTTACAAAATATAGAAATACAGTGCGTGTTTAAACAATATTGTAATTATAATAGTCCAACATTATGTAAATATGCATATTTGCACAGTTTTTGAAATATAAGCCCTCCAGAAAGGTGGGGAAGCCCTTTAATCAATGTTCTCTAAATGGTGGACAGAACTACACTTCGCCCATGACAAAGAAAGACAGAAACAAGAAGCCTATCATACTCCCCTCCGCCCCCCTCGGTTAGCTAGCGGCTAATGGCCACTACTTGTCAAGTCAGTAACAGCAGAGTATCTGACTCTGGTAACAGGTACGTTGCACACAGCATGCTCATTTCACTTCGGTCGGTTGCCTTACAATACACCAAACAACGTGCACTGAGCTGCAAACCCTACTTACCGGCAATTGAAGATAAATACTCCTGTAAGCTTGTCAGTTTTTCTCCTGCAGACAGAGTTTGCACTTTGCAGCATCCAGGTGTCATCAGTCGCGACGGGGTCAGAGCAGGGAGGGCAAGTGAGGGCACGTGGGGGCGTGTCGGGGCACGTCAAGGATGAACAACGTTAAAGGTCATCATTTTATTTAGCTAAATTCTTATTAATTCTTAAATGTTATTGTTAAAGGGCACAGGCAGGCCTACACACACGCACCCAAAAAAAAAAAAATTTAAAAAAATGCCTTGACAAAAGGGCACTTGCCCATCAAGGGGGCAAAGGGGCAGGTGCTCGAGCACCCTAAGCCCCCCCCTCTGCACGTGACTGCTGAAATGGGAACACACCCTCCAGTGCCCCTTCTTGAAAACAGGAACCAAAGAATCCAGAGGGCTTGCCTACAATGTTCACACAATGTCCTATGAGGTGTGTCAATCAAGACAGCCCCATAACATCCAGAGTCTTGAGGAACTTGGTGTGAGCTTTATCCAGCCCAAGAGCCCTGCCACCATGGAGCTTTTTCAATACCTCAATGACCTAAGCCCTGGTTATGGGTGGGCTCATATCAGTCACAGGCTCAGCCTACTCTGTGGAAGACATGTTAGTGGGATTGAAAAAACTCAACGTATTTCTTTCCACCATCTCATCTGAGAACATCCCCAGTCAAGGTCAACTCCATCCCACCTTCACTGGACACAGTATTGGTGAAGTACTACTTTTCTCTTCTGAACCACCTGTCAGTTAGCCAGACTCTTCTTGCAGCCGATCAAAAGTTGCTTTCCATGGCTTCACTAAAGTTCTCCCCTGCCCAAGTTTTTTGGGGGGTTTTTTTTTTTTGGCCTCAGTCATAACCAAGGCCACAGTTTGCTTGGCTTGCCTATACCTGTCAGCTGCTGCTGGGGTCCCACAAGCTAACAAAGCTCAGTCGGAGTCCGTGTTTCAAACCGCTGTTGAATAAGTCCTTGATCAAACTGGTATTTGATTCTAGCGCCGCCATGCTACCGGAACTGCCGCACAAAGCCACTTCTGGTTCACGTAAACCGGACCAATTAAATATTAAAAACAAATTCAGTCCCATGGCTCGTTTTTTCATTTTGTATTTTTGATCCAAGTCTAAAATTGAAATACGAAAAACCAGGCATTTTTTTGTTTTTTGTGTTAGATTAAAAAACGAAAAAATAAATAAATTGTCCCTTTTTCATTTTTTAATTTTTGATTGACAATTGAAAATGGAAGGAATGAATGATACACTGATTAAGGATGAATGGTGTCAAATAAATAGCTTTTTGACTATTAACTTGACCTCTTCTCATACGAGGTTCAAATCTCTTCTAAAACCCCTGAATTGTTTACATGCAGCTTCTACGGGTTAATGTAATGTTAATACTCAAAGTTCAGCAGACTCTCTATGCCATTGTCATGTCTGACTTCCCGCTAGCTCATCTGCTCTGTATGAATTGGTGCAGCTTAGCTGCTGTCCAGCACCAAAATTGACTCGATACGTATTTTTTAGCACAGACTACAGTCTCTTCGTGGATGTTTCTAACATCCACAGCACCTCTAGTGAGACCACTCTCGTTGACTCTTTTCACAGTAGCTATCAGTACTGCAGTTTTACAGCCACTGGGAAACTACCATCTCATTCACGGGGGTAAACCCCAAAAAAATACAGACTCCAGGCTGTAGGTCTGTTGGTAAGCCCCACTTCAGCTCAACACCCCTCACCCTGGGCCTTTCCAGAATGGAACATGGTCCAGCCTCACTCAAGGAGATTTGTTCTGAAGCTCAAACTGTGCTTTTAAGGTGGTAAGTTGACTTTATGTAGTACGTACCTCTAAACCTCACACAGGCTTAGTCACCTTTCCCACCAAGTAGGTGATATTCCATGTGCCAATAACCAGTGTTGGAAACTGAGAGTGAGCACACCAAACCCAACATTGAGTGCTACCCAAAATCACATGACATTCAAATCATAGCCACTTGCAGGGCTCAACCTCCTGCAGGTTGTGAGAAAGTCTTCCTCAAAACTAGATTTGACAGTGCTTTTCGTAAGATGTTTTTTGATTGATCAAAATGTTGGAGGCTTACCAATGGGCAGAGCTCATGACTCATGATTGTGTAAAATGTCTGTTGCTAGTCAGATTCATGTTTTCAACATATCTGCACATTATCAAAACAACACTTTCAACATTACCTGCAAATGACTTCAACACCTCAGATGCTCCTTCCATGCATTTATGAGTCAGAAAAGGATTCAGAATATAAATGTGGACAGCCCAATGAACAGCCTGACAAACCATGACAACAAAGATTATAGCTGAAAAAAACATCTACTTCATCTTAGTGTAATCAATAAAACTGATCTCTTTTTTTTTTTTTTACTTTTTTTTTTTGTTGATGCATTGAGGTGAATTGATTATTTTTTTCTTGCTAGACTGGGGCAGAGCATCAAACTGTGAGACCCGGTTGTACCAACGATGTTTGCACTAAACTACGCATGCACACTCTGGGTGCCGATATTACACAGAGTGTTTATTTACTATTTGTGGTTTAGAAAAAAGAAGTACATTCACTCCACTGTTGGCAAAGAAAAACAAGCTGTATCTGGTGAGCCATGGTCAATCAACTTTTCTTCACAACCAAAAACACATTTTTTTGGGAGACATCTTGGAATCAAAAGGAAAATTTCATAGGAAGATTTAATAGTCGAGCCACCAAGATGACAAAAAAAATAAAAAATAAACTCAATAGAAGGAAGTATAGCACTCTGAAAACTGCCTGTTTTTTGCCTCTGTTCATGTCTGAGATTCATCATAACACTGGAATAACATGGAAAAACATCATACGACCACTTTAAAATTAAGGCATGAGGCTTCAATTATTTTTTTGGAAATAGTGCATCAATTCATCACTATTTAAAATAATAATAATAACTTAAGAAAACCCCAATTTCAGTTTGTGTTAGACATGGTTGCCACTGAGTGCCTTTTAGTTTATGTATTTTAATCACTTTTTCAAAGATATCTATACTTTATAAAGTACGTTTTATGAACCTACTAAAAGCCATGAAAGTAATTAATAGGGAAAATGATATGCAGAGCATGCAATAAATGACCATAACCAGTCACAACCAATCATCCAAACAGATTTGATCCCCTATTTTATACACTGCTGCCACAATGAACTATGGACTGCAGATAAAGGCACACACACACAGAAAAAAATAACAACAAATAACGATTTCCATTCTACATAGTCCCTATCAAAAAATCTACATCATAGCCAGATGATGTTACAATGCTTAGATCTTGCTCAAGGGAACTACGCCAGTTAGTGTCAAGACAGGGGTGGTATTATTAATATCAGAAAAAACATCCAGGTAAAATGTCACACATTTCTACAAAGCTGTTTATTTCCACCACTCAGAAGAAAGTCAAATGAAAGATGGTGACAGGGAATGAGTGTAAAGCGAGAGACAACGAGGAAGCCACAGCGGAGGATAAAGGAAGTAGTAACAGCTTGCTCCGGTGGGTGGCTAACTACTGTCCATTCTGAAGGGCCAGATCTCCTGCTCTTGCCAAGGGCAGACACACACTTTCTCTCACATGTGCGCACACACAGATTGAGACCTGCTGTTCACAGCATTAATAGAAATGGATCCTACAAAATCTTAATCAAACAAGGGTAATAAAACAAACACAGCCGGTCATAGTCCATCACTCTTTGTTTTCTAAATATGAAGCCTCTGCCTGTCTTCGGTCATCCATCTTTCCTTTGTTTCATTATCCCTTCCTTTTTATTCCTTATCCCCCAGTCACGTTCACACCTTCCTGTTTCTTCTCTCCCCTCCCTCCCTACCAGCCAGCAAAAGTAAATGGGATGCAGACGCCAGATATTTAATGTAGCATAGAGCTCTGAAGCGTTTTAAGAAGCCTTCCCTAACAGGGGGAGCCCTGACCTGCAGGCAAATATTTTTCAACCAGATGACATAAGACAATATTAGTGGAAAGAGTCAGATTTTTATAGCTTTTTTCTTTTGCTCTCCTTACAGTGTCTCTTGCGTTCTTCTGCTTGGGTTGCTGCTTGCTCACTCAGCCCTCCACGCAGATGTTTTATTTTACTTGCTTGTCTTTTGGAGTTCATTTGTTTTATCTCATCTTTGATTCATTATTATGATACAATAAAAGCTACTTGAGCATTTCAGCTGCTACAGGGCTCTTATCGTTAACCTTGTGGAACGCATGTTAGAGTGAGTTCCACATGCCGCATCGCTAATGGCCAACTTAACTCTTTTCTTCTCCTCCTCCACCCTCTGGCTTTATCTGCACCTCACCTTGTATCTCTATCTCTCTGAGCATCTTTCATCTCTCTTCTGCTCCTGTAACGCCTCCCCTTTTCTTTAATAATCTCCACCTGCACATTTTGTTTTTCAGCCAGTTTTTTTTCTGTTTAAGTTAAAGGTTCCTTTTGCTTTTGCATAAAATAACGGTAAATCAGGTTTACTCTACGTAACTCACTGATAACATATAGTTTTGTAATCTTGAAGCTTAAGGTGGAAATAGCCCTGGTTTGTGTTTGTCACAGTTGACACTTATGATCAGCTGGTATTTTTGGTGTAGATTTGAAAAACAGTAGTGTAAAAGTTAGTGGCTGCAAGTTAGGAATATACAGGAAAACAATTGTTACTATTCTTCAATCCCAAAGTATAACAATTGTACACTTATTCTATGCCATTTCAGCAATATGTTGACCCCTAGTTACAGTGCAGCTAATGGTACAGTCATGAAAACATGATTATGAATACCAGATGCAATTCTTGCAAAAAGATCCTTCTAAAACTCACTAAAGCTCAGATGTGTGGTAAGACTCTGCAGCTACTACAAGTTTGTTTGCATGCTCAAAATTAAAGCCTGGTTGTCAATATTTCTTATTGTCTAAGTTCAAAGAAAAGGTAAGAAGTATTTTTTTTTTGTTTCTTCATTTTTGTGTTGTTTCAAAAGAAGAGCAGGTCTTTGCCGTTTTCCTTCGCAAATCTGGAAGTCATGGCTTTGGATATAGCAGCAATGCAGTTACATAGTGAGTCTTCTTCATTCATACTGTGTTGGGTTTTCGAGAAAGTCTTGATGTGATTTTCACCTCTTAATACAGTGTCAAACGGGGTGAGTCTCCAAGGGTGAGCATATCTGTTTTAGGGTATGTGACCTGTGAAGTGCTAATGTGTGGCAGTTTCACACTGATCATATTGATGGTGTTTCAACAGCTAGTTTCAGGGCTATATAAGCACAAGCACAGACACATATACATGTACATATATGTGTGTGCCTGTGTGTCGGTTTTCTTCATGTGTGTGTTTTATCCCCCTGTCCTCTTGTATCAGTAGTGGGGTTCCCTTGGGTTTCACAGGCATACTGACACAGGCTCATGGTGGTAATGGCCTTTCACAGCATCCAACTCCCCTGACACACACTCACTGCAACACAGATAAGAAGAATAACACAGTACAAAGTGACAAATGACCTAATGCACAAACATGGCACATAAGGGAGAAAATACAGAAGAAATATGCAGCATATGTATTACAGTAAAAATTATGGAGATTGAATAAGGAAAAGAAAAAGATTTATTTCGATGAAACTTAGCGATATAAATGTTAAATCCTCAAAAGCTTTTACTTTCTTTTCACCAGATAAGTATTTACCCCCAACACAGCCATGGACACACATACTGTACATGCACATTTGTGTTTGAATTTTATTTTTTTAAGAAAACTGACGTATCAACAGTATCAATAATTATGACATTATTTGAGAAGGGGTTTTAAAGATGAGGACTTATTGTTGTTAGTGTAAGAAAAAAATTATAATTTAAAATAAAATATTCAGATCTGATGATTTCCATCCATTGATTTTTATAGATAATCTAAATTCTACAATAAAAATGTATATGTGCATCCTCCTCTCTTTCATTCTTCTGTATTCTGTATCTTTTCTGTATCTTTTTTTCCTTATGGTCTTTATTCATTGTTTGATCCTGCCATCAATCATTTTTGTCACATTTTTAAAAAAATCATATTTGATTATAACTATAAATCACACCAGTTCACCCCCAACCCCACCCCACACACAATTTCTCGCCTCTTTCAATTTCTCTAACATCCCCATCTTCTTGTGCCATCCCATTCTCCACCCTTTCGCTATCTTCTCTCATTCTCTGCCCCATCCCTCTATCACACAGGGTGTAAAGTGGCTTTGGTGGGTGCATGCATTTACGCTGCATGTGCGAGCTATAAGAGGGTCAGCTGTCTATTTGCACTTTTAACGTCTTAACTCTATACGGAGGGTCATTTATTCTCACTCTCTCATTTCTCTGTCCCCTCTCTCTTCCCCTCTCTCATCCTCTTTCTGTGTATATTGCTCTCTATCTCTCTCTAAGGACAGTAAATGTTTTAACTCCCCATTCTATGGGCCATTCATTAGGTTAGTGTACTTTAATAAATAGTCTGACGTGTCACTGGCCATTGAATTAGTGGCACTTTAAATCCCCCAGCAGTGGTCAATAGATAGATGGAAGGTTTGAAATGCATCGGGCCACTCCAGCTCAAAAACACAATTGAAGCTTACCATGGCCATCATGTACATCAATGACACGTCAGTATTTTAAGTTCAAACTACTTTTCTAATTTATGTGCATTTATGATGCATGAAACAATGATTTTAGAATGGAAAATATATTATTTATGTAACACATTAAATTACTCAAGTAATAGGTCAGGGTACAAGGAAGAGACTGAAATACTATTGACAGAAACAGTTGAGTGTTATCTTTATGCTGATATTGTTGATTTTTTTCCTTTTTCATCATTATATTCCTACAACTTGTAACAGAAAATGCAATGGACATGTGGAATCCAGTATCTGACTGGAGCGAAAGAGTTGATGGGTTAAGCTCATGCTTATGGACTTAATTGAACTGGGAAATTGGAACTTGAAATCATTTGACTTCAAAATATCCAATGCACAAAGAAGACAAATATGGATGGCTATATGTCTGCTTTGTTTTTGTAATTAACAAATGCCTGTCAACATTTTTATAGTCCTCTTTAAAAAGAGCAAAATCAGGTAAACATGGTTATGCGGTACTTAATACAAGCTTTTATTAGTTTAACAGTAACAAAAGAAACATTTCACATTTGCTGTGTGAGGTGTCAGCTCAGGGAAATGACTTACAGTGCAAATATGAGGGTTGAAACTCTACCTTTTTGTGATGTTTTCCTTATTTCTGTCAGGGTCACAGGGGGTTGGAGGATGCTCCAGCTGTCACCAGTGTTGGGACAAATCCAGGACAGGTCACTAGTCCATCACAGGGCCACACAATTCAAAACGAGACAAACAACCATCCAGATTCCCTCTTACTGAGAATTCAGAATCAGTTAATCCAATATACTGTACATGTTTTTATATCATGGAAGGAAGTCAAACTACTTGCAGAAAATTGACACGGGTACAGAGAGAGCATGGAGAGTCACAAACTAAAGGGGGGGGGGGGGGGGGGGGGGGGGCAGTCGAGTTTTGTGGAGACTGACAAGGAAAACCAAAAATACTGACTCAGTTAAGAAAGGAAAAACAATTCCCCAGGCAGGTTAACAGATGGAGCTGGAAGAGAAGACACAAAATGTACATTTCTGCAATGGATTTCAGAAAAATCGCACTATCCAGGGAGTTTTGAAAAAATAAATCATCCAACAAGCTGACAAACTGAACACAGTTAGCCTGTCATATCCTCTACCTCCTCTTCCTCTTTGCTAGGGCCATCTCCCTCCTCTCTCGTCCTTCCCCTGTTTTTTGTGATTGCGGTGTGCCTATCGGGTGTCCAGGCCGCAGATCATTTACAGTTGCTAGTGCGCCAAAAGCTTTATCTCCATCAAGCCACTAGATTGTGGACTCAACCACACATTCAGGCTTCGGCCTGTCCTCTGAAGCTTCAGTCCTCATCCTGCAGATCTCCTGCACCTGCATCCTGAAAATTCAGAACTTATGGATAATTTAAACATTTCCAGATTAGTCTTTTTTTCCTCATTATTTTATTTCATTTTTTATCTTAACATACTTTCATTGCGCCAGATATGTTTGAAACGACTGAGTGTTTATATTGAGAAAAGGTTTTTGAAACCCTACCTGACCAGGGGTATTTTGATTGTTATGGTTAATGGATAACGTATCCATCACTTGAACATGTAGATTTCTTTTTTCTCTTAAATGTATGCTTGTCTCTATTCAAAAAAATAAATAAATGATGTGAAAAGGAAAGACAATGCTGAATCAAAGAAGGTTTATTTATTTTCACAACTAGCTGTCCCTCTTTCTCCAAATTCTGCCCTCTTATGACCAGATGTCAATCAGTGCAACAGCAAGCCTTACTTGATCAGCAAAACTTTCAGTATTTTATTTCTTTCTGAAACTCTTATCTGATTCAATGCAGAAATATGAATAAACATATTCTGCATTTACTGTGTTGATTCCCATGGGTGAGTTTAAGTGGCGATGGTTTCCAAAGTGCCAGCAATCTAATAATGTAGCCTTGACAGGGGAAAGGTGATTGGCATCACCAGTGTGTGTGTGTGTGTGTGTGTGTGTGTGCTTCTGTATGTGACACTGGATGATGATATGTGTATGTGCATTGTCAAGAGAGACAGGAGGTTAATTCAATCCTATAGAAACACAGCATGGTGGGGATTGGACAGCACAGCCCTGAGGGTGTCACTGGCCTCAACCCCAATAGGGGGCAAAAAGAGTTCCTACACCCACCCACACAAACACACCTACACACACACAATATGGACAATGTGACTTGAGGGTGTAAAATCTGAAAAGCCAAGGAAAAGCCAAATTGTTTTTATATCTAGGTTCTAGTGAATTTCATTTACAGCTGAGAAGGATAAATGATCAACATGGATTAAAATGAATATATCTATTTATAGAAAATTGCATAAAACAAGGACAAGAGGGAAGAGGACATTCACAGGGAGAGAGAGATGGAGGGCAGTGAGAAAGTTATAGGGCACAAGTAGGGAATAGTGAAATGGATTAAGTGGAAAAAAGAAAAACAGATACGTACTGGTGGAGAGTGGGACCATGGGGGAAATGGAAGAGATGAGAAATATGCCCACTCACAGCAGCGCATTAGTCAATCACACACGTTAGTGTGTAGATGTTATTTGGTGTATGAGCTTTTGTGACTGAAATCTGACAAAATAAACAACAATACCCATCTTCTATGCCTACATGGGGGGGCAGGAGTCTACCCAGCTGTCAGCGGGCAAGTGAGGGGTCACCAGGACAAGTCACCGGTTCATCACAGAGATGCGCGTGACAAAGTCTCACCCAGTCTCACTCCTACAGACAGTTTAGAATCACCAAGCATGATTTGGGACTTTGGGATGAAGTCAGAACACCTGAAGAAAATCTATGCTGACATGGGAAGAAACAGCTGAAGGGGACAGCACTAACCAGCACCCACCACGATGAAGCCTACAGGATGACTAGTCACTGATTTCAGCATTATTTAACCACAAATATCGCACTCTGGAGTTGATGGAGTCTCTCTCTTGCAAGAATGTCACGACCCAGACAGGTAGCTCTTCAGCCAGCAATAGTTACCCAACAGTTCACTTGTTATATGCACCAAAACTCCAGTATATTTGCACACTAAACAAACAATTTACAACATAATGAAAACTGCTTCTTAAGGTATTGTAAAACGTGATTAGTGTTGAGGCATATAGTTAAAAACAGGGATTTGAAACATAATTCTCAGACACCTTTTACATAGTTTACATTTTTTAGAGACACTTAATTCATTCAGCTCTATAACATTATTTCTGAGAAGATATTTGTTTCGCTGCTGAGAGTGACCACTAGAAGCGCCGTGAAGGTGTGTTGTCAAGTGGACTCCTTTTTGCTTGTATTCCATTCACAAACAAGAGTGTCCTGCCTTTAGGGATGTTATATAAAACACTTGGTTTAGAAGCAGCTCCAAACAATTTGTACACTGCTTTGCGAAAAAATAAAAAAAAATCTACAATCAGCTTTTAATCCACATGGATGGTTACATATGCACTTACACACAGTCATTAACAAGCAAAAAATGATGTTATGCTCGTCTCCACGGAGTTATTTAGAAGTTCAAAATTTTACTTAAAATACTTCAGATACATAATAACCAGTATAAGTGTGTGTGCATGAATGTGTGTGTGTGTGTTTGTGTACATGTGTCTTTGTATTTAGCATTTCCTTCTAGTAAAGCTGATATTCTATCTTGCTTTACAAAAACAAAAAACCTGACAACCAATTTATTCCACTTTTTCTAATCAGCAGTGAGGCCAAGGATGGCTTTATACATATTCATGCTTGTCTGAAGATTCTGAAACACAGTATACTTTCAGCCCGCATTTACCATATTAGCCTTAATGTTATTAGACTGGCAAATACAATTTTGTGAAATATAAGTCATATATAAGTAATTTAGAAAACAAGGCCATATTAATTGTGAGATCGTCATCCAGTTTTAATCCCGCTTGTGTGATTGCACTTCAATCTCTGGAACTGAATATGCCTGGCCGAATAAATTAGCACAATCAATGTATGACTAGATTCTTTGTCATGTGGACACACTCTTTGCAAATCTATGCAAATGTCTTGTGAAGAGAGGATAAGAGAATCTCTTCTTGGCTAACAAAGCTCTTGATGATCATAGCCTATCTGACTCTGTGGTATAATGTCATTTTCTGCTACTGAGAGCATTAGAGGAAGGAAAAATATGAGAAAAATAAGAAGTATTAAATCATTATCTGGTTAAATGCTCTATTAATTTATTGCTTGTCCGCTTATGTAGACATGCAACAATATTCCTCCCATAAAATTACCATTTTGTATTGATTTCTTAAAGTAGAACCACTCTTATGTCACTGTATTTACACTTAAATCTTAATCCTGCCATTGTGACTCATGAGTCAGTCCTCTTTCTTCATATGTATTGTATAGTAAAATAAGATGATTATTTTTATTTAAGGGTGGATTTCATATCCCTTTAGGAAATAACTCTTGTCACATTTTGATTTACATATAATCTTCCACTGTTCATTTTACCCTCTTTTTTCCCCCCTGCATTTTGCTTTCATCTGCTCCTTCCACCACTTTCCTCTTCCTTTTCTTTCTTTCCCCACCCCTTTCTTCCCTACCTCTATCCTAGCCCCTGGTCACCTCCCATCTCCTCCTCTCCCCTCCCTTCGCTCCTCTCTGCCTGCTATTGATTAGAAGGCAAACCTCTAATCTCCTTAAGGTCATTAGGAACACTTAATTAAAACCTAGTTAGAATGCCTTTGTTCGACCAAAGTAAATTGCAGCTGTTCAAACGCGATTAGTATGATAACGTGAAAACTTGTCGGCAGGAAAAATATAAGAGCAGGTCCCTTTTTGGTAGAAATGTTTACACAATTCAAATGTAGACCACTTGAGCACACAATGGAAGTCTGCTGTCTGTCTGCTTGGGTTTGTGTATCAGTGTGTTATATGTTAAGGTATTGTTTATAGTTTACTAGCAGATGGATTAGAGAGTCTATGTATATCAGAAAATGAAGATTTGTAGATCTAAAGAGGCCTCTTTCTTTTGTGTGTGTGTGTGTAGTGTTTGCTTTTCTATTAATCTGGGACATGTCAGTAAAAAGCATGAGCTGAAATAATGTCAAATAAATTGAACATTTTTTGGATTTAAGTTATTTTTCAAATCATAAACTATATGTTAGCCATATATATCACAGTAATTAGAAAAATACACATATTTTGATAGATTTTGTTTACTCAGAGCCATCATATAACGTTAAACTGCAATTTGCAATTCAGTGTCGATTTTTATTTTTCTAATCAAAGGCTGATTTATTATCACACAAAGCAGTGCATACTCAATAAAATACCTGAAACGAGAGACTTTTTTCCTGTTCATTGCCTCCTTCTTGCAGAACAATATCATTCATTATATATTATCATTCTCAGAGTTTGATCTTGTTTTGAGATCTTGAGACTTACTGTCAAATTCAGCTCTTTGTATAAAGGTTACAGCTGTAAGTGGGAGTGCTCTCATGTAATGGTCTCTGCACTCCATTATTTAATTATTGCGTTGCGCAAATCATGTACAGTTCTGTACATTATGTGTTGCATCTCCAGTGCAGTCTGTTGTCCAGGTGAACACCCAGGTATCTGCAGTCCTCCACAAGTTCCATTTCTCCATAAAGTCCACTATCAGCTCCTTTGTCTTGTCCATATTAAAGATGGGTGATTGTTCCCAGACTGTGCCATGGTTCAGCGGTTCACCAGTGTGCTCAACCTTGAAAAGGTTCCACAACAGCAGGTGTGGTGCTGACAGGACTGAGTTAGACTGAAGTCTAAAATGAGTAAAAAGAATTTTGTCTCTGGAGGGAACCAGGAGGGATTAGCAAGTTTGTTGATGTAAAGCATGGTAAATGGACTGCACTGATCAAATATGAACACACAAACACACATACAGTCATGGAAAAAATTATTAGACCACCATTTTTTCTTCACTTTCTTGTTCATTTTAATACCTGGCACCACTAAACGCCATCATGTGACTAAAACAGACAGAAAAGAAAACACTGAATGCATAAAAGCAGTGTTTTTGGCAGTACAACGCCATAGCTATTGATGTAAAAACTTAAGTGATTTAGGTTATAATCAAGAAAACCATGGAAAATGGTAAGATATCAGCTCTTAAATAAAACTCTTATGAGCAATCTTTGTGGTTATCGTTATGTTTGTCCAAACAAATGTACCTTTAGTTGTACCAGGCATTAAAATGAACAAGAAACTGAACAAAACAAGGGTGGTCTAATATTTATTTCCATGACTGTACATATAAAATGTATTTATTATAATGTATCTATTTATTTTGTGTATTTGTTTCATACATATGATCACACACACGCTGACACACCCAGAAACTGTTATTATTCAGGAAAAAAAGCACAGTAATTAGGTAACTATGTTTATGCTCCTCTTTAAAACCCTTAGGGTAGTTATTAATTAATCTAAGCAATTAATCCAAGCCATCCATGTATCATTCCTTTTTATGGTTGCATGTCTGTTTGCTTTCACATCGGTGCAAGAATGACATTCTTGAACAAAGTATTACAAAGTATAGTTTTGTTATGAATGTGACAGACAAGATAGTTGATGAAACGGTTTCCTTCAAAAACCCTCTCAGCGGCTGCAGCTGATTGCCGTTGCTTAGCAACGAAGGTAGCGTTTGTCTCTGGTCTGAGAGCCACTTGTCCTGAAACCCAGACGTGGAGGGGGGGCGATGGAGCATTACTCCCAGACAGGACGTCATTTTTTTCCCCCTCTCCTTTCAGCTCCCTTAATAATTTTTTTTTTTTTTTTTTGCAAGAGACAAAGTTTAGTGCCGTGTTACAGAAGTAAAATGGTTACATTCAACAGGTGGCTCTCACGTCGCCCGCGTGGCGTACAAGTTTCCGTTACTCAGTCGTCATCCGTGTAACGTTGCGTCATCGTTACTTTGTGCCCGATATCCCGTCGGCTCGAGCGCTGCTGCTCGCCAGATGGCGGCTCGCGTTAATCTTCTTTGCGCCGCACGCACCGTTTTCTGAATGAGAGAGGTACTCAGAGGAATAAAAAGCAGCTATTTCTTTTTTTTTTTTTTTTTTTAAATATTAGTTGTACTGTGGTTCAGTTCTCCCGTCCAACTTTGTGCGTCATTGTTCACTCAGATAGTTTAAGACATGCTTTGAAAGGATTTTTTTTTTCTGGAGGCGTGCCTGTTGTTGCTGACAAACAGGTGTGTGTGTGTGTGTGTGGGTAAAAACAGCTAGCTTGTTTAGTTAGACTAGTGACAGAGCAACAAGTTGGATGTTTTGTCGACGCTGCACCTGTGATGGGGAGAGAGCTTTGTGCGGGGAGTCCACAACAACAGGTAAATGCCGAGGGGCTGGCCATATATTCCAGCACGTTACAATATATGCATAGATTTTCAAATTTTCACAGCATACTGAATTGTATCCGTTATTAGATACAGTCGGAGCTTTTCTATTTTTTAACAGACACGACAGGCAAGAGCCCGGACCATGTAATGTAACACTAGAGATGACTGCACTGGCTGGCCTCTTTTTGTGTGTTAAAATGTGAAATTGAAGCTACAGAGTATTGTAATGAAGAGAGCTTTGGCCTAAGCCTCAATTTCCAACAAACTTAAGTGAGAGCCCGTATAGTTGGATAAAACCTGGAGGCCAGATGCCAGAGGAAAAAGGGCATGTTTAATTCAATGGAAAATGAAGAAAAGGTGAAAGCAATGTGGCAGTATCAGGTGAGCTGTGCCTCCATCAAGCTGTACATGATAGTGTAGGCTTTGGCTAGGGAATAGCCTGCATGGCATTTCACTCTCCACAGATTTGTCTCATGCTGGATTTGGGTCTGACCACTTCTCTCTTTCCTTCTCTCCTTCTCTCCTTTCCCTTCTCTAAATTGTGAAATCCTACCTATCATGCGAAGGCTTTGGTTGTGGTTTGCGTGTGTGTGGGGGTGTGAGGGACAGAGACAGAGTAACAGAGAGCTAAGCTTGGTAGCTTTACCCCTAGGGGCACCGGACTGTAAAAAATGCCCCTGTAACCCTGGGACCATGGAACCATGACAGTCATCACTTATTCAGATGGTGCTGGAAGGCTTCTAAACAAAATCCAGGTTCCTGAACGTCCCTCTGCCTACAGGAATGTCCCACGACCCTTCTCTGAGATTCCAGAACCTGACACTATGCTGGACCCTTTAGAAATTCAAGAAGGTTCCAGGGTCAGAAGCCCAAGACTGATTGAAGAGAAGGAAGGATGGAAGAAAGGAAATATTCAAAGGGAACTGCAGACATTGCGCAAAAGACTCAACAGTCGCAGAAGAGATTTTAGAAAAAATCGATGTGGGAAAAGCACAGCAAAAGGGAAGGAAAAGAATGAGATGCATGTGTCAGGGATTTTGTCATTAAGAGAAAATAAGGGTGAAATTAGCCAAAGAGAGAAAAGGAGTAGAAAAAAGAAGCTTTGGCTCGTCGTCTTGTGGCTGTTGCCCCTGAAAATCATCAGTGAAGAAAAGATGAAGATGCAGGTGAAGATCATTGGGTTGAGGTGGCATCGTGTCTTCCTCTGGTTACCTCTGCTGTTCCTCAGCCTCTGTCCAAAACTTGCTTCATCACAGGTAAGAGTACTCATATCTAAACTGTAGAGGAATCAGTGAAAACTGTATACTGCATTAACCATACCTCTTAATTAGGCTCGTCATGTAGACGAGGCACAGCTGTAAGAAATGCTGTTACCCATGGGTCTGTTCAGTTACAGATACCAGATACAGTTTAAAAGAATTATGCCATCAATTACTATTTCATGTAATCCTTTAGTTTTGCTACTGTCATGTTCTAAAATACCTGCTATAAAAATGGCCTACTGGAAGCAACTGTGAAATCAATTAAATGGGTTCTGTGTAAAAGATTAAAAAAATTATAATCCACTGGTTACATTTGAGTCTCTCAAATGGCCTTATAAGTAACTATAGATTTCAGCTGTCTGTGGTTGCTGTTGGCAAAAATAGAATATCTGGATTAAAAGGGATTATCACAGTTTACATACCTTTCTCAGGGACATTTCCCACGCATGGAGAACATTGCTGCCTTCAAACCTGTTTCCATCTCGCCGCCTCGGTCCACCTGTGGCTTTCCAGAGCGGAGAACCTACTGCCAGTCACCTTCCTCAAAGACTGAGCTGCCAACATGTTTTCAGGCTTTCTGTGTCCAGGAGTGCCCCTACAGATCCTCCACACCTCCATATGCCCCTGCTGCTATTATCTCCACACAGGTATCTTAATTTAATTCATAGGAATGTTTTTGATGTATTTTATACATGACATTTCATAAACTCATCTTTGAAACCATGCAAAGTAGAATAATAATAGTAGAATTAGTTATTGAAATATGATATTATATTATTGTAAAAGATAACATATATGTATTTGTATTAGATGTAAAACCCTTTCAAAGTGCTTTTATTGACATGTTTTAATTTTATTCTAATAGAGGAACCTGTGTATCTGAAGACACTCAAGACAAACACCCTCGGACTCAGATACAGACTGGCACTGCAAGCTCAGATGGGCTTTTTTCTGGATCTGGTGCTTTGGTGTTCCAGCCAGGCCAGGATGGATGTCTGATCTCTCCACCTTCGCAGGCTCTAGGAGCACTGGGTTCCTCACCTTGGCGTTGTGGATAAAACCAAGCGCTTCTGGAGAAATGTGAGTTGAAAGGAGGAAAATTATGCCGTTTTTTTCAAACGTTGACACAATATCCTATGCTCTTAGTGAAATGTCTGTGGCATGCTTTGGTCAAAAATAACACAGGGATACAGAACGAAAGCATCATGCCATTAAAGCTCTTTTCAGTAATTTATTTATTTATTTATTTTTAAGTGAACACTGTACACTCAAAAGTGTTGTAACTCTAAATTACACCCTGATTCTGAGGAAGCACAACCTGAAACATGTGAGTTGTGGATCACTGTACTTAACAGACAGTAAGTTTTAACAGACATGAACTTTGTCAGTGAAAAAAAAAAAACTTCGATGAAAGTAAAATATTTTCAAACTTTGGTTTTCACAAACTTGAACCATCGTCAAACTCCACACACAAATAAAAATGCTAATTGAATATTTTTGTTAAGTTCTGTAGTTAGCAGAGTTAAATGGGACAAATAACTGATGGAGAGAATTTTCACTGAATCAAGAAGTTGAATCTTATTGACACATCAGAGCTGCATTTTTATTTAATACAAGAGAGCAATAATAGATGGCTTGGATATATTGAGGTTTGTTTAAAACTCACTGGTTGAAGAAATAGGTGAAAGCTTAAGAACTATGGGTATCTTTTCTTTGTAATAAACGTGACATTGACAAATTTGAAACATATTGCGTTCGAGGCAGGAGTCATCAGTGGTTTCTGGGGTGTAGACCATCTGAACACATCCGCTCCACTGAGTTGACAGATCATTCTGGCATTGTAGCACATGGCAGTGAGTTCTTGAAAAGGCAACTCAGTTAACACTGAAAAAAGCAACTGATTATGAATCAGTGCCAGTCAGACAACTGAATGTGCCTAACTTTGTTGTCAGTCTAAGTGGGTGTTCATACTTGACTAGTTTTAAAATTAACTTTGGTGCAAGTTCTTTGTTCTTGTGCATCATTTGAAAAAGTTGAATGCTGTCATCCGAACCTTGAAACAGTAGGCCTCTGTCTGTCTCTAAATTAACTTTGATGCCATTTGTGATATCTCAGCTGATTTTTTTTAAAAGTCACTCTTTATAGCCTAGTCAAATCTAGCAATGCAGCAAATGAAATGAGCCTCATATTTACCTGCCTTGATAATGAAGTTATTATTTTTACCTTTCGTGTGTGAGCCACTATGCGATTGTTTGTGTGTGTGACATTTTAAATGAAATTTCCTGCTGTAACACACTGGAGTAGGAACCACCACAAAGGCAGTTCTGGATACTTTGCTGGGTGCCATTGAGCCTGTGTGTCTGTTTGTGAACAGATTTTTGTGAATGCGGCTACAGTTGTGTGAGAGGCAGCCACAAAACTTTGCAAGTATGAAGTTTGGATTTAAATGAATGTCAGTTTGGAAAATGTGTGTGGTTCAAGTCAGGGTCACAGGTACAGATATGCAGAATGCAGCCAGCCCTACATTGAGTGCAGGGCTTAAAGTATTCCGGATCTCCGGCGTTTGATTTTGATTCAGGAAAAAAAAAACTCACACGTACAGAAACACTTTATCTTTGAGTGGTCTTGAACACAGGTGAGGCGAGCCGGCGGTTTTTTCTCCGCTCGTAGATTCGTGTAAAAAGTAGCGGTTGATAAAAAGGCTTTACAAAACTGTTCGTTTCCACTCAGCAGGACAGTTATATGAACAGACAGCACAGCTCCAGAGTTATAGAAACGTCTGTCTAATCAGCTTCAGGGATGGATGTTTTCTCTAAATGTTGATGAAGCAGCCACCCAAAACATGGAAAAATACTGAATGTAATGGTTCGCATTTTTAATGATGATGCATCCAGAGTTATAATATCTAATAATCTAATAACTGCCTCTGCTAAAGAGGAGACGAGTCAAGACCAAATGGAATGTTTTTCCTTTAACCTAATTCATCATTGTTTGAACAACAATGATGGAAAAGTTGCAATTTATATGTTTTTTGTACAAATTGCCCTTTACTGAATTAAATAGTTGCTAAGTGAATCAGATTAATTGGCTTGACTGAGTTTCATATGTTTTCACTTATAACTTTATAACCTTTACTTTGTAAAATTCACATTTAAATCTTAGGTCATCTTGTATATTACCAAGCACAATGCCAAAAAGTTGCCAATAATGTGTATGTGTTGGATCCACTGCACCCCCGGAAAAAAGTTCAGACTCAGGATTTTTTTCTACTTTAAGCCCTGTGAGTGCATGAACATTTTACACATTTAAAACATTATTGTGACATTTCCTTTTTGATTATTCCTTTTTTGTAATAGTGTTTCATGTGCTTAGTTGCACAAGTATTGGGTTAGGGTTACTGTTGTATCATGCCAGATTAGTACCTTCTGTCTAGTCAAAGATCTTATAGAAATAACTTTATTGTGTGATGTTTGGTCAAATACCTTTTTTGATGTGTGGTTCAATATGATTTTTCCATGGTGACAAGAAAGTAAAAGCCTTGTGATATTGATCCAATAACAAGGAGCATGTCAAGCCTGGTCAGGTCAGTATCCCCATCAGGAAGCAACTCACTGTCATGTCCTACTTAGGCATGTGTGTCAAAGAAAGTGGATGAAAGTGTACTGGTATTTTCCGGGCCAGGCTAGTATGGTGCACGGTTACACACATTCAGATCAGCTTGCAAACACACTTACATGCACTCAGACAAGACAAACGCGCACACACAAATGAGATCAGCTGACTTTTCTTGGCAGCCCCCTCTCCTCCAAACAGTAATAGTACATTGCCTAAGAACTTGGGATTATACTTTCTCATGAAACTGATACGAGCTGATAATAAGCATCTTGGTTTTCATTCGTCTTTTTGGCTATTTTTAAATGAGTCATTAATTTAGATGACTAATGATGGAGAATACAAGGCTTTGACACAGGAGGAAATTATTTTATCATAGTTTTCTAAAACTAGAGATGCATGATGATATCAGCACAACGTTGTTATCTGCTGATAAACACTTATGGTCCTATACTGATAATTATTTATTTTTTTCCACCTAGTGCACCACTTTTTTTTTTTTTTTTTTTTTAAACTGTTTAGCGCCATGTTACAAGAGGCAGGAACACCAAAGCTGAGAGGCTGGCTGTAACACATTCACCAGTTAGCTCTTTTTAGCTTCTCTGTTTTACTTTCTTGTATCCCAGGATGATAATTCATATTACTTTTCATTCATTTCTTTTTGGCCTCTGTGAGAAAAGCTGCAGTCCACCATGGGCTTTACAGTAGAGGGACCAACAAGGTCCCTGCATAATTCAGCTTCGAAGAATCCAGAAAGGAATTACCGTGAACAATTTGGTTCATTTGCCATGTGATGTTGCAGGTTCGATGTGGAGCTGTTGTGGAGCGCCACATCTAACCTGGAGCTCCACAATGGCTGTAAATATGTTTAACTCTGTTGCAAATTTGGCCCTTTTAACATGGGATTCAATGGGGATTTGCTCTGTTTTGCGGCCAACACATAATGGTCAGTAGAAGAACTGCAAAAAAATATATTTCTTGGATGAACTTCACCCGGAAGTGGGATGGTTGCCAGTTGGTCCCATACCATTGATGATAAGAGCCTTATAATTTAATGTTGATTTAATGTCAGTATTAAGTACAGCATCAGAAGCACAGGTGGATTATATCGTGATTGGTATTGGCAATCTGCAAATATTTGTCTCAACAATATTGGCATATTGGTTATTGGCAAATATCCATGTTTGTAAAACATGTTTTTGGTGAAAAAAAAAATCAATTTAGAAAGATTAAATGTACTGTATTTATTTATTGGGTCAGACAGGTAATTGGTCTACAGTACAATTTGGTGCATTTAATTGGCCCTTGTAGATGAAAGTCTTACGGATGAGAAGCTTATAGTGAAAGTGCTCATCCGTCACTTTATGGATTCTTGTTAGATATAACCCTAGAGATGCGCTGGGGTGCATCATCAGTGATGTTTGTGGAGTCTCTGGGAGTTTTGGGTTTTTTATGGTATTAAACCCCCTTTGTATCTCTCATTTCTTGGGTCCCTTCTGGTGACCTATCTGGGGTTGATCAAGTCCCAGATTGCATCCTGACATCACAAGCTTACCCTCTTTATCTACAGTCACCTAGTGGCTTTTTTAGTAGCTATGGTAATGAAAAGTAAGGCCTCTTTCCTTGTACCTCTGGTTATCCCGTGCCCCGCTAAAGCCTTGCAGGTTGAGCCCTCTACAAACCCCAGACCGCCCAATTTGGTGGCCTCGGAGAGACGCCGTCAGCCTTGACTCCTGCATGGCACCACCAACTCCTCTGTCTGGTTGGCTCTGGTTTTGCTCGTGCAGGACTTGGGGTTGAAGACATGTTAAAGAGTTCCTTGCCTAGCTCACAGGGTTCAGGAGGGTATGTCAGTTTTGCCTCAGGTGTGAAAGTTTGCCAAACTTGTTAAGATGTCATACACTGCCTGGATCAAAAAAAATGTAATTCCTCCAGCGGTCTGACCAGTTGATTTTCTACTGGAGTCTATTTTCCTTCCTGGTCCAGGATTGCTTCTGGTCAAGCCTCACCATCATGTTCACATCTCCTTTATGCCAGCGAACCCTTCCTGGATTAGTTGCTGCTGCTTCTTTTTTTCCAGCTTTATAGAACAGGTGGCCATGAAAGGAGCCCAGGCCAGAGTCCCCTGTGACAACTATCCCTACATGGGATAGGAAGGGCAAGCAATGCTTCAGCACTACATGCCCTTCCTATCTGGAGCCAGATTCTGGTTGCAGCTGCTTTGAGGTCCCATATTATCCCATATTGGAGTTTCCATATTACATTGCCTCTTTCTTCTCTGATAGACGGGTACCACATGCCAGACTTAGTCAGGGATCCTTGACACTTGTCTTCTGCTAATTTGACCATCATATTCATGGCTAGGGTGACAAGGTTAGAAATGAGATAGTACAACCAACTATCGTTTTGTTTTTGAGGCTGTGCCGGTCTGATATTATAAATCCAAAAGTGTCTGTCATCTGGAAGTTGTTACAGTAATCTAGAATGAGGTTCTTATTCTTGCTGCGAACATGGTGTCCGTTACAAGCTTTTTCAACTTGCTCATATGATATGGACATATAGGGCTCAACTAGAAAAGCACTTGGAGAGCGCAGACCTCCGCCAAGCACAACAGTTCTCCCATATAGTGATTTACAGATTGCGATAAAATCCGCCTTCTGGATCAGATCCGGATCAGCCTCTGAAATTTGATAGAGGTTTCCATTGTCAATTCCTGAGTGAAATTTCATGAGTTTTGGGCAAAAATTAACGGAGATATTGAGTAACAAAATTTCCGGCCCCATTGGCCGCAATGTTATCGAAAATTTGAAAGTGATCTAGAATCCAGGATTTCTTCCGGATCACAGCCAAAATGTAATCAGTTCTTCCTTTTCACATTTCTGACAACTCCTGAAAATTCCATCAAAATCCACCCATAACTTTTTGAGTCTGTCTCTCTGTCTGTCAGCTACCTGAAAGTTCCAAATTGTTGGTGGGCTCCCGGTAAACACGCTCAGGCAGAGCCGCGAGAACATATCCTCAGCAGTGGCTGTGAGCACAGCTGCGCCAAGACGCACTAAGACGCACAGCTGCGCCAAGATGCATAGCCGCTCCCAGCGGCTCTCGCGGTGGTTCTCGTGGCTCTGTGTACAAGATAACTCAAAAAGTTATGGATGGATTTTGATGAAACAGCCCTTCAAGCAATCTGTAAATCGCTATATCGGAGAACTGTTGTGCTTGGCAGAGGTCTGTGCTTTCCGAGTGCTTTTCTAGTTAAGAAATGCTTTCCTGGAAGCTCACAGCGGCTGTGCGTCTTGGCGCAGCTGATGTGCTTTTTAAAATACTGCAGAATGGATCATTGGATGAACATTGAGCCAGAGGAACAGGTATGATAACATCTACCTTCTACCACTGAGCGCATCTCGGGTGCTCCGAGCGCAAGGAGAGGGTCAGAGGGAGGCGCACAGTACAAGAAACTCCACAACAGAGTTCTGTGATCTCCTCGTTTCCTCCACAGCAAACATCTGAATGAGATCATGCCACAGCTGTACAGACATCCTCTGCCCTTAAGAGAATAAAAACATATGCAAGTAATACAGTGATGCTTATCTAGAGGTAGAGCCGTTTGTGCACGTCCACATGTGACTGGGTGGATGCGCAATGACGCGATTTGGACGCACTCTTTTACATGCTGACATGCCGGTTGCGCTTTCCACAAACTCAGTATCTTGTGGTACCGGTATCTCGCGGGTTTAGGAGGGTGAGGGCTTAGGATCGCGGGTTTCCACAAACCCACGATCGCAAGATACCGAGTTTGTGGAAAGTGCAAGAGACACGCCCATTGCCATGCCTACAATGTGGGTAAGGGGGTCTGCATAATGGATAGCGGCTTTAGGGAGCGGAAGATTGCATTAGCGGTTGGCGGAGGTTCCTAAATCAGCAATTTGCGGGTAGCGGGTAGTGGGTAGCGGCAAGCGGCTAGCGGGAGGTGTACGATCGGGCCCATAATCATTAGTAAAGTCCAGCCACAAAACCACTAGGTTGCCCTTGTTTTTCTTCTTCTTCTTCTTCTCTAAGAAGCTGAGAGATAGTCTTTCTTTGCTACAAGCACCCAGGTGTGTCATGGATAATGCCTTTCTGTACAGACATGTTGATGTAATTATCCTTTAAGAGCAAACTCGACACCTTCCAGGACAAGATGCTGTAAATATCTTGTATTCTTTTTTGACCAGTGAAATGGTTCTCAAGTGTCAATCCTTCCTTCCATTAACTTGTGCTTGCCTGGGTTTGAGTCCTGGAGGCAGCAGCCTAAGCAGAGACGCCCAGAGCTCGCTCTCTCCTGTCCCAAAGGCATCCTAATCAGATGTTGAACACCTTAATTTTCCACAGATGCAGAAAGAGTCCTTGGTGTTGGTTGTACACAGTGTATTGAACCCTGCTAGGTCCAGGAAGGAGGCTGATCTTTCTGCTTTGACAACTGCCTGGACATCTTTCAAACTTCTGATCTTAAACTCAGAGAATACAAGCTAGGGTGCCGGCCACTGCTTCCCCAGGTTGATGTATCTCCATGCTACCAAGTGGCTTTCTAGAAGTCAAAACCTTAAACACAAAATGTTTAAAAAGTCTTTCTGAATGCCTACACTTGCTTAATAATTTAGGCAAAAGAGGTCTCCTTGCCCCAGATTTTGTATATAACTGGCATTGACTCACAAGAGGGATCATACAGATTTCTCAGTACAGCACTATTATTCAAAGATGCTGTTGTTTATATACTAGCTGGATTACCTAACTCTGACGTATAAAGACAAGGAAAGTGAAGTGAAACTTCATAACTTTAGTATGACTTAGATTGATTATCTGCATATTGACAAATAAGGAAAGGTATCTTTTTTTGTGGCTTTAAGAACCTTTTAAATAAACTGCCTTATACATTAATACCGTTTTACAAATGTATGAAAATTTGAATATATGTCATACATATTTATATGTAGAAATCTAGCTGTTCAATGATTATTGGGACTGGTAGCTTTTTTGAGAAATTTTGAGATGTAATGCAACACTATTGCAGCTTACATCTAAGCCATGGTTACCTATTGGCTGTTATATCAAATGTTGCTATTAGTCAAGTTTAACTGGAATGGGGAAGCAGACAGAGATCAAATGTATTCTTCAAATTTCATGCTGTGATTTTTGTTAGTGTAGTTGTCTGTCTGGGAATTCAGATGACGGACAAGCCTTGTTGTGTTGGCCTTGGCGAACATGACACCTGTATGGCTGAATGCACCTCAGTGGAAGTCATACCTCCCCCTCTCACTCTCCCTGCTTCTCTTTCTCTTGCTGTCGTTGGCTATTATTCTTTTGTTGTACAGACGATCATGGGTGCCATCAAAGAAGCCAGATGAAAGGAGGTCTCTGTCCTCACCTCTGTCCATCTCTCTTCACCCCACTTTCTTCCCCCCCTTCCTGTGATTTCACATCCCTCCCCTCATCTGAACAATGAACATAGTCAGCCACCTGTTCCTGCAAAGTGTAGTTTTTATTACACCACGACTTTGCTCCCTAAGATCAATTATGAAGTTTTGTTTGTTTCTGTTTTTTTCTGTTTGTTTTATAAAAAATGTTGATTTTAAAATGGCCAACTTATTTATTTCATAATGGTATATGAATTTTCTATGATACTTTTATTTCATAATGGTGTATTTATTGATTAGTGAAGCTTTTATTTTTTAATACTAGGATTACATATTTCAGGAAAAATATATTCCAATATATTAAAAAAAGGTCCAATCTGGCCCTATCTGCAGGCATCCTGGAATTGAGGGTCTTGAGGAAGCACGTTTTGTGCAGTTCCTTCATTGCCCAACTTCTGACTAACTTTAGTGTCTTAGCATTATATTGACTTCTGCGCTGTGAATAAAAACCTAATAGATTATTGTCATATTTTAAAGAGGAAATGCTTTCTTGTGCTTATGTTAATTGTACTAACAGACGCTGACTGGCTGTGGCTGGTCTGGAAGGATCTGAGGATGAAGTTCAGTTTAGCCATGCCAACACTGGCAGTCACCACATGTCGCTACAAACAACATCATACTGTCATTTAAATGCTCCGTACAAACCCTCACATGAACAGACATCATCCATTTATACACTCAATAAAAATATAAACCCAACACATTGTTTTTTTCCCCCATGAGCTGAACTCAAAGATATAAGGCCTTTTTCTATGTACACAAAAGGCCTATTTCTCTCAAATTATGTTCACAAATCTGTCTAAATCTGTTTTAGTGAGCACTTCTATTTTGCTGAGATAATCCATCCACCTCACAGGGGTGGCATATCAAGATGCTGATTAGACAGCATGATTATTGCACAGTTGTGCCTTAGGCTGGCCACAATAAAAGACCACTCTAAAATGTGCAGTTTAACTGCATTAGGGGGGCCTGTTTGGGCAGAAAACCAGTCAGTATCTGTTGTGACCACCATTTGCCTCACGCAGTGCAACACATGTCCTTCACATAGAGTTGATCAGGTTGTTGATTGTTGCTGGATATTGGCAGGTGCTGGAACACGCTGTTGTATATGCCAATCCAAAACATATGAAACATGCTCAATGGGTGACATGTCTGGTAAATATGATGGACATGCAAATCTGGAATGTTAACAGCTTCCAGGAATCACATACAGATCCTTGCAACATGGGGCTTTTCATTATGCTGCAACATGAGGTGATGGTCGTGGATGAATGGCACAACAATGGGCCTCAGGATCTTGTCACTGTATCTCTTTGCATTTAAAATACCCCTGTGTTCATTCGTACTGGTAAGCTTTAGATGGGACTCCCCCAATACAATTAGATTGCACATTTTCGAGTGGCCTTTTTTAGAGTTGTATTTTATCTACACTCACCGGCCAATTTATTAGGTACACCTTGCTAGTACCGGGTTGGACCCCTTTCTGCCTTCAGAAATGCCACAATCCTTCCTGGGATAGATTCAACAAGGTACTGGAAACATTCTTTAGAGAGTTTTTTCCATTATCACATAATAGCATCACGCAGTTACTGCAGATTTGTTGGCTGCACATCCATTATGCGAATCTCCCGTTCCGCCACATCCCAAAGGTGCTCTATTGAATTGAGATCTGGTGACTGTGGAGGCCATTTGACTACAGTGAACTCATTGTCATATTCAAGAAACCAGTCTGAGATGATTTGAGCTTTATGACATGGTGAATTATCCTGCTGGAAGTAGCCATCAGAAGATGGATACACTGTAGTCATAAAGGGATGGACATGGTCAGCAACAATACTCAGGTAGGCTGTGGTGTTGACACGTTGCTCGATTGGTACAAATGGGCCCAAAGTGTGCCAGGAAAATATCCCCCACACCATTATACTAGCAGCAGTAGCTGCACCTTCTGCTGCTGTAGCCCATCTGCCTCAAGGTTCAACGTGTTGTGCATTCAGAGATGCTCTTCTGCATACCTTGGTTGTAATAAGTGGTTGTTTAAGTTACAGCTGCCCTTCTATCAGCTATCTATTCTATCAGAAATAAATGTGGCATTACAAAATAAAAGCTTAACTCATAAATAAATAAAACATTATCAAATAAAAGTGTCTGCAAAGCAATACAGTATTGTATTTAACACATTTATGTCCTTAAACACCTCAAAAGTTGTGTTTATTTACTGACAAATTCAGTGGTGACATTTTACAGTGGCAAAATACCCAGATGTGTTGTATTCATTCATTGAGTTTATCTGATCAACTGGTACTTTCTTTCGTATCGTATTTATTTTACTTTGTATGTCTTAAAATTTCTTTGCCTCCCTTTGCACATGCCCACAGACATGTATAGGCATGTGCAGGCATAGTGTGCATGCAAATGTGCCTTTTTCATGTGCATACATCTACAGTATCTGTGATTTATTGGGTATGCTGCTCTGGGTTCATAAAAGCCATGATTTCCCATAAAATGTCAGTGATAGTGGTTAATATGACATGTAGTGGGTGAACGTGTCTGCTCACATTGTAGAAGCCGAACCCTCCCAGTCTTGTAAAATATTGATATTCCATGTGAAAATGTCAGAATGAGGGACTGTCATATGGTGCTCAAATCCATTGGTTTCTACTCTTCCTGCCTTTGCTTCCAGTTTTAAGACACATTAGCTACTTTTTTCACGATGTAAGGTTAGTCTTTGTGGACATGTTGCTGAAATAGCTAAATTCACTAATTCTTTGTTTATATATGCTTCTGTTTGTTCTAGGATGCTGCTGGAGAAGAGTCTAGGGCAGCAGTTGGTATTTTCTGTGACTGTGTCAGAGCAGACTGTAACCCTGCGGTATGGTCAGTCCAGCACTCAAACTTCTGTGACCGTCACCTTCAGAACAGAGGGAAGGCTTCTACTGGAGAGGTGGACACATCTTACTTTGCAGGTGAGGGTATTATAGCACTGGAGTACGGTGGTGGGTTAAAAATACCAGTGGGGTGGAATAGGGTAATTTCCAGCTTCTTGGCCTTTACTATACACACCAGAGAAATAAAGTGGGGAAATAAAGTACTCTGCGCTCTATGTGTACATATAATTACATTTACAAGTCAAGGCCTAGACATAAATTTAAAGCAACACCAAAGAGTATTTTCAAGTTAAAAATTCAGTTTTAATTTCATTTGAAAGAATATCTGAATATTTTAGAAAGCCTTGTTGGTTTCTTGCAGTGTCCTGTCCCTACTACTGGCAAAATTCACCCCAAAGTAAATTTGGGCTCTAAGATGCTATCAAAAATCAGTAATGCAAGGTTCTCATTACCAAAAAAAAAAAATTGCTGTGATTACTCGAACATGGCAGCTAGTGAAGTGGAAAGTCTTTGGGCCCGAGTGGTTCTTCCTCTATTTGTGTGTTAATGTCATCAAAATAAATCTATGTTTGCATGTGGCATCCAAGTTTCCTATAGCACATTCCAAAAAAGAAATTAGTGCTTATGATGAGGTGAAGGAGAGCAAGAAAAAAAAGCTGTAGTTTTCAAGAGTTGATGTCAGCAGGTGATTGCAGTGATTGCAGTATCCATATAATATCCATGAGAGTATTTGAAGAGCAAAGATGGGCAGAAGATCTCCACTTTGTAAATAAATGTGCAAGGCAATCATTGCAATGTTTAAAAGCAATGTTCCTCAAAGAAAGATAGGAAGAGATTTTCATATTTTCTCTTTTACAGTGCATAACATAATTAATGATTCAAAGAATCTGGCGACATTGCAGTGTGTAGAATGCAAGGGCTCAAACCTACAATGAACATGATCTCCAATCACTCAGACAGCACATAAAGAATAGATTAAGAAATACTGAACATTCAGAAAGCTGTATGGCATTGTTCAGAAGCTATTGTTCTGGGCACATCTCCTTATGGAACCATTGTCCATTTACAAAGGTGTTCCCCTGGGGTATCATACGTGGTCCAACACTATTCAGTATTTTTAGATTAATAATATTACCTATCCTGTAAGTAACTGTCATATTCATCTTTATGCTGATGATCCTATTATCTATACATCTAGCTCCTCTCTCAACACTGCCCTGTTCTTGTTGCAAACCAGCTTTGCTAACATTCAGCATGCCATCTCTGTAGGGATGCACGATAACTGTTTTTTAAAACCGACACCGATAACTTTCAGCTCCTACACATATATACCTACACATATACCTAAGATCATTACATCAGTACTTTGAACAAAACCAAAAACAGTTTTGACTCTTTAAATGAATAGATATTTATTTTTTCCAACGGAAAACTATTGGCTAGCCTCTCAAACATTTTCATAAAGCGATCAAACAAACCTATTTGATATCTCACATCAACTTAAATAAAGTGCAATTACTTAATGCTCCTTGAACTGATGGAAATACATGCATCAGAATTACAAACTGAAAAAAGTGCATTCCAGAAGTTTACAAAAGTAAATATACATAGAAAATTAATGCATTGACACAAGTTAGATTCAAACATTTCTACTTTCTACCCATTTAACCTTTGCCCGTGGGTCATCTTTGGCAAAATTTCTTGGATTTTTTTCGTCAATGTGTGTAAGTCCCGATGAATTCTCTGCTGCTGGCTTGCTCAAGTTAGCGTTAGCTCAAGTTAGCTTAACATGATTAATTTTTAATTCAATTTATCAATGATTATTTTTATGTTTGTATTAGGGATGGGCATAATTAATCGATTAATCGATGATTGATCATTAAGAATTTGGTCGAAGAAATTAATTTTCGTCGATGAACCGAATGTTTTTTTTTTTAATTTTTTTTTTAAACAATCCGAACGTAGGTCCTCAGTGCACGTCCTCAAACAATGTGATGCATTTCACTGTGCCACCGATAGAAATTTGGCAACAGGGGGCAACATTTCACCATCACCCTACCCTGGCTGGCCTCAGTTGTTACACGCGAGCTTCTATAGGTCCTCGCCTAATCATGGAGCGGTCGCGGCGAAGTGTGGCGTGGGACCATTTTTGTTTAGAAAATGAGGAGCTCGAGCTGTCTCGCGCGGGGGGCGGGGTGTTTGTGGCTGTGCACTGTGCCCGACAGAGAGAGAGCAGTGTTGCTAACTTAGCGACTTTGTCGCTATATCTAGCGACTTTCCAGACCCCCCCCCTAGCGACTTAATTTGTAAAAAGCGACTAGCGACAAATCTAGCGACTTTTTCTGGTGATTTAGCGACTCACTGGCACTCAAACCGCTAGGTTTGAAGCCATCACTTGGCCACTGATGGCTGCTGTCTGCCTCGCGAGCCGCGCTTCTCTCTCTTTCTCTCTCTGTCGGGCACAGTGCACAGCCACAAACCGAACACCCCGCCGCTAGTCGCTAGATTTGTCCCTAGTCGCTTTTTACAGATTAAGTCGCTAGGGGGGTCTGGAAAGTCGCTAGATATAGCGACAAAGTCGATAAGTTGGCAACACTGATTGGGAGAGAGATGCTCGTGTGCTGAAGGTGTGCTGGAAAATGCGGACCGGATATTAGGGAAACACAGAGCAAGACCTGGAATGGGTTATCTGAATAATGCGATGCGCGGTGCGCTGGAAAACCCGGAACGGACTTTGGAAAAAAACTGGATCGGGAGTCTGGATCGGCATTTTTAGGGCTTGCCGATCCGATACCGATCCGCATTTTTTGCTCATATCGGCGGCCGATCCGATACGAATATCGGATCGGGACACCTCTAATAGTTTTCAATATAAAAATGTTAATGATAAATCGATTTTTAATCATTAATTCTCCGGACGATCGACGAATAAATCTCGACCAAATGCCCATCCCTAGTTTGTATGGAATGATTCTACTTGCCTTTTTGTGATTTTATGCACCTGTAAAGCACTTTTAATTGTCTTGTGTACGAATTGTGCTCTACAAAAAAAACTTCCCTTGCCTTGCCTTTGTTTTCATCAGCAGGCTGCATTCAAGGTGTAATGTAAATTCCTCCGTTCCCTAGTTTGCTAGTCGTTCTTTCTGCCTTTTCTATTTTTTCTATTTTTTATGTCTAACATGTGGTTAAATACTGTGAATATCAATTCAAGACAGTAACTACCAAAATTATGACCGAGTTAACAAGTTGTTTTCTGGCATGAGGGGGTATTCTTCATTTTCCTTATTGAGAAATAGTTTTTCTGATTATGCCGACGTCACTTGAACATAACATTCACTGTTGGTTATTTGGGTTTTCAGTGGGAGTGAGGCACTGCCGTGTTGACAAAAATATATGTTATCTGGGCTATTCGTCATGGTATCTGACTTATCGAAATGATGTCATAATTTCCTGTTATCAGCCCGATAGTTATCGAGCAGATAATTATCGTGCACCCCTACTTCTCTGATCTTTATTTAACAATGAACACAAGTAAAATAAAATGTACTGTCTTCAACAGAAATCTCCCACAAATGGAGTGCTCGAACAAAATTTTCTCTCTGGATGGTTCTGAGATTCAGTTTGTCAACTGTCATAACTATATTGGTATCTAGCTTGAGACCTCACTCTTATTTGAAATATGCATGAGTACTATGCTCACTAAAGTAAAATCTAGTATAGGTTTTCTTTATCATATTAAATATCCATTAACACACTCTGCTAAACAGCTGTTTGTTATAATGACAGTCCTTCCAATTCTAGACTATGGTGATGAAATGTGTTTTTCCCCATATGTGTCTGTGTAACATTTTGTATAATACACTTTTGTTCTAAATTTCACAAAATCTAAACTTTGTGAAATGATGGGCATTTGTTCATACACAGTTCTACCAATTTGTGGATCTCCTCTCTTTTGTGATTGTCTTAAAGTAGAGCTGCTGTATGCATACTTAACACTTCCTGTATAGTTTTCAGAAAAGTATTTGTGCCAGAGCAGAAAATCTAACTTGATACTTATAGGTGTTGATTGAAGAGTAATTTTGCAGTCCAACATGATGCTGACTATATGAAGCGTTGCTGATGGCTCAGTTGGTAGTGTGTACAGTATACATGGATGCCTTATAGGACATATAGTTGTCATACGTGTCTATGTGCAATACTGTTGTACATACTCATGTATGCATACAAAAGTGGAAGGCTTGGGGGCATCTTACTAAAAGCGTGTTACGTTGTTGTGGTTTTGAGATGCTTTGTTGACATTTGTGTTTAATGTTAAAGTGATGTAATCTGCTTTGACCATTCAGTGGAATAAAATTATCATCCTTGACACTCACCATTTACATGCACCTGTTCTTATGTATGCCCGTACTCTTATCTGCTCACTCTGTCTCTCACACGTCTACACACAGACTTAGACACAGCTCAGTGCTGCTGTGTAGCAGTCTGTCAGCCACAATTCAGACATTACCCAAAGAAAGAGGAGGGTAATTTAGAATCCTTTCCAACACAGATAAAGTGCACATAGACATGTATTACACACACACCAGTCATCTGTCGGTTTGTAAAGATCAAAACACCAAAGAAGACAGTCAAAAGGAATACGGGTTTCCAAGTGCCAGGAGCAATTCACACATACACTCACACATGTACACACATGGTGCCAGAAGCAAGGTGCTGTGGGGATGCTGGTGCTCCCTAGGTAGTTGTCTTATCTGATTATGGTAACTATGTAGAGAATAGCAGAGGAAAATGTAGCCTGGGGGAGGGAGGGACTGACAGAGGAGAAGAGATGGGGGAAGTGAGGAAGGTGTCTCATTTTAGTTAAGTCTTTTTGTGCATTTTTGCAGAATATATTTTTCAGCAGCAGTTTTTGTCAGAAAATTTCACTAAACTTGTTGTGGATGCTTGACATGTTGATGTTACAGTGGTTGATCGTTTGTGTAGTTACAATTGTTTCTTTTGGAGAGAGCTAACTTGACTTTAGGTGGGTCCTAAATCTCATTCCATAGTTGAATGTACAATTAAAATAATTTGCTTAGATTTGTGCAATTTTAGGTTTTTTTCACACTGCCCCTGTTTACGTCATTCAAAAAGAGTTTTGGTCATAAGTGTGGTTCACATGGGTCAATGCAACGGCTACAACCACACTCTGCTGCGCATCAAAACGGCCGTACTGAGAGTGGTTGGAAGAGGTAGTCTCAGTACGGCTGTAGTTGAACAATCTGCACTCTGTAAGTCTTCACTCTGTTCACCAGGCAGCCAGTTTGTCTTGACACAATAGCAGTGCCAATCGCACACTGGCAGGACTCTGAGTTGTATTGGAAATCTGATGTGTACAGTGTGAACAGGGCAGAGCAGAGCAGAGTCCCCTGTGGCGCTCCCATGCTGCTGACCACAGTGTTAGACCTGCAGTCCTCCTAGTTTTACATACTGAGGTCTGCCAGGTGTGAGCCCTCTCTGATCTCTGTCAGAGTATCTCTGAAGACCTGTGGCAATCCAAAAATGTACAGTGCCTTGCGAAAGTATACGGCCCCCCCCTTGAATTTTTCAACCTTTTGCCACATTTCAGGCTTCAAAGATAAAGAATCAACAACAAGTGGGACACAATCATGAAGTGGAATGAAATTTGTTGGATATTTTAAACTTTTTTAACAAATAAAAAACTGAGAAGTGGGGCGTGCAATATTACTCGGCCCCTTCACTTTCAGTGCCGCAAACTTCAGAAGTTCAGCGAGGATCTCTGAATGATCCAATGTTGTCCTAAATGAGTAATGATGATACATGGAATCCACCTGTGAGTAATTGAGTATAAATGCACCTGAGAATTGAGAAAAGACCTGAGCGAAAACCTACATTTCCTCTACTAGCCAAATGCCTTCAAATTTGGTGTGTCCCCCCCAACACATGCCAATATAAGCCTGTAAAGCTTATTGCTTTCCAGTTATTTACTTTTGTAAATACTGGCTCTTGAAATTTTATATATAGGGCCCTAAGAAATCAGTTTTATTTTTTCTCAAATTCCGTTTTAAATTTTTTTTCATTTTCAGTGTTTTTCGGTTTTTAATTTTTGAGAATTCCTTTTTAGGCATTTTAAGCAAATTTAACCCCAAGATAGTATATAAAGTAATGAAATATAAACAATTTTTGCAATTATAACTGTAAACTTTAATATTTTTATACTTTTAAACATATTGTGTCCAACAAAACATTTTTTTTGACAAACAAAAAAAAATCCTTTTTTTCTATGTAATAAATAACAGAAAAAAAATTCAAATAGGTAAAATCCATTTAAAGTGCAAAAAATAAATTTCAACAGCAGTAAACTAATCGTTTAGTTTGTTTAATTTCTTCTATTATCAGACAGTTTAGCATAACGTAACTGATTTTTTCAGGTATGTCATGACAAACTGTGTGTCTGATAACAGAAAAACTATATTTACTATAGCTGATGTAGATCCCTCCCTCCCCCTGGCCTGGTGGAAGCGGCCAGGGGGAGGGAGGTCTGGGCCTCTCTGCTGAAGCTGCTGCCCCCGCGAGCCGACTCTGGACCAAGCGAGAGTTAATGGATAGATGGAAGTGATCCTCGCACGTATATTTTCGTGTCCATTCAATCGTGTGCTGGCAAAACTTGCAGAATTTTGAATCGCCAGACACATAATAATCTTGGAGAAGCTGCTCTGCCCTGTACCTGGGAGTAAGCCGCTCGTTCCTTTGCTTCTTCGCTGGTTTCTCAGGTGGCCGCTTCGACGTTTTTTTTTTTTTTTTTGTTAATAAGGAAAGCGGGGGCAGGATGGGGCAGAGAAGCTAGAGTGTCCCCACCTTTTAGTGACCCCTCTTGGAATATTTTCTCGAAAGAAAAGTTCCTTTTAGTCCGGGAGGAAAAAAAAAAAAACTTTTACGCAAATTTCTGTTCAGTTCTGTTATTTTGCGCATTTAAAGTGAATTCCGTTTTTAATCTCCAATTCCGCGATTCTGTCCGCGAGTCCGTGGTCACGGATTCCATAGGGCCCTATATATGGTCTTTGACAGCCATTTATGACAGCCAACTAGTAGGCACTTTAGACATTGACAGCAAATAAAACTTTGTATAAGTATACTACCGTTTAGGTTTTTAACAGACATGGTTAATTATACAAATTATATAATTGTGGATGAACTTTCCAAAAATTTCCCAAAATTTGGTGTGCTTACAATGAGTGTTGTACTGATTGTCAGTACCAAATTTCATTAACACTGGATCTTTATATCACAAAGACACAGGCTGCAGACTGTCTTTGGGCCAAATTTGATTGGCATTTAATTTTGAAACAATGCAATCAAATTTTTTCACAAATTTCTGTGAGCACTGTCAGTAGATGTTGTAAGAATTATAATTATTACCTTTTGTTATTGTAATACTTACAAAAGCAATATGGTTCTAAAATTGTAAACATCAGTGAAGAGTTGAATGTATAAAAAATATTGCTTAGTGTTGGCTTCCAAAAACCCATTGGAATCGTACTGCAAAGCAGCCTGGGTTTTTTTTTTTGCAGCAATATGTAGCAGGGGACTTGCATTTTCACTTTAAAAGAATATTTTAGAGTTAAATCAATCCTAGGTCTATTAGTAGATAGTCATGAGTGTAAACTTTCATTAGAGAGCAAATGTTGTGAATCGAATCTACTTTTGAGTTGGAATAGAATATACCTTTGCAGCATAATGGATTTAATGTCAGCACAGAGGGCAAGTAGCGATATCTGAATAAATTGGTCTTTTAGCCGCTGACAAGGTTTAAGAATGTCATTTCACTCAAGCAATAGTGTGTATAGGCTCCACACAGATGAAGCGAGGTCATTTTAACTTTTTGATTGGACAAAAGGTGCAGGTGCATTAAAAGGACTCAGTTCAGTACTTACTGGACTGATCGTGTCTCTTTTATTAAATTGTATAATTTTTTTGATTGCTTGACTTTGAAGTTATCCAAAAGTATTCAGATTTGATGCTGATGGTTTCTTTAGTTTTATTTTATTTAGTTTTATGGTCACACTGGTTGTTGTTACTTATAACAAAAATTTGCATTCAATATTTGATTGAATTTGTTGCTTATAACAAAAATTTGCATTCAATATTTGATTGAATTTGTTACTTACAACTAGGGATGCACATTTTGGATTTTTTTTATAACCGTTAACCGACGCCCTTTAACGATTAATAACAGTTAACCGATAAGATTTAAATGCCCTTCTATGCTGCCATTCCGACATACCACCATTTAGACACATCACCGCCCTGAAATACCGCTATTCCGACACACAAACGTCCCACCATTCCGACTCACCTGACCCGCCCGGGAGAGTTGGCTGCAACGATGTTGCGTGTGTTGTCGTGGATGCGTGCAGACACTTATCAGCTGTGTGTCTACCTGGCATGCTCTGCGTTAACAGGACGGCAGAATTAGCTTTCCAGTTCTCATCGATATAGTGACATGTAATTGTCACGTAGCTCTCTGTTGTGAGCGCGGTCCAGCAGTCCGTTGTAATAGCCACGAACTTAGTACTTGCAAGTCGCGTTTTCACTTCCTTTTTCCTCTCCTCAAAACGAGCCTCTAATTGTCGGTCCTGATGGAATTTGGTAATTAGGCTCAATATAGCCCATTAGCTCCTGGAACCCTTCACCACTGACCACACTGATGGGCAAAATGCCTTTTTCCACCATTGAACAGATTTTTTCCTTTAACTTCTCAGACCGCCACTCGTCACACTTTCTCCCGGCCATCATGGGGGGAAAAGTTTGTTGCGATGGTCCTCCAGTCTGATGCTGGATGCTTGTTTCTTCAGTGGTACTGCATTGTACTCGTACTGCTGGAGCATTTCAGTGCTGTACCGCATAATTTTCAAATGACCTCCTCCCCTTTCCGGTTGAAATTGGGCAAGTTCACTTTCTACACAAAGTAGTTAAGTTCATAGTTCATAGAAAATAGTTCAGTTCATAGTTCACAGAAATTAAAATGAGCTAGTTCAGTTCACCATTTCAAAAAATGAACTGAATAGTTAATTTTTTTGTAATTGACAGAAGCGACAGCCGTGTTGCCATGTTTGATTGCTTTCAGAAGATACATATCAGGCTCGTTTGTGGTGTATTTTAAATGAGGTTCGCTGGAAACTTGGCACGGTTTTGACAGTGCGTGAACTTTCAAAGAGCGTCGTTCACAATTGCCCAAATGAACTCGTTCACGCTCGTGAAGGGGAAAGTGAACACGCTCAGTTCACGTTCGCGAAAAATATCAACTAGTTCGTGAACTTTCGTTCAATGAACGCGTTCAGGTACAACACTGCACAGAACTCCTTTTTTGCTCTCTTCATCTTCGCTGTAAAGTGGGCTGTGATGGGACGCACGTGATGGCATGTGTTGCACCTGTCGACACGCCCCCATGAGTTGATTGAATTACGTAGCTTAAAAACAAAATTGACCGTTAGTATTAATCGGTTAGAGCTACTGTTATCGGTTAACGGTTAACCATGTGCATCCCTACTTACAACAAAAATTTGCATTCAATATTTGACTTGGTGAGTGTATATATGTATATATATTAGGGAATGCAACGGTACTCTGTAAAATACAGTATGGTTCGGGACGACCTGCACGGGACAATACCCTTTTATGTCCCGCGGTATTTATATTCCAATAACTTTGCATTGGACTTGCACATGAGCGTGCGTGCCTTTTAGGCAACAGGCCCGCCACTGCATGTCAATGTCCACTTGCCTCCGCTCACTCATAGTGACCAGCCTATCACACTTTGGTCGGTTGGCTGCAGGTCAAAGACACAGAAAAAAAAAAAAAAAAAAAAAAAGCAGGTATGGCCAGCGGTAGCAGAGAAATTGGAAAAAACCTTTTTTAATCACCGGTGTGGGAGCATTTTCGTTTTGCTGTCGAATACACCAGCGAGGGAGTGAAAACAGTTAACAGAACACAATCTTCCACCTCCCTTAACCTTCGATCTTACCTGCGTAAGATCCAGGTGTTACCAGTTGTGCGTCTTGGCGCAGCTGATGTACTTTTTAAAATACTGCAGAACTAATCATTGGATGCACATTTAAAGATCACGAACAATTAATGTTCCTGTCCCGCATCCAACCTTTTCCAGCTTGACACCAGAGACAAAGATCTCCTTGGTTTCCTCCACAGCAAACATCTGAATGAGATTCATGCCACAGCTGTACAGACTGACGTGTCTGGCCTTGACTATTCCGACATCCACCACAACTGCAGACCAGACATCCTCTGACCTCAAGAGAATAAAAACATATGCAAGTAATACGGTGATGCGTAATCGAGAGGTAGAGCTGTTTGTGCACGTCCACATGTGACCAGGTGGACACACATTTATTCCATTTGGACGCGCTCTTTTACGCGCCGACATTCGAGTTGCACTTTCCGCAAACTCAGTATCTTGTGATCGCGGGTTTAGGGTAGCGGGTGGTCTGAAACTGTACAGAATCCGTACCGAAACCATGACACAAAAACCGCGGTACGGACCGTACCGTGAGCCACCTGTACCGTTGCACCCCTAATATATATACAGTCATGGAAAAAATTATTAGACCACCCTTGTTTTCTTCAATTTCTTGTCCATTTTAATGCCTGGTACAACTAAAGGTACATTTGTTTGGACAAACATAACGATAACCACAAAGATTGCTCATAAGAGTTTTATTTAAGAGCTGATATCTTACCATTTTCCATGGTTTTCTTGATTATAACCTAAATCACTTAAGTTTTTACATCAATAACTATGGCGTTGTACTGCCAAAAACACTGCTTTTATGCATTCAGTGTTTTCTTTTCTGTCTGTTTTAGTCACATAATGATGTTAAGTGGTACCAGGTATTAAAATGAACAAGAAAGTGAAGTGGTCTAATAATTTTTTCCATGACTGTATATATTAGGATGCAACGGTACTCTGTAAAATACCGAACCGTTCGGTACGACCTGCACGGGACAATACGCTTTTATGTCCCGCAGTATTTATGGTCCAATAACTTTGCATTGGACTTGGACGTGAGTGTGCGTGCCTTTTAGGCAACAGCCCCGCCACTGCATGTCAATGTCCACTCGCCTCCGCTCACTCACAGTGACTAGCCTATCACACTTTGGCCAGTTGGCTGCAGCTCATAGACGCAGAAAAAAAAAAAGCAGGTATGGCCAGCAGTAGCAGAGAAATTGGGAAAAACTTTTTTTAATCACCGGTGTGGGAGCATATCGGTTTTGCTGTTGAATACACTGACGAGGGAGTGAAAACAGTTAACAGAACGCAATCTTCAACCTCCCTAAACACGGATCTTACCTGTGTAAGATCCAGTTGTTACCAGTTGTGCGTCTTGGCACAGCTGATGTGCTTTTTAAAATACTGCAGAACAAATCGTTGGATGCGCATTTAAAGATCACAAACAATTAATGTTCCTGTCCCTCCTCGACCACCAACAGTTTCAGACAAACCGGAAATAAATTCCAGCATCCAACCTTTTACAGCTTGACACCAGCGACAAAGATCTCCTTGGTTTCCTACACAGCAAACATCTGAATGAGATCATGCCACAGCTGTACAGACTGACGTGTCTGGCCGTGACTATTCCGAGATCCACCACAACTGCTGACCAGACATTCTCTGACCTCAAGAGAATAAAAACGTATGCAAGTAATACGGTGATGCGTTATCAAGAGGTAGAGCCGAATTTGTATTTACTGTCGCTGTGAGTTAAGTTACCACCGCGGGGTGCGGTAAAGTTTGTTTCACATCTGACATTCGCGTATTTTTTTCTCTTTAAACTTTAATAACGCCATGAAAACGGCACCGATTTTATCCAGGTTGGTATCATTTTATTAGATAAAAGTATGCCAGAAATTTCACAAGTGTCATCAACCCTCCAAGCTCAATGAGTGTGGCAAAAATTCGAAGGAACAGCGCTGAATGTCCTTCTGAGTATCTCGCTGCTGCCGTGGAGCTTAGGGACCATCAGCAAATTACTCTTGTCAAGCAGCAGCCCAACAAAATACACTAAGAAGCTGATGAATTAAGCCCCCAAAAAGTATGGCAGCATTGGTGGACTCCCGGTTTTCAAATTCAACGCTTAAAAAAAAAATAAAGCAGATCCCTGTGACCTTGTATAGGACAAAATGGGTAAAGATGATGGATGGATGGATGGCTAAACAGAACTGTATGGGCATATATATATGTATAAACCTTTTGAGGTGCTAGTAGCCTTTATTAACAGTGAGAGAGACATGAAAACAGGGCAGAGATAGAACATGCAGCAAATGGTCACAGCCCAGAAGTCAAACCTGCGACCACCACGGAAGGACTGTAGCCTTCGTACATGAGCCGCCTGCCCAAACCACTGCGCTACCAGGGTTAGGAGCATGTTATGTTAACTAACAACTCCATGCTGAAGGAGAGGGTGCTTGGCATATTGTAGATTGGAGGTTAGTAATTATTTTAAGCAATAGAAGGTGCTCCTTCAAATATTTTTGGATGGTAGCACTTTTTATTTAGATTGGATGGGTCTTGCTGTTAAAAGATACCCCAGTTCTGTCATAGCATTACCCTGCATAGTATTATTAACTATAATAAATAACTACAATAATTATTGACTATTATGATAATTAACTTTAACTTTTTCTGTCTTTTACTCATCACATCTTGAAATCAACAACATATCAGGAAAAATCAACCACAGTTTGAAATCTAATACTCCACCAGGAATAGTCAGGTACCAGACATCTACCTGATGCATCCAGGACTTGTCTTTTTCTCCCTGGCCCTACTGTAATGCATATATGCTCATGCTCTCTTTTGTGCTCTCATGAATGTCTTTTTAATAAATGTTACCTCTCTTTTCTTTCTTCTATGAAGGAGAAAAAGTCATGTAGACTTATGGTCTTTATTATAGGGTTGTATTGTCACTTTATATATGTTCCTGGCTCTCTCCTTTTTTCCTCTTCTATCTTTTTTCTCTGTTGTTTTTTTTTTCAAAGATCATTTTCTTTTTCCTCTCTTTCTCTTTCTCTTGCTACCTCATTTATCTCTCATTCTCTTCTCCTTTTTACTGTCTTCCTCATCCACCTTCTTTGCCCTTCCTTCTTTCCCTCTCATTTTCCTCACACTAGCTATCCCCCTCTCCCTCTCCATCTCCCTGGGGACAATTTTCTTTTCTTAAATAAACTGTCATAGCTAGTGTTAAAATATGGGCCTTACATGAGGTGAGCGCAGCAAGGCAAAGGCATGGGCCCCTGGGCTAGTATAAAACATGGATAATATGCTGTGAGAGGTAATTGTATCTTTTAGCACTGAGATGAGTAGAACAAATGTGTCTCTTCCCTATAGTCTCTCTCTCTCTCCTTTTTTCTCTTCCTCCTCCCTTCCTCTTCCTTTTCCTATCTCTTCCTTTACACTCTGCAGTTGTACTAATATAATATAGAAAATATTGGCTGTATATCATAAGTGGTTACAGTTCACAGTGGGTGAGGGCATGTTTGGGTGGCTGGGGGAGGACGACAGGGTGAGAAATGCTTGGAGTGTAAATAACAGCAGAGAAAGAAAGATAAAGGGAAGGGTGATATTATGCTCCGAGATGTTAAAGTGGCAAGCTGGTGACACAAAGTTAGAATCCAGTTTTTGATTTCATTCACTTTGGTTTGTGTGTAGAGAACATGAATATCTGGAGCTTTCAGCAGCTTGTTTTCAAATTCAATTAAACTCAAATTAAAAATCCTTTATTGATCCCCAAAGGAAAATTACATTTTTGGGGTTAAGTTGATCCTATTTCTGAAGTTTGGGATGATACAAAATTTTAATATGTAGCATATTTAACATTACAAGTTTTCAGTTGTAATGTTGTAATCAGTCTACTAAAGTAATGGCATTATGTCATTCAGACATAAACAACAGACAAAATAAATAATTTTGCTCATGTTGTTACAAGACAATGTTCTGCTGGGAGAGCCTACATTCTGGCATTCATATTGATCTTGACACTTGCTAGCTACCTAGACATACCTTGACAAATGGCCCCATCGCTTGAATTAACTAATTAAAAATTAATTAATTAAAAAGCGTGATTTGGCCTCAGTTGAACCCCTGAGAAAATGGCAGAGATTGTCTTAAATTGGCTTGCTCGCCAGTTTAACCATAGATGACCAGAGCGTGTTTACCGGCAGCGCACCAACTATCTGGGACTTTCAGGTAGCCTATAGGAATTGTTTTTGTGTAAAGAAAAAAAAAAAACCATTATATATATATATATATATATATATATATATATATATATATATATATATATATATATATATATATATATATATATATATATATATAAATCTACTTTCTACCACTGAGCGCATTTCGGGTGCTCTCAGCGCAAGGAGAAGGCCAGTGCACAGTACAAAAAACTCCACTACAGTGTTCTGGAAAACCTCATCTGCCAGTTACAGATTAGTGTTCCTGTCCCTCCTCGACCACCAGCAGTTTCAGACATATCGGAAATGAATTCCCGCATCCAACCTTTTCCAGCTTGACACCAGAGCCATGGAGCTCTATTTGATGATCTGACCTGTTTCAAAACAGAAGTGACTGTGATGTAGGCCATGATGGATTTTTAAGGGAAATGTCCCAAAGATCTCCTTGGTTTCCTCCACAGCAAACATCTGAATGAGATCATGCCACAGCTGTACAGACTGACGTGTCTGGCCGTGATTATTCCCATATCAACCACAACTGCTGACTAGACACCCTCTGCCCTCATACTGTGATGCGTAATCGAGAGGTAGAGCCGCTTGTGCATGACCCGAAGCCCGCGATCGCAAGATACCGAGTTTGCGGAAAGGGCAAAAGACACACCCATTGCCACACCAACAATGTGAGTAAGGGAGTCGGCATAATGGGTCGTGGCTTTAAGGAAGCGGAAGATTGCATTAGTGGTTAGCGGAGGTTTCCAAACCCGCAATTTGCGGGTAGCGGCTGGCTTGTAGCTGCGTGTGGGAAGTGTGTGATCGGGGCCTAAGTGTTTGCATCTCAAACTCTCTCAAACTCTCTGAACAGCTGACAAGGTTGCGTTTTTTTCTCTCTGCTTATATGGGGTATTTTAATTAAAACTTCTAATAAAGCCATTCCTAAGACTGTTTGGGAACTTGTAGCCTTTATTTGAAAATCAAGAGACATGAAAGGCAGAGTGAGGGAGGGTGACAGGCAGCCAGCCAGGCTGGGACTCAAACCTGTACTGGCTGGAACAAGTACCTGACAACATTTGTGTTTTGATAGGCTGACAATATATGAATACATTTGTAAGCAAGTCTGCAGCAGACAAATATAGGTGAAAGATGGAGGCAGGTCAGTGTGAAAATAAATGCCCTCACTACAGGTGAAAAAGATAGTGACAGATAAAATCAATATAATTCATATAAGTACATGTAAATCTGACTTATTAAGAAATATATAAATGTTACTAGGTGTGACATCGAAAGTTTACTATCCTGACTTTTACAGTAGATGGACCATGGTGCTTGTTTCAGATATAAAGGTCCAATGTTCCCTTGACATTAGATAAATAAAACATTTCCTTGTCTGAAAGGGAGTTAGGACAGTGCCTTACCTTGCTCAGTGCAATGTTAAAATGTGGACAATTAACATAAATAACTTATAGGATTGACTTTTTCCTCAATTTCAAAAGCTTTTTGATAGAATCCTACAGAATCCTAAATGCGGGTAGATAATAAAATCCCAAATACATAAATCCTAGAAATTGATAGATTTAGTTGGTTAATGCTCAAGACTGTTTCATTAATAGACTTTAATCAAAATAAGACTTGAAATGTTTTAACCACTCTATCTTACTCAGTACTAATATATATCTTTCTTAACTTCTGTTCTATCCTTTTTTCCTTGATGTTTTATTCAGTTTCCTCTTTAGTTTCTCCCAAGTTTTACATTTGCATTTCTTTTCTTTGACATTTAAGAATGGAGCATAATAGAGTAAATATTTCCATGATGAAGATGGAAAGTTATATTTTATGATGTATTTCTGAACCATATGAAGATGAGGACACCCCCTTTTTATAGTCATTTAAAAAACTGAAGAGACCTCCTGTCTCACATCTAGAAGATTTATTCTTATTTAGTTTACTGGATGTTTCCTTTCTTTATACCTCATTTTAATAATATAAAGAAAAGTCCTGCCTCATCGCCTCTATGTCATATCACCTCTTTTGAAATTTTTTGTACACTTTCACTCTATGTTTCCATGTGTGTCGCTTCATTTTTATTTTTTTTACTTTCATTCACAAATCTTTGGAATTTTACATGTTTTTATTGTTATCAGAATTATTATTGAAACATCCATCCATTCCCATCCATCTGCTTTGTCCTGTTAACAGACCCAGCTGTCATCGAGCAAGGACCAGTACAGCTTTGACTGGTTACCAGTCCATCATTAGACCCTTTTAAATATAACTGAATTTAGCACTGATAATCTGCTTTCAAGTTAACATCAACCTTCTTTGCACTCAAAGGTTTTAAAAATACATTCAAAAAAGTACTATTATTTTTTTAATGAGTGGTGTCATTGAAATTGACTAAAAATGATTTTTTTTAAAAAGGAGACAGTGACAATTAAAAAACAGAGATGGAAGATAAACAGAAAGAAAATAACAGGTCTGTCCATACCAAGCCCAGGATGTCCTGGATGTGGTCTGATACGGGTCACAGTTGGTTCAAGTTCTTGGTAAATGATCCAGAAAGTACGGCCAACAGACACCCAACTCCTCTACTTACTATCCATGTACTTTATCTGCCTGTCAATGCTGAGTCCGTGATTATTTATTTTGGTCAACTCGCGCCACTGCCATTAGTACAAACACAATCACAATTTGCTCACCACAATCAAGGCAAAAGCAGAAGGTATTCTGACACAGTGCTGCTTTTATGTACTTTAAATAATGAACGATGTTGCATATTGATGCGAGATTTTCAAATAGACTTTTTTTGGTACCTAGAATACTTACCTGGCCAATTTTTTTTCCAAGATTAAGAACATACAATTATCTTTTGATATTTAAATATCAGGAATAACAGCTTTTAGATCGCTGCCCTGTTTTCTTGCTACCTCTTACTTCTGTGGCCTACAGCTACAAAGTGAGCTTGAAAGAAAGACTTGTCCACACTGTGTACTGAGCCATGCCTTGGCAGGAGTGTGAAAATCGAGAAGAGCTTTAGTCAAAATGCCAGTCTACAGATCACTAAAAGCTTTCCACTCAAGGCTTCCCTGGGCTTTTAGAGAGGCTTATGTGGTAGTATTGCCAGTGGGTGAATTTTGCACAGCAAGAGGATGCTTGAAACTCCCAAAGAGCACAAAACAAACAACAACAACAAAAAAACCTTTCAGTAGCAAAGTTGAAGGATGTTTTTTTTTTTTAAAGGAAAAACTATGAAACTATAACTGTAAATGAAAGAAATACAAACTTGATTCTGAAATGAAATGTAGTTCAATGTAGTGTATATTTCCTTTTGCATCTTCTATAGTTTATGGTAAAACTGATGACAATTTTACTGTGATCAGTTTTGCTGTCTTTATGATTAATTTTTACATAACTTGAGCCTTTTTCAGGAATGTTGGTGTAGAAAATGTGTTCACTGTAAGCAACCAGGCCATTCCAATTAATTCAATGGCAGAGACTATGGGTGATGCAGGAGTTAAGATTCAGTATCAAAGCTTGTTTTGAACTGAACCCTACTACATTTACTCCTCCAGTTTACAGGTGAGAAAACAGGTGAAAACACAACAATACTTTTGATGCTTTTACTGGCTTCAGCCTCTTAATATTTAGACATGGAATTCTGTCTTATTGGACAATAATGGCTTGAATGTACTCAGTATGCATGCACAAAGTGTATTTGAAATTAGTAGATGTATGAGAATAACAACCCCAATTCCAAAACAGTTGTGACTCTGTGTAAAACGATAATAAAAACAGAATAAATGATTCACAAATCTCATAAACCCATATTATATTCCCAATAGAACACAAAGAACATATCCGATGTTGGAACTGAGACATTTTAACACTGCTTGGAAAACATTAGCTAATTTTGACTTTAATAGCAGCAACACATCTCAGAAAATTCAGATGCAAAAGAGGCTTGAAAAGTAATTGGTGCAAATGGAGGAGCATTAGACAACTAATTAGGTCAATTGGCAAAAGGTCAGTGATATGACTGGGTATAAAAGGAGCATTTCAGAGAAGCAGAGCTACTTGGATGTAAAGATTGGTTGAGCTTCACCAATCTTGAAAATCCATGTCTAAAACTTGTGGAACAATTTTAGGAAAAATTCCTCAATGTATAATGACAAAGATCTTAAAGATCCCACCATCTACATTACATCATATCAAACGATTCAGACATCAGGAGGAGTGTCTGCGCACATGGGACAAGGTCCAAGGTCCAAACTGGATGTGTGTGATCATTGGGCCACTGCATTTAAAACAGACATGATTCATCACTGCTTGGGCTCAGGAACACTTCCAGAAATCACTGTCTGTGAACACAGTTCTCCATCCAACCCACAAATACAAGTTAAAGTTGTATTATGCAAGGACACAGTCATATGTGGACACAATCCAGAAACACTGACATCTTCTCTGGGCCATAGCTCATCTAAAATGGTCTGAGGAAGAATGGAAAGCTGTCAGGTGAATCAAAATTTGAAATTCTTTTTGGAAACCATTGACAACCTGTCCTGCAGACTTAAGAGGAGTGGGATCATCCAGCTTGTTATCAGTGGACAGTTCAAAAGCCTATATGGCTGAATGTATGAGGTTGCATTAGTGTCTATGGTGTGAGCAGTTTAAGTCTTAGAGCATCATATGCTCCAATCCAGACATCTCATCCAGACAGTGCCTCTTTCAGGGAGGGCCTTGCATATTTCAGCAAGACAATGTAAACCCATATAATGCATCCCTTACAACAGCATGACTTCACAGGAGAAGGGTCCAGGTGCTGAACTGGCCTATCTGCAGTCCAGATCTTTCACCAAGAGAAAACGATTGGTGCATCATAAATGAAAGGTCTGGCAACAAAGGCCCAGGACTGTTGGGCAGCTAGAATCCTCTATCAGACAAGAATGGGACAACATTCATCTTCTAAAACTCCAGCAATTTTGTCTCCTCACTTCCCAGATGTTTACAGACACTTGTCAAAAGAAGAGCGGATGCTTCACAATAGTATACTTCACCGTGGTCCAACTTTTTTTTTTATGTGTTGCTGCTATCAAAATAAAATTGAGCTAATATTTTTCATGAAGATTTCTTTCAGTTTCAACATCTGATGTGTTTTTTTTATGTTGTACAGTCATCACTCACACTTCACGGTCTCAGCAATCACAGTCTCAGTACATAGCGGAGGCTTAAAAAATATTCATGGAAAAAAAATATTTAAAAAAATAAATAAAAAAATTCAAATGAAGCGTGTGGGGCTGAAGCGGAACCCATCACATCAACAACGAGTCTCGTGAAGCAACAAGAGCCGACACGGGAGGCCCCTTTAACGAAAATTGAGGCCTGTGATTGGCTGCTATGACGGGCATTACTGTGCCGTCGGTTGTCTGTATGCTGATTGGCTGACACATGACCCCGCATCTTCCATCTCTTGCTCTCGTCAGCCACGCACAGAGGAGAGATCGTCAAAGTGAGTGTACGTTCCGTAGATTTTGCGTACGCGCATACATGTATACTGTATGTACATGTACATGTACATCCACATCGCTGTTTTCACCATTTGCGGGGGGGGGGGTCACAGCCCCCATTAACCGCGAAGTGTGAGGAATTACTGTATTGGGACTTAAATATGGTTTATGAGATTTGAAAATAATTGCATTCTGTTTTTATTTGTTTTACATATTGTTTCAACTTTTTTGGGATTGGATTATTTTTTATATACTTTGTAAAAATACTAAATAACATAAAATTCAGTTTGCTTTTTCTTAACTTTTATTCAGGTAATAAGGAAAGTTATTACCTTGTTTTCTATATGGAATTATTGCAAATTCTCTGTTTTCGTCTATCATTTTCCAAATGGTGAGGCTTTTTTTGGGTCCTGTGTTATTGGTAGTTGAAGGCTCTGAGCAAAATGAAAAGAAATCTGAGCAATGCAACACTGACACTACATAAGATAAGTTGTGATACCACACCAGGACATGTGAAAAAGTTACTTTATATTATACTGAAAATTTGGCACCAGTGGTTTATATTCTCCAAAGTAGGCAGATGGGAAAATGGGGCACTGAATGGGGGAAAGACAAGGAGCAAAGGGCCACAGGGTGGGCCTCAAACCTGGACTGGCTGCTTGAGGACTGAAACCTCTGTACATGCGCCACTGCTCAGCCAGTTGAACTATCTGGTACCCTGATAATAATTATTTAGGTGAGTGATTACCTCTGTGTGTATATCTGGGTTTGCTTGGAGAAGCAGTACTTTCTGGTGCTTTTGGTAAAGGTCCTCACAAGCTGGCTTGCCCTTTGTGTAAAAGGAAGAGCATTTCCTTTTTGGATTTGGAAGACACAGTTTACTAGGTATTAAGAAACTAGGTATTGACACTAAGTGATTATCTGACTCCAAGTTTACATTAGTTAAACACACACAAAGACAGCAAGAGGAATGGAGGAGGTAGAAAAAATACAAATGAGAAGAGAAATTGGAGGACAGGATTTTACTGTTAACAAAGGGAAGTTGGCTGTCTTTCAAAAAGGACGTGTGGCAGCTAAGAAAGATGAAGCACTTCAGTATTCATTTACATCAGGCCTGACAATTCCCTCACATCTCCCCAAGAGCCACACAACTCTGGCTCAGAGATTCCTAAAGAGGGTCCTTCTTCTAGCTCCCTCTCTGTGCTTTGACTTTTCTTTTTTTTCTCCCTCCTTTCTCTTTTTCCTTTTTTTTATATTCACTCCCACACTCTTGTGCTCTCATGTGCTTGCCAGTCTTCAATCATCCATCATGAAAGTGTCTGTCTGAGCGTCTTAACTATCCTCTGTGAGGCAAACACTTGTCTGGGGCTGCCTTCATCCCCTAAAGGCGTTTTTTGACTTGGACTTATTTCCCTCCTCACACCTTTCAACTCTAAAGAGCTGACAACAAGTGAGAGCGACAAGGCAAGATAAATATCAGGAAGAAAGACAAGAACATAGATGAGTGGAGCATGTCATCAACCGATGGACTGCAGAAAGTGAAAATGATGAATGAAATGAAAAATAGATGTAAAAAGAATAGATTAAAATGAGAGAAAGATCTCAAACAGAAAGGTAAAGCAAGCAAATGACCTCATGAAGAGGCAAAAGGACACAGTAAGGCAAAAGACAGATGAGGAAAATGGAACAAAAGAGAGGATTCTAGTAAAACAGAGTGAGTCACATTTATCAGTGGTTTCATAGTGTGATTCCCAAACACAGGAATTGGAGAGTGCAGTGATGGAAAAGAGTGGGTCAGGGCACATTCAAATTTTCTTTTTTTTGGTCGAGAAGGTTGACGGGGCGTCCCTCACATAGAGGTATCGCTCTGGGTTTGAAGTGAAAGAAAACTGCTCCTGCTTTGACGGTATTGTCAGCCATGCAGTTTTTAATATTCATGGAGCAGATCAGGAAAGGAGAGGGGAGCAGAGAGGAGATTTTTGGTCAAACAGAAAGCTAATTTGCAGCTGAGGCAGTTTAGCCTGAGGCTCTTTTTGCTACTGGGGAAATGAACTCGAAGATTAGCCGAATGTATAATTCACACAAAAGTGGTAATATGCATGCACACATATGTACTCATGGAGTATGCATGCATTTTTGCAAAATGATGCACACACAGAGCAGCTGACAAGCTCACACTTTCTCTAAGAAGTGTTGCAGTTGTGACCTGCTGCTAGGTCTTTGCACCTGCATCTTACCCTCAGGCCACTCCCTTAATGACAGTCAATATTGTTTCTTGTAACTATCCATGTTTCGCTTGATTATATTTATACCTCAGCGTTTGGTCATGAGTATATAAAGGCAATGTTAACGTATAATAGTAATCTGTTTTTCTTAACTCAGTCAAATGTTACAATACACTGAAAGTCATTTGAAAAAGTCAGCACTCTATTATTCCCTGTAGTTACTTAACATGGTTATTGTTTACTTGTCTCAGTTTTTTGACTCTTTTCATTTGCTTTGCTTGAAAACTGAGGTGTTCACTCTCCAGAGTTGGATATGTGTGGTCATCAAAGACATACATCTCATTTTCCAGATCCATGACCGACGTGCAAGTCTTTTTCTGGATGGGCTTGAGGAGGATGGGACCCCATTTGACACCAAACATCTGAGCAACACACTTTCTGATATCAGTGAGGGTGGCGCTATGTGGGTGGGGCTTAGCTCGAATGGTAAGTATATGTCTTTGTTAAATCTCTTAGTTTTTTAATTTTCATTTGTTTTGAATATTTTTTTGACAAACTAAATTAATTGAGAGATCTATCTGTACAGTTTTTTCAGTCCTTGAGTAATACTGTTTTAAAATATCCTCTAGATCTGAACTGCAATGTATTTAATAAGACATTCACCTAATGTGTAGGTTATGTTCAATTCTGCAAGCAACGGAGTTTTCTGTAGTAAGTTAATAGCATTTGAAAACATTTAAAACCTTAAAACAATTATCTACAATCATCCTCCTTAATAGACATCATCCTCTCTGAGAGAAGAAAAATGACTTCAGGGTTTATCATATCTGTATATCTTAATATGGTGTCAATGACTACTTCACCTTTATTTTCCTTCCAGCCTTTATCCTGTTTCAGATTCACAACTAAGATTGATTTGTGCCTGTAAGCCGTTTCAGAGTCAATAGCAGAGAAATTGAGAGAAAAAAATATGTCTGTTCATATTGAGAGTGATAAACGAGTGTTTTTATTCTCGTTTATCAGCCATTGATCCCTAGTTCACAACAGGTAGCGTCTGATCAGCTGAAGATCACATCAGAGGGGGTGATCAATGCAAGTGATTGGCCTGGAGGAGTAAGAATGTGTGTACGGGCATGTGTTTGTGTAAGTAAGAGAGAGGATGGTTGTTGAACCCAGGGCATGTGCCGAGAATTCTAATCATAGGATTGATTATGCAAAAGCTGATCGGATCTATTGATTAACAAGAATGCTTGTATTTGGAAACAAATTGGATAACTGAAATTTGTAAAGTAAGACAAGAAATTGTCAAGAAAACAACTTTCAGTGCACAACTATAAAGGTCCAGTGAGAAGAAAGTAGTGTAGCAGCAGAAACCAACACACCCTCCTATACGTCTCCCAAATATTGGGGGCAAAAGAAGCCATGACGTTATCAAAAAGAGAGGGTGGTTCTCGTGCCAGGATTGTCATTTCAGTGAGTCAGGTCACTATTATTTGAACAATACTTAAAATTTTGGCATCTAGGCTCAGAGCATATTAGCTCATAGACATTACCTTCATTGTGATACTGCTAGTGATGCACAACAATTTAAAGACCCCCATCCTGATCCTAGAATCAGAGCCTGCAGGTGATTGTGGGATATTTGGGCCGCACCAACCTTGGCATTGGTCCCATTGGTTGGTAAAGCATACCTTTTTTTTTTAAAATGTACCAAAATTTTGATTTGGAAAGTGGAAGTACCTGCTTAGAATGGCTGTAATAAACATTATAAATAATAAATGCCTTATTTATATGGCATATAATTAAAACTGAAAGACTACACTTATCCTACAGGACAGAGATTTGAGGCACACTAGCAAATCTATATCAGAAGGGCTGAGAAATAAAAGACAAGCTGACAATGATAAGCTGATGGTGATCCATTCATTTGAATCAGGTGTGCTGTGTCAAGGAAACATCTAAGACAGCGGTTCTCGAGGACTGGGTTTGGGTTTTGGGGGCACCCCTGCCCTATACCTTTTAAGAACTGAAGCAGTGTTATAAAGAATGATTGGCCAAAAATTCCTGCACATAAATTTAAGAAACTGATAAAGTCACTCTGGAAACAACAAGTTAAAGTTAATGATGCTAAAAATGAATCTATAAGCTGTGACCCACATGTTTTTTTTTCCCTTTTTCTTTTTTTTTTTTGCGGTTTTTGGCTACATTTTAAATGAAAAATGGCACGTCGAAGAAAGTTACATGTTTTTGCTTGTCTGAGGTTGTATTTTGCCAAGTGGTAAAACCCACTATGATCATTAGATTTTATTATGTTTTTTGAAAAAAGAAAAAAAAAAATCAAAAGATCTGGGGTTTCAGTCCTGTGCAAATGTTTTGCGCATGTCTTACAAATGTTAGTGGTTCAATCCATCTCCTGAAATCAACTTCTATCATCTTTAGAGATGATTGAAGGGTGGGCAGTTGTACTCTCTCTCTCTTTCTCTTTGGTATATTGACCAAAGCATGTCATAGTCTTCAATTAAGACCTAAGGAAACTTGTAAAATGGGCTATAATATTTCTCCTTTAGGGATTATTTGCTGTCCCTGAGTCATGGGAGTTGTGGTATTAAAGTGGCATAAAGGAACTTTTTAGCCCAGAATGTCCCGTTTTGGTATGGAGGTTTTGTTTTTTTGATGACACTGTCCAAGATTTACTCCTGTTCGGTCATTCTCTTTTTTTTTTCTCTCATCATTACTTTCTTGAGTTTTTTTTTTTTTTTTTTTTTTTAAGATTTTTTTTTGGCACTAGTGGCTTTTATTTATAGTGGAGAGAGACAGGAAGTGGGACAGAGAGAGAACGGGGAAGACACGCGGCAAAGGGTCAACAAGCCGCGAGTTGAACTCATGACCAGCCACATTAGGACTGTAGCCTCTGTATGTGGGCCGCCTGCCCTAACCACTGCTCCACCGGGGCGGCCCCTTTCTTGAGTTTTTTAGTCACCTTTGCCTTGATGTTCACTGTAGCTCTGTGAGCTAGTTGATGAGATAGTGCTGGTGACAGTGTTGTAGAGTGATATGCAGTTGTTGATTGCAGAGACAACAGGAATGGGAGTCCCTACTATTGGTGAAAAACCTCTAGTAAACCTCAGTGGTTTTTGCCAATAGTAGGGATGGAAGGCTGTTACACCTAGATAACACTTTCTAAAGGTTATCAAGTAATCCTTCAAAATTTAAACTGATATTTTAACATGAAATCCTTTGTGCTGCTTTAAGCTGTAATGGATGTTTCCACAAGGTTGAAATAATAATGGGGCATCTTAAATAATGAGGACTTCTTAGTCCCAGAGTAATATTCATAATGGTGCAGATGCAAAAAACACACATAAATCCCTTATATCCTTTTTTGTCAATAAACAAATGAGACTAAAAACAGATAATAGAAATTAAAACACAGAATGAAGGGTTTATACAGAGAGGAGAGAATTAAAGCTTACCTTTCATCATCCCATTAACAGTAGGGAGAGTGATTTTCAGAGAAAGGCATAATCTTATTTCCACACTCCAGAAAAATCCTGAGCCACACAACCATACACTGATCAAACACACGCTTACCTCATAACACTCCTTCACACTTTCTGTTTTACAGGCACATAGTGTATTGTGTAACAGGCACGCTCATACTGTGGCTGTGCCAGACACACCAAAGTCCCTTTACAAATACATAAATGTACACACACACACTCACACATATTCTTCCTCTCAAGTAGGGACATTTTTGGAATACACACGGTAAATCCTCTAACACACAAAGACACACTTTCAAAAATAAAGCCGGACATGGCAGGGCTTCTGTCAATGCTTAGAGGCGTTATCCATTCTGTAAGACTTAGTCAAACTAGATAGAAGTTGGTTAGATGCTAAAAGACTGAGGCTGTCTTTGGATAGCCACTGTCTTCGTCAGTGTTGGTCCTTATTCTCCATCCAGCATTATCACACATGTCTGGTTGTGAGTGAGGAAATGTTAAGGTCTTACCTGGGTTTTCTTCTCTGATGGTGTCTTTTATGTGCATTCTACTATCCCACTGTGTGTGCTGATAATTTTTTTTTTTTTACGTATATTTGAGGTATTTAAGAATACATACTTCTATTAAGAGTTAGTATGGAAGTTATTGTCTAACCTTACATCTTTGTATTTAACTTGGCATAGGTTCTTTTTACTTTTGTTACTATTCTGCTAAGATGTGCTTTAAAAAGGGATTTATCTCTTTATGTATCTACGTGTGTGTGTGTGTCTGTGTTTTTATTTATTTATTTTGTTTTAAACCGTATTGACCCCAATATAGGATGACACTTTTAGAAAAGAAATTTAATCTTGCGAACACCAAATCTTGTCCTGTTTTAGTAAAGTCTTTTTTAATCCAGGTATGACGTATTTATTCTAGGTATTCCAGAGTCTGAGGGCCAGAGCTGGGTGAGATAGTTTACGTGATTGTTAAATATTTTGTTTTCGCAAACCAAAGATAAATGTAATATTGGTCAGACGTTTTATCGTCTAACTCTGTGTATTTTATTATTTATTTAATTACATAAAGTGAACAAGGTGTGACTGGTAAAATGTACAGTATATACACTTGACCAAAAAATGGAAGAGTATGCAAAAATGTGGAACAAATACTTGGTCCCTTGGTGAGACATGGGATCCCTTAATGAGTCCATACTTAGAATATTCTTAGATCCCCCACTGGCCAGATTTGTCCTGCAAACGCAATCCATTGCACCTCAATATTCATCTGTAGCTGCTGAAAATGGCTTTAAACTTGGGCTGTCAAAGTTAACGCGTCAACGCGTGATTAACGCAAAATAATTTTACACAACTAATTTTTTTAACGCGCGATTAACGCGAGCCTGAGCCTGGCCGTTGATGTACAATAGTAGAGAGGAGAGTAGGTTTTGCCTCCAGGCTTCATGAGCCTCGGGCCCCTCCGTAGTTTGTGAAAACAAGAAGCCATGCACAGACGTCGACGTCCATGCCGCAGACAGACAGACGTAAACAAACCTCCGTGAGCAGTAGCTGGGATAAAAATGTATACAAAAGATACTATTTTGAATGGTAAGCTCAGCTTCAAAACCTTGCCTGATGGCTAACTCCACAAGATAAATGTTGCTTGTGTTTACTGTCGATGTGAATTTAGTTACCACCGGAGTCCCAACTACTGAAATATCACTTGTCGGCTAATCAGAGCGCTGATGCAGAGAGCCCCCCCCCCGTTTGAAGCAAACGGGGGGGGCTCGTTTGCATGAAGAACATAAGAGAAAATATTGAGTATATATATATATAATAAATAATGGATTTGGCATTGTAGCAATAAATAAACATGCATTTGTTTTGCATAAGGCAAGCATTTGTGTACTCTCATATTAGGCAAGGCAACTTTATTTGTAGAGCACAATTCGTACACAAGGCAATTCAAAGTGCTTTACAGATGCATAAAGTCACAAGAAGGCAAATAGAATCATTCCATACAAGCATAAAAATAATCAATAATAAATAAAATTAATTAATAAAAAAATTTATTAATTAAATAAAAAATGAAGAGTGCAGAAAAAATCCCTTCAGTTGTCATCTTCACATCTAAACAGAACTGTTTTCAGCCTGGATCTGAACATTGTCAGAGTTCAGGTCTGTCTCACATCTTCTAGAAGACTGTTCCATATTTTAGGAGCATAAAACTGAAATGCAGCTTCACCTTGTTTAGTCCTGACTCTGGACACCAGCAGGAGACCACTACCTGAGGTTCTCAGAGTCCAGGTTGGTTCATATGGCTCTAACATGTCAGAGATGGACTTTGGGGCCATGAAGAGACTTGAACACAAGTAGAGCTCTTTTAAAGTCTATTCTCTGAGTGACAGGAAGCCAGAGACCTCAGGACTGGACTAATATGGTCATATTTCCTGGTTCTAGTCAGGACTCATATTAATAAGAGTAATACAACTTGAAAAAGATCTGTATAAGGTAGATTTAGAACAGATAAAAATATGCCATTAATTTGCGATTAATCATGATTAACTATTGACAGTCATGCGATTAATCTGATTAATTATTTTGAGAAATTGACAGCCCTACTTTAACCTGTTGCGCCCGACGAGGACGCCGGCGTCCTCATTGTGTAATAATTTTGTCTAAAAATGACTCATACAGAACGATCACTTCATCTGTCATAGCTGTGTTTGGTATCATTGAACTCTGCAGAGTCTCCTCTTTGCAAAGATAATACCGTTTTTCTTCCATCTCTTATATATCTTGCACAAGAGGTGCCTAAAGACATAAAAGCCGAAAGTTGTGAAAGTCAGCACTTACCGGTTTTCATCGGTAAAAGTCCCAGAAAACGCGGAGAAACGGGTTGAATCCGGTCCCTGTTTGTTGACAGAGAGGCTTAGCTTGTCTATAAACAGAAAGATGCTCACTCCAGAGATTTTTGGTTGGAGAAATGCCCTGAACAAGCTTGGTTCTTCATGTACGGTTGAATTCTCGTGATCATTTATTGAGATTTAGTGTCAATAAATGTTATTACTTATAACTAAAGCATTTTTTTGCAATTCAGTACCATATTAGAAGTGTAAAAACATTTTGTTTGATTTCCGATCGTAGTTTTTCAAGCAGAGGAATCATCTTCCCGTAACAAAGATGGCTTTGTTCGAATTTCCGGTGACTCTCTTTGCAATGCATTTGATTGACAGCTACAAGGCGGACCTTAGATTCGTCATGTCCGCCTTTTAGAGCATAGATCAACCTTTCCAATGACGTATTGCATGTGTAATTCGACTCTATCTGAGCCGTTTTATGCCTGCGCGTAACGGTGCGCTCCTCCAGTTGTGCCTATGCGCATTTACGCAGAGCGCTCAGCGGTGCAAGCAGCAAAATAACTCGTGTAAAATAAGATAAATTACTTCACGGTCAAATGGCTAAAAGTAAGTCAAAAACACGTTTTAGTGTCCAGGAGGCACTGGAGAAGATTTTTGAGGACTCTTCAGACAGTGAACATTATTCCTGCCTCCTCCCTGCTTGACCTTCATGTAATTGAGCCCTCATAACCTCAAAACCTTAACTGTAACATATATTTTAAAAAGTTTATATGCTCCACATGTAGTCATATATATTTGTAGTCATCAAATATATTATGAATTGGTGGTTTTTACACAGTTATGTATGTTAGTATGTGATTTATGGTAATACCAAAACTAGTTGTAAATTTAAAAATGGCAAATTTGTGACTATTTTAACTCAAACTGATGAAAAATACCAAAATGTAAAGGAAAAAGTACCTATTGTCTCAGAATATCATTTTGGTTACCATGTGTTCATTTGGAGTCTCCAAAGGCCTTTTTGGAGCTGCGCCTAGATTTTTTAATGAAAAGACCACTGTAAAATGGTCATATGTTGTGCTATCTTCTTCAAATTTGAAACACATGTTCAGTTATAGTGTGCCTACAGCTTCATAGTGTCATTTACCATTTCAGATGAATATTCAGACTATTATTCATCCTGAAAGTCATTTTTTATTTCAGGCGGAACAAAATTTTAAATTTTTTACTGACTTCAGAGTTCCATTACTCTGTCTCTGTATCACCTAGAGTGTTCCTGACAGTTTTATAAGAAACTACAGAGTGTCTTCTTTATGGAACACTGTAATGCATCCATGTGGACAGAACAGTTTAGAAGTTACAATCATTTTAATTTGGGTATGTCATTTTTAGGCGTTTTGCTAAAAAAGGGGGTCAGGGTTTAACAGGTTAAACTAAACCTTTAAACTCATAAATCTGGTAATTTCCAATGCTTTCAAACGAGTAATGTCTCCAGGAATTGAAAGTCCTAATTTCTGTTCTCCATCACATACACATCCTCGGCCTCATGAAAGCTACCGCTTCTTTAAACTGCTGGCACAAAAACCTTTTTTTAATTTTCATTCGCCATTCATAACATCGTATTTTGTTGCTTCTAGACAGTTATTTGACAACTCGACAGTGTTTGTCACCAATCACCTTAATGTTAGTGTTAAAACTTTACTTTCTTGTTTCCTCACTTGCTTTCGGGTGGGATGCCTGTTGTCTTTCAAACCCTCTGGGACTGTTGTCTCCAGTAGTAGTCTAAGCAGCACATTAAGGGTGTCAGCTCTGCGCCGTCAGTTGTTGTGGATGTAACGGTCTGGGTGTTTAAAAACTACTCTCCAAACATTAGGTGACCCAACTTTTTCAGATGTGTTCCTTGTTTTATATTTGGCTTATTACAGTATATGGCAAATCTATCTATGATCCACCACAAATTCCACCTATGATGTGTGTTTGTACTCAGGACAGGGCGATCCTCCACATCCTTCAGTCATGCACCTCAGGAAAATCCATGCACAAGAGACATAGAAATGCCATGCCTATTCAGACATCACCCAGATAAACAAGGTCCGTGTGAGTTGTTAGGGAACAAGTGCACACTGATGAACAAGTAGAACAGAGGACAATATTGCACTGTTGGAATATTACTATGTAAGCAACGCCAGAGACAAAGGTTGCCGTCAATGTAGCAGCCAATCCAAGCTATACTGCCTCCTGCACTACTTGTCTTGCGTTATAATAAAGCTGAACCTGCTTGTCCATGCCATTTATGCATTTTTTTAAAAGATGCATTTAAGCTAAAAATTCAGCATCTATGATTTTTCATAATTAATTTAATCAGTTATGTTGACTAATTGTTGCCATCCTAATACACATCATACACGCACATCGCACACACACACACACACGACATGCGCATATAGCAATTAGCAGAAGTGAGCCAACAGTGCTTTCCTCTTCTTTCTTTCAGCTAATGTATCAATGTGTACCTTGTGTCTACTGTTTTGTTTTGCCATATACTCTATGTATATGTATGCTGGACTTTAAACAATAATCACATCATCATACAATCTTGTGAGTCACAGTTTTTATGAGAGTACTAAAACTAGTAAAGGTAGTTCATGACTTAATAATACTACAGTTGATTAAAACAAAAATGCTAATTATTGCATCTTTTTAATTTATTTTTTGGTAGGTTTTACAAAGTCTGGAAGTTATCTTGTTTAATGTATTATATTAATTGGTGCCCTACATCGTGTTGATTTAGTCACAGGAACTTTGTCTTTTTATGATCCCCATCTCACACACACACACACAAATGCTGTGGAATGAACATTCTCCTGGAGATCTGATTCCATGTTTTTTTTCTAGGGCTTGTAGTTAATACTTCAACAGACCTCTATTGAACTTCCATCAAACAAACCAATGACTTTTCCTTCAGAAGCCTTGCTGCTCTCTAGTGGAGACAAATGAGGACTGTGGCAGATCATGTTTGGCTTTGTATCGTGATTTTGGTCATTATAGTCAGCTGTTGGCTGCCTCACTTAGCTGGTATCAAGAAACTGATAAGATAATCTACTGAATACTGTGAAATCCTCTCATTCACTGCCTTAAGTGCTAACCCATTAATACCTTCTTTATGTTCTTTTTAACTCTCCTTTCATCTCCCCAGGGTCTAATCAGTTCATTGGGCAGATGCAGGACTTTAGATTTTATCCTGCCACTTTGACCAACAGGTGAGTTGAAGAACGAGGGACTTGTAATGAGCACCTTCTGGGTGAGAATTAGAAAGAAACACTTAAAGGGACCAAAAGAAATGAGTATTAAAAGAGAAAGACATAGAGACAAGGAACTGAACTGTATGTCAGGAAAGAATAACAGTTAAGGGTATATAATGACTGAAGGAATAGAAGGAAATAAGGAGGATGGATATGTGATTTGACAAGGAGCAAGCATTGGATGGCTCATCATTGCATCTCAAGGTCCATGCTTGATCCAGTGGATTTTCCTCAGAATTCAGCCGAGCCGATGTTATCTTAAAACTGAAGTTAAATTCATGTTTTACACCTGGCATTTTGATCATTTTGCAAACAATAGCAAATAATTAAAATGAGATTGCACTGTCAGTTAGTATGTGGATAGTTTAGCATGATGTAAAACAATGCTCCCTAAATTACAGCATATATGTTGATATTGATGGTTGATATATTTTTGTGGACACAGCAACTTTCAGTCGGAATTTAAACCGTAGGTGCAAACAACAAGGTAGATCATGTTTCTTATGTCACACAGCGGTTTTTTAACACTCAACTCTAACACTCCGCTAAACTAGCAACAATGCAGTTGCCCTGATACTCTTTTTCAGTGTTGTTTTTCTCAGAAATAGTCACGTATGTTGAGTTGAATGCAGTTACATAAACGAGAGTGATGAACAATGTTTAACTTTAAAATATGGATGGTATGACTGGCTCCTTCTGATATTCGAAATTACTTTGCATAAGAGTGCACTTTCCAGCAGTGTTGTATTATAGTTAGATTCAGTGTTTCTTGTGTTTTCAGAGAAATTGTTGAATTGTACTCTGGAAACTTGCCGGAGCTCCATGCCCAGTCTGAGTGTCGCTGTCCTCCAAGTCACCCAAGAGTACATCCTTTGGTTGAGCGGTGCAGTATCACAACTTCCTAAGTATTCCAGATTACAAAAAAAAAAAAAAGAATCTCAGTGATTATGACAGTTGTTTAATTTAGCTATCTTAGAGGCAGTAATAACATTATAGTAAAAATCATCTGATACCATAGTTATTACCTTTTATATTATGCTACTGATATTGTTGTGGACTTGACTAAAGCCTCTGTTTGCAGGTACTGCATTCCCAATGCGGTTGAGGACACCACCAATGACAGGGTCTTAAGACTGAACATTAATGCTCATCCCCTCAGTTACATCAATGATCAGGACATGGGTACCACATGGCTATCTAAGATCATGACAACACAAGAACTGGATGAAGGAATAACTATAACTGTGGACTTGGCTAATGGACAGTACCAGGTAATGCAGAGAATATCAAACATGTTAACCCAGCCAGACACATCACTCATCATTTTCTAACAATGGACATGTCTAAGGATAAAGCACCCAAATAACACACTGTTTTTTTTTTTTTTACAAAGACGGGGCTGTCATTATTTATATTTTTGTTTTTAGAAACAAACCTTTTCATTTTTATTTATTTATTTTTGTTGTAATTGTAAAGAGGAGAATAATGAATATGATGACGATAAGTATTATTATTATTATTGGTAGGAGTCTTATCTCAGTTAAAATTTCATATTAAGGTCGTGAACCCATTGATTCTTGAACCAGTTGTCAACATTTTCTTCTGTGAGTTGTTATTACTATGAATCTGGTTGGACCCTGATAATCGCACCCTGTGGTTATAGTTTAAATTATAGGTGTTCACACTGTGTATTTTTTTATGAATATTTAAACAATTTTGGACATATTTGCCACTTGTATTGAATCCTGAAGTATGTGTTAGAGTGTGATTTCGTAGTAAATCTAAAGTTCTTGTCCTTCATGCTGGTTTTGCAGCAAGCTCCTTTTACTTTGAAGGTTCAAATGGGAATTCCTGAACAGTGAATCTATGTTGCCACCTTGTTGGCAGTTTGTGTAGACAATTATATTTACCCAAATAAAGGTTTAAACCTTTATTTGGGAAAATAAAGTTTTAAACCTTTATTTACTTAAGCTGCATAGCATTCTCTGCCTCTAGCCTGTTGATGCCTACAATAACCTGCAGTTCCCCCACAATGTGAGTAAAATGAAGTGGGTGAAGAAGATCCAAGAATTTCTTCCAGTATCAGGCCTTTATTAGAAGCAGATTTTGTCTTTTTTTATTCATCATAATAAACCACACACATAAAAAAAACTGTTGTCATTTATATGTAGACAGTGTTAATAAGGGTTAGGTGTGAATCTGAGGGATGGAAGCCAATGCCACCTTTTACTGGATGGAAAGCATAGTACGCCTCAAGTGGGTTGCCAGTCCATAACTGAGCTCCACGGAGACAAACATCCAACAACCTTCTAGTGCTAGTGCTAACCACCACACAACTTTGATTCTGCAAAGTGCCTATAGTAGACAGAATTAAGGACTGGACACTCACGTGTCTTAAAATTAGTAACAGTAATATGATGAAAAATTAACAAATTTTGCTGTGCAATCATATTTCCTTCAGTTGAACAGACAAGTGTGACATGTGTCAATAAAAATGGATAACTTCATGCTTGAGACTGGATGGCTTTGTGAAAAGTTGTTTTGAATTGCACTCTACAGGTGCAATAATATTCTAAATCTGTTTATATTAATCATAGCTCGTATCCCTCTCTCCTTTAGGTCTTCTATGTAATACTTCAGTTTGGAGGTCTCTTACCTGAATCAGTTTTGATCCAGAGACAGAAGCTTGATTTCACAGAGTCTGAAAATGGTATCAACACAGAGCATCCCTGGTTGGACTGGCAATATATGGCAAAAAACTGCAATGTGTTTGAAATGCAGAACAATGGACATTTACTAAAACCAGATGCTGTCAACTGTTTGCAGTTGCCCAGGTTGGTGAGACTGTCTTGAATACGTTTACTTCAATGACAAAGAGCACAATACATTTTTTTGAATTTCCTACTAGATGAAGGGTCCTTTGTGGTTAGACAGTATCATTTTGTATTAAGAAATGGAAGAGCAAACAGCCCAAGCACTATGTAACTGTTTCATAGCATATCTGTTAAGAATCATTATTCAGTTATAATGAACAAATTCTGAATTTATAGGTAGTGTTATGCCTCTTTTTAGAATTAAATAAACATACCAATTTGTTTCTAAAAATATTAATACCTGCCTGAAAGGACCATTATGCTCACCAATACGTTGTCTGTATTTATAGAACTTCTTTTACTAAAAAACAAAGTGTCTTTATTGGCTGAGCACATTGCTAAAACATGACAAAGATTAGTTGAGTTGCATAATTAGTTGATAACTGTCACTGCAATTAACCAGTCTGACAATGTCACACTGTCATTTTTCATTTGGTTTGTTAGCTATAACAGTCCTGATTAAAGCCTATTTCAAAGAATTGTAACAGATGTGTCAGTATGAAAATAAATATGTACCGGTAAGTGCTGCTGTCAGACTTGTTTTTTAGTTTGAAGAACACTTTTTAAATTTATTCTTTGATTTCTGAAACTGCAGAAATTTGAAAAAAAAAAAAAAAAATAAAAAAAACCTTAGATCATCAAATAAAAATCTAACACACTTTAGAGGGGTTTTGGCTCTTAAAAAAATTATTTAGGCAGATAAAAATGAGAATTATGAATTGGTGTAGACTGATTCATTGTTGGAGATTCAAATGACCGATCATATGAACAATGAATTGTTTCTGCTACCCGATAATAAACATAACCAGTAATCACAGACATGAAATAGTAGGCACAACATTCTCAGTTTTAATGATTTTGTGATTAGCGCTCTCCATTTTATGCTTCTATAGGTCCATTGTGACTGGTTTTGTTTTCTTTCTTCCCGAGCAGTTTCTGTAGCAATAAACCCGTTCATTTTCGAATGAGCAGCTAAGTCCTAACCCTTAACTAGGGTTGTATATGTATCTGCAGTCATCAGCTACAACAACAGTCTAACTGACTTGTGAGTGTATTTCTGCCTCACAGACCATATCTCTACAACAGCATATACACAATATACATACAACAACATGACTGGACATGACATGACAACATGACAACAAATACTTCCTCAAACACAAGTGTGTTATGTCAAAACCTACTCCTCATACGTTTTTGCATTTTCAGTTGTCTTCATTTAAAAAAAAAAATGTATTATCCATTTCTGTTTTCTTATGTTTCCTGTGTACAGTGACGTGCCTTTCTCAGGAGGAAACATCACATTCAGCCTCCTGACCACTCAGCCAAATATGAGGCCAGGTTATAACGACTTCTACAATACTCCTGCCCTGCAGGAGATGGTACAAGCTGCCCAGGTCAGAATATTTATAAGTGGACAATACCACACCAGAGCAGCCGGGGTGAACCAGCAACACAGATACTTTGCTATCAATGAGATCACCATCAGTGGCAGGTGAAAACTTGTTTTTTTTTGTTTTGTTTTTCCTGAAGATAGCTCCTGTGTTTGTGAAAGCTGAACATGTGTCAGTTACTCTGATGGCCCGATCTTCCCCGAAATTTCCTAAAGCCGCTATTAAGGGATAGCGGGTAGCGGGAGAGGCGTTCCCCCACAAAGAATGCAATCTTCCACCTCCCTAAACCCGCTATCTTACCTGTGCTAACAGCTATATTATGCATGGGAGTGATTAGGGCGTAATCCACCTGTTAATCCAATCAGTGCGTCAGTAGCCATTGCCTTTAAGAGCAGGTTGTGCTAACCACAACCCGCTACCTGCAACCTGCGATCGCAAGATACCGAGTTTGCGGAAAGCGCAAGAGACACGCCCATTGGCACACCTACAATGTGAGTAAGGGAGTCGGCATAGCGGGTAGCGGCTTTAGGGAAGCGGAAGATTGCATTAGCGGAGGTTCCTAAACCCACAATTTGTGGGTAGCGCCTAGCGGGAGGTGTACGATCGGGCCTTAAAGGGTTTATTTGCATATGTAAAACTTTGAATGATGAGGGACTAATCAGTGTACAACCTCAAACATAAATAAGAATATACTAAATAAAGTATATGTTTTACATCTTTTTTTTCTTTCTTTTTTGATAGATCTAAGAAAATTCTCAAATGTATGTAATCACCATATGTAGTACACTTCAAATTTATTTGTTAATGGACACTTGAGCCCTTTGCCAGATATTTTTAGGTGGTATAATTGATCAAAATTAATATTTGAGGATCTTTTCGGATTCTTATTTGTTAAAATGATCGGCAACAGTTAAAGAAAAATAATTTTGGAGCCTGTTGAATTCCAGCAGAGCTTTCTGAGAGTAATTGTGAACACATCTTTTCATTAGACTGACATAGTGACTGTTTTTATGACTGTGCTAATTATAAGATTATGCAGCAGGCAATCATTTCTAACTCTGTCTCTCCTCCTCCCTCTTAGCAGTTTTAATTAGTAGCTTGTTATAGTGAAGTAGCAGAAACAGAGATTAAATGCTGCTGAAACCTCATCTGTGCGTTTTCAACCCTCCCTCTCTGTCCCCCTCTCTTTTATTCTTGTTCCATCTTCATTCTTCATAAAGCATGTAAAACAGGCATGTAGAGGAAAGCAAGAGCAGACATCATTTGAGTCTGCTCATTGCGAGTCAGCTCACATTATTTGTCTTATTTCGTCTTACTTTATATGACTGTATTATACTGAAAGAAACAACAGTTAAATACAGCATTATGTAACTATTGCAGTATTACAGTCAGGCCAGTTCTAAATTTTAATTATAGTTCACATTTTTGAGATAAGTATAAAACAAGACTACTTTGATTGGTCAGACCTTCGCTTTTTTGCCTTGTAGCTGCTCAATGGTTGCAAGGCCTGTGTACCATAAACCCAGTGACCTCCTCCACTGCATCCTCCCAGGATACTTAAAGCTCTGGTATAAATGAGATAAAGTGAGGTCAGACATAGCACAAGGTCTTGTCTGAGGTTTGTTGACCGATTTTCAGCTTGAAAGTCATGTGTCTGTTCTAAACCTTCCCGGAAAAATACTGCTGTTGACCACTGAGGTGAAAGGATATGTGGACCGTCACATCCTCTAACCTTCTAGCAAAACAGCAACACAGTGGTTAATCTGGTTTTGCTTCTAGGCGTATCAGGAAGGGTGAAGTTGTTCTCTCAGCCTACCAGGTTTTATTTTATTGTTTCTGTTTTTCAGGGGCTGAGATTCATTTAAGATCCTAGCACTTTAGATAGCTTTCAGTTTTGAAGCTTTGTGCTCCTTGCTTCCTCCTAAGTAGAGATGTTTTCCAATACCATTTTTTCCCTCCCGATACAGATTCCGATTCTTGAGTTGTTTTTATCGGCAGATGCCAACTACTGATCCGATTATGATATTAAAAAAATTGCACCATGCCTGACTGTAATATAATTACATATATTATTATTATTACTATTATTATTGTAAAACATGAATAAAAACAGCAAATCCAAGCCATTTATGGCTAGTAGTGTAACGGAAGTAACCAGTAACTAAATCATTAAATATAAATTACTTGGTATCGGTTGGTGCCTGGACTCCCGTACTCGCCGATATCGATACCGGCATTTTTGGCAGTATCAGAATCGGAACAACACTACTCCTAAGTCAAAGATTACTGCTGGAAAATATGACTAGAAGAAATGTTATCTCAGCATTTTCAGACAGTGTTGTGATATATGGTGTATAGCTTATTTTCTATGAATATTACAATTTGTCATTGTGTCAGAAACAGCAACAGGAAAATGTCCCTGAAGTCTGCACAAAATAGTAGTTACAGAATTTTAAAATTCAGCTTCTTGTAAAATCCACTTTAGTAATATCTTTGTTTTTCACTTTGGGTGTAGATACATGTAAAATGACTGAGTGAATCTTAGGTCTTCCATGCAGCTCACAGCCAGACTGCAGCGCTGCAAGGAAAACAGAGTAAAAGAGAAACAGCAGGTGCTCAAACTCACACGCCTGTTCAAGTGGAAATTAGCCAGTTACTCTAGCACGTTTCTACATTGAGCATGGGTTTTTTGTTTTTTTGAAACATGTGGACAAAATCACTAAATTGGCAACATTGTATATAGGTTTATATATGGGTTTTAAGGGAGTCAGATCATCTGAATGCAGACAGACACAGAGCAAAAAGAAGAGGTAGTGTTAGTGTGGAGACATTTACAGAAATGAAGTGGACCGGTCAAAGTAGCATTGTGGCCACCCTGTACTTACTACAGGGTGGCAATTCTAGTAAGTTATTTCCATTTTCTTTCACTGAATTTAATAATTGCTCACAAAGGTAGTACAACTCAAACATTCAGGATTTCAGAACTTGGAAATCCTACAAAAAAAAGAAAAATGATTAGAAAATTGCAAGTATTCACTGGTTAACATTTTTAGATTTTGATTTACAAAAAGCAGCATAAAGAGAACAAGAGGTGAGAGAATACAGAGAAGGAAGAATAAAGACAGAAAGCAACTGAATATCTAAATGAATAATTAAATAACTGTTGTGCAGTGTGTGCCTGAAAGAGAGAGAGAGAGAGGGAGCCTGTCTGCTACCTGTTATGCCACTCTGATAATTCTCAGGGTGGCATTTATAAATGTTGAATGGGAACTTTCCAGTGGCAATACTGCTGTTACATGAATGAGGGATGAAGGAGATCTGGACAGAACCTATGAGGGAGGGAAAGTGTTTGCCATGCTATTTGCTGTCTGTTTTGTAATCATGTCTCTGTTTATTTTTTTATTTGTTTGCTTTGTATTGTGTCAGGCTTTTTTTTTTTATTCTAAAATTACATTTCCAAAGATTTGCAATGTAACCTAAACCTTCTCCATGGTGTTTATTCTCATTACTATTCACTCTCCTTTCTTGTTTCCGTCACCTGAACAGATGCGAGTGTCACGGTCATGCTGACCACTGTGACACCAGTGTCACGCCGTACCGCTGTTTGTGCCTGCCAGAGAGCCATACAGTAGGAAATAATGTGAGTAACAAAAAGTTTGATCACAAGAGTAGTATTGGAGCCTGAGGCAAAGTTGTGTACAATCATTGCTGAAAATATGCTAAAGGGTCATGTAGAAGAGTTTCATCTATGTTAATCACTTCCACCTACTTAAACTGACATCAATTACATTTTAGTAGTAGTTGTTTTTTTGTTTTTTGTTTTTGTCTGCATTTACATTCATGGTTACTGCCATCATCTCGCAAAACCATCTAGTATGTATATGGATGTATGTGGCTCCTATTAGTCCCCCCCCCCCATTGACCTGGGCCCCTTGACAGCACATGTACTGCATCTACAGTTACAAATCTGGCCTTTAAGATGGACAGTGATGTTAAACTGGACCATCAAATTGCTACAGTTGTTAGGTCTAGGTTTTTTCATTTAAGGCAGTTGGCAAAGGTGAAAACCCTTCTTTTGAGACAGCACTTTGAGTCAGTAATCCATTCATTGTGGCTTCATTGTATCTTGGCTGGATTACCACAACGGACTTTATTTTGGAGTTCAGCCAGTCTTCCCCGTCACGTCTTCCAGCTGGTTCAAAACGCAGCTGCGCCTCTTTTAACTGGAGCACGTATGAGAGATAACATCACACCCATTCTGGCTTCGCTTCGCTCTACCTGCTGCCTGTGTGTTTTCAAGTTCATTTTAAGCTTCTTTTATTTGTTTTTAAATCCTTAACTGGTCTCGCCCTCGCCTTACCTGTCTAAGCTGCTTCACCCGTACACTCTCTGTCTCTCAGGTCAGCTGATCAGCTGCTTTTAGCTCTACCGATATCAAACCATAAACTCAGAGCTCCTAAATTGTGGAACAATCTTCCTCTACATCAGGGGTCTCAAACTCCAGTCCTAGAGGGCTGCTGTCCTGCATGTCTTAGATGGTTTCCCTGCTTCAGCACACCTGGCTGGCATTGAACCAGCCCTGGGGGGGCCTGGCTCGCAAAAGGTTGAGAACCCCTGCTTTAGTAGAAAGTCACTTCATTGAGTATTTTATGAAAAACTGAATTATTAGCCTTCTTACTTTTGGTCTTGCATTGTATACTGGCACAGCAAGGCAGATCTTTTTTTGAACAATTTGAGTAAAATTTAAATTTCAGTGGAGAGAAAATAATTTTCAATCAAATTTAAAACAAATGAATGTCCTGTAATCAGAGAATGACTCCCCAATTTTCCTTGTTACAGTTTTTTTTTTTTTTTTTTTTGAAGTAAATTATTTTCCGCTCATAACACTTTTGGTAATTTGAAGCACCTGCTCATGTTTGAAGTGTTAAGATATGACTGCTTTAGTGTGCATTAGTTTGTTTTAGAGAGGCAGCAGAGCGCATCAATGCAGAGTTTAGATGCTGCTGTCAACGATCAGCTGGTCAGTTGCTTCTGTTATGTGCAAAATCAAACTATGGTCTACTTTACACTTTTGCATTTGTCTTTAATGAAATCCAAATTACGGATGCACACACACACACATACACACACACACACACACACATTTTTAGATGATTGCTGTCATCCATAATGATGGTAAGTGAAAAAAAACAACACTTTATTTTGTCCTTTTCACCCTCTTTCTCTTTTTTATACACTATACTTGTCCTTCTGTGGATCCCTGCACCATCTCCATCTTTTTTTCTTTGTTGATCACTCTCTGTCTCTCATACTCTGTCTTTCTCTCCTGAGTCTTTCTTTAAATAATGTCTCAAATCGACTAGAACAATGACATTCCCTCAGTATGCATCTCTTATCAGCTCCCTTTTTTTTTCCTGTTTGCTTTTGCTTCATTTCACTCAAACGTTTTCAGTGCCCCTCTGTCTTCCACCCCCAACCACTCTTTATTTCTGTACTTTCGAGGTATTTAATTCATTCCTGTTTGACACTGTTTCTCATGTTTCATTCTCTTTCCTTTGTTTTTCTTTATGTCTCAGGTTGATCCATCCTCCCAAGCTGCCCCTTTCACTCTCTCTTTCTTACATACATTAGTTCTTTTTTTGTATTGAGAAGGTCTAATGGAAATAACCAACATGGATATGTTTTATGTAAATTATTCTCTATAGGAGCTGTCTTTCTCTGAAATACATCAGTGTGTCTAATAAGTGCACATGTCTACACAGAGATCCTTTCGTGTGATCATTTGTGTGTGTGCACTTTTCCCCTAAACCTGTCTCTGTCATCTTTCGGAGTGAATATTCAGGGCCTTTCTTCTCTCTCTGTAATATTGGAGCATAAAAGGCTTTAGGGAATATTAGCGTTTAATATTGCATGTGTTCTGTTGACTTGGATCGGCCTTGCACAATGACGGATGTTGTACTAATCTGTAGAATTTCCACAGTGACATTAAAGTGACAGAAATGCTCAGACATGTGTCAAAATGATCAACAGGGGCCTCGGAAGATACACACTTAAACACACACATGCTCAAAAATGCACACACACGCTCAAGAATGCACACACAGGCATACACACATTCATGCGTGCTCCCACTTTCTCATTCTGTCTTTTGATTTTCTCTTATGTGCACTCTATGTCAGACTTGATCGCTCATTCTGTCACTCTGGCTCTGTACTTTTCTCTACAACCGATGGATTCATCATGTCTGAAAGCTATATCATATGCTGTATTGTACATCTTTATTTTAAGCCAAAGAGTGTCTTTATGTGCTTCAGAATATCATCTTTTTATTTATTGTTGGCTCATATTAATTGTAAATATATCATTTTGGTGAAATGAAAAAGGTGAGGTGCATCAGACATGATGGAGGACTTGCCAACCGTGAAACAACTGTGCAACTGTGTGTGCGTGTTTGTGTGTACATATGTGTGTGTGTTAATGTGAGAGAGCACGTGCATGGATTTGCATGCCTGTAAATCTTCAAATGTCTTAAGTTTTTTTTTCTTCAATCTCCTCAGTTTAGATTTGAAATAAGACTTGAAGTACAACAGAAAGGCTATACAAATTCGTACATTTTTTTTATTTTGGCATTTACATGTATTGTAAATCCCAAAGGCAACACATTAGCTCTTTTACTGTGTTTACAACTGTGTGTGCTATAAATTTTAATAGCTAGTGATGTTGAGTAGCGCTGCTGTTGCTAAAGTCTGCAACAGCAGCACATTTTCACCTGCAGTGGGGTTAACTGGGTTAACTTTTTTGTATATACACACAAAATGGATTCATACACACAAATATTGTCACACATACACAAGCCAGTGCCATGACCTTTCCACTGAGAGCGTGAAATTGGTCATGGCATTTAGGATAAGATGAGTTGTCCCACCAGATTTACACTCACGCACACACGCACAGATGCTTGTGACAGGCCATCTGAATGTCCACATATCCATTAGTGTAGGCTCCTCACTCAGCAGGTTTTGTTGAAACAGTCAGAGTTAAAATAAGATGTTATTCTTTCCTCTGCTTCACAGTGCAGAGCATGCACTTTCATCCACACTGACACATGCCCTCGCTGGTTTCATTTGTCCAGGAAAAACAAACAACCGTGCATTTGTTTTGAGTTTTGTACTAAGTATGGTTTTAATTTCTGGAGCAGTAATGTCTTTTATAGCTTTTTGCCCTGTTACTGAGCTGTGGCACCTTATTTATGTATACAAGACAAGGTGTTAAGGCGTAAAATATAATTTAAAAAAATGTTAACAGTAACTGGAAGATTTAAGCACTGAAACATTTGCATTGTTTTAAGTCTTTAGATAACTGTGGAGTGATTCTGTACAAAGAAAAAGAAAGAAGACAAGGTATAGAAATAGAACCCAACAAATTCAGCATGCATACACGCTCTTACTTTTTGCGCTGGTACAGTGTGTAGATGATGGAGTGCCATCAAAACCTTTTGTATGAGGAAGAGAATGAACGTCTGCCTTCTTTTAACTCCCAAACACCAGTCCCACAACTAATTAGCAGGCAGGGAGAGAGAAGGTAATGCTATGTTGAATGAAAAGAAAAGAGAATAAAGGGGGAAAAATCCTCTTCCTTTCATTTGGTATGGTAATATTTCCTGCTCACATACTCACCATGGCTATGAGAACAAGCTGTTGGGGGACAGTGGAGATGGGGGAAGTGAGTGAAGAAGGGGAGAGGTGGGAAGCTTGGAAAGATACACAGTGTAATTTGTTTTTCAGAAGGAAGGGAGAAGAAGGAAGGGGTGCGAAATGGAAGAGATGAAAGTGGAATAAAAAGAGAGAGCTCTTCTGCTCTTGGAATCTTCTAGAGAGCTTTCTGCTCAAAGGGCAGAGAGAAAAGTACATTTGATAAGTAAAACAGTTTGTGGCAAAGAACCACAGATGGGCAGAAGGTGAGACGATGCACAGTAAACACAAAAGACAGAAGACAGATTTGACAAAAAGGTAGACTTGAGCCCAAACATCACGGCTGATGAACAAGCAAACTGACAGAACCTGCAGAAACATAGAAACAACACAGACACTTCCTCTAGTGTGTAGGTCTGTGTCAGCCTGCATAGATTTACATCTTTTTGTGCCCTGTGTTTGTGTTGAGGTGTTTACATCACATCTCCAGAGAATCTCCTGCTGCTTCATGAAATCCTGTTTATAATCATCTAGCTTTGTGCAGAGTTCTGTATATTAAACACAGATTCATCAACACTCATAATTACTAATGAATAACCCCACATAAGGTGTTTTGTAATAATGTCAATGGGCCATTTGATCTGTTGGTTAGCATGTGGCTAACCTTAACATGATACTACCCTAACCAGAAGATTCAGGGTTTGCCCCACAGCTGCACTTGAAGTTGAAGGTGACTGCAGTGCCACAGCAAGCAAGTTAAGCTGATTCACAGTTAAAGTAGTACAAAGGAGTTTTTCCATGTTAAGATTAGGGCTGGGCAAATTAATGTTTTATTATCGCATTAACTCAATAATTTATTAACACCGACATTTATTACATTGTGCATTAACGCATGTTGCTCACATGCTCTTGTTCTGAAAAGTCTGTTACTGGCTGCTGCAGAACCGGAACAGGATTGGTGAAAAACATGCGGGAAAGCTAAAACGGACATGGAGGGCAGTAAAGTTACAGAACTTTCACGTGGACGTTTTCATTTTAAAGTTCTCCCAGACGGGAGAAACAAGGTTATTTGTAACCACTGCCAAGTTGAACTCCCCATTAAAAGTTTCTGCTGTTACCTCAGAAATTGCCTGTTTTAATGTTACAATTGTGGCTCAGGATTTTGTGAGTAGACTTTTTTTTTAATCTTTCATAAAAAACAGGATGACATTAATACCCTGGCAGTGGCCATAAGCTTAATTTTATTTTAAATTTTTTAAGATTAGATTTACACTAAATATGTGTTACTGCCAAGTGCTGATGTTAAAAGTGTTTGTATAGCAAATGTTATGGCACTTTCATTCATATGGCAGCAGGACATTTAATTAAAAATGCACTTTACACTACCTTTGAATTCATTATTTGATTTTGCGTACACAATGTGATTAATCAGGGAAATCATGCAATTAAACAATTAAAAATTAAAATTTCAAAAATTATAAAAATTTATAAAAATTATTAAAAATTTTAATCGTTGCCTAGGCCTAGTAACGATATATACTTGTTCATTTTTAAATTTCATTTGAAATTATGTTATGTTATCTAGCTCTCACAGTCTTGCATCCCCACTATCAAGAGAAATGTCATGGCCTGGAGCTGCCATGATCGTTTTTCTGTATATTGTATGTTTTGTCAAGTTGGCGTCTCTCCATGTCTCTAGTGCTTCCTGTTTTACTTTGAAGGTCTGTCTTGTCTCCGTGGTGTTAAGCTTTTCTTCCTCCCCCTTGTCAGCCTGATTGTTCACACCTGCCTCTCGTTTGTTCCTGTGTGTTTATAAGTCCTGTCACTCCCTTTCTGTTTGCTGTCCATTGTCGTCCTTACCCCCTGCATGTTGGTCTGCATGGCACCGTGCTCTTCACCCTCTTTTCCTGGTCAAGTTAAGTTTGGACTTTTGTATTTTTGCAGTTTTGGGTTTTTGGATTTTGAATTTTTTTGTGAAATAAAGTCCTTTTTTGTTTTGTGAACCTCCTGCACTTGGGTCCTTCTTCCACTCCCTCCACACTTCCATGACAAGAAAGCATCCAAAGTAACTTTTGACTTCCATCCCAGTTGTCTCTTGCACATCTGGATGTCGCATCATGGCAGTGGCGATGAAGAGGCTCAAGAAAGTGATGACGGAAGAGAAAAAGAAGAGTGACTGAGCAAGAGACCAAACGAGAAAACTCAGAAGAGTTTAGGAAGCCACGTGACTTTTTACTAGGGATGTCCCAATCAGGACTTTTTGGCCCCGATCCGATTCCGAGTCATTTGATTTTGAGGGTCTACCGATACCGAGTCCCGATCCGATACTTTCATAACACATTATAAAAAATGAACAAATACGGAATAAACAGATCCAGGTTGTCTCCCATTTTTATTTTATTTTTTTAAACACTTAAACAGTGCACTTCTCCTCGAGGTAGCTTCAACAATTAAGTAATAACAAATAGTGCACCAGTATAAAAGGAACTTCTGTGAAGTAGCTTGAACGATCAAGTATAGTACACGTATTAACTAGTAAAAAAGTTTACTTGATTTTCCTCGCGGTAGCCAGGGTGTTTATCACGCTGTGTTGAGAAAGCAAGCCCTTATGCACGCAAAGTTGGCAAGAATGCGCAACACAGCCCACACTCCGCACCCCCATCTTACTCATAGCTTTCTTCATATTAGCAGCGTTGTCCTGCAATATCACGTGGACCCGTTGCTTGTTGATACCCCAGTTGTTTTGCATTTTTTCCATAGTCTGTTTGATGCACTATGCTGTGTGGGAGCCAAGAAATTCCTGGGCATGCAGGGTCGCACGGCGTAAAACAAAACTAGAGTCGACCCACTGAGTGGTGAGGCTTAAAGGTGGGGTAGGTGTTCTTTTTTTGCAGCACTTTTTACAATATTGCCTGAAAACCTTTTCACATTCCCATTGCACCCACTGAATAAAATGTTTGCAAAAAAAACGAAACGTTTTGGTCCAGTCTAGAGGGTATAATCAGAGAAAAACTCTGACCAATCAAAATAGTGATCATCATTACTTTCATTGGCTGCCCAATACGTCCATTAAATATCAATGCAATCCCTGTGGTTCATGTAGTCGTGAATCGTGTGAAGGCGTGGTTTCGAGGGGTGAGCTGAAGAGGAGGAGGCGAAGCCTTTGGGAGGAGGGAGGGAGTGTAGGGACAACCCTACTTTTTACATCACAAAAGCATTTAAAACAGGGTCGAACCCAAACTCTCAGCTCAGCTAATAGCAGATATTTAAGGCACCCTGTAAAGTTTTGTCCACAATCACAGCTTAATATAAGATTTTAAGGAATTGATAAGTTTTGTGTTTCACTAAATATACATGTCTGTGACTATCTCCCTGTTTGTTCCACATTATCAACTTGCACGGCCAAATTTCTCTATTTATGTGACATGTTGACCCTTGTGTTTTACTTTTTGAAATTTTTTTCATTCGTTTCCAAGATTTCTTTCTTACCCTTTACTACTGTCTCTCTTAAATGCAAAATAAGGGCCCTTCCTCTGTTCCCATCAGCATTGTCCCCCTCCCCCCTCTTTTTCCTTTACCTCCCCCTTCCTCAGTGTGTCATACATAATAGGCCTAGCACAGGTCTGCATGTGTCAGACATGGGAAGAACTCCTGTGTTTTTTAATACATTTTTAATCTTGCCATTTGATGCCCCCCTTGTCCACCATAATTTGTACTGACTGCTGAACAAAATCAAAGGGCATGCACTTGCTGCTTCTCGCCTCTGCTGCTTTCTGCTACAAAAATGCATTTTTTATATCATCCCCCCATCCACCCCACACACACCTTGGTATGTTTATTTTGACATGAAAGTGGGACTTTGTTAAAGCACTAGCTGTTGCAAGTCACTCCTCATTAGTGGTCCAATTTCCCTTTTTCTGTAGGTGTGTGTACACTTGTGCATGTATGTGTGAGTCAGTATGGTTTCGTGTTATGCAGCGGAGAATACCTCTGTTGAGTAATGTGTGTTCTTTTCCTTACTTAGATTTAAATTTACACAGGACACTGATTTTTCTCTATTTGAAATTCCTCCTTTCCTTGCATTGTTACTAAATGCACAGACTGGCATTTTGTATATGATGTGGTTAAAATAACCTTTTTTTTAATTTTTTTTTATCTATTGTTCTACTGTGGTTTTATATGTAATGCTTATTTAAATGTGTATCTTTGCCTTTCTTGGGACACTTAAATTTGGTTACTGTCTTTGGGATTTGGATTTATATAAACCTGCATCCACAGTATTCTCATAAGAATGATACAGTAGTTTCATCAGATTTTCTTCTAAAACTCTTAGGCATTACTTACAGAGGCCGGATTGATTATTGGACTGGCATGGACTCACTTCTATGCTTTGACAAATACCTTTTTCTTGACAAGGCATTAAGGAATAGCCGGATGAATTCGTTCGTGTTTTCGTTAACTTTTAGGGTAAAGTAGAATATTAAGTGAAACTCTGCTGTTGGTCTGGTTTAGAAGAGGGGTTCTCAACCTTTGTCAAACAAATGCCTTGTATACTTCTGTGTTTTATCTGTTGTTAATTTACTGAAATGTACACTGTCACATTCAGTTTGATGAAACCCACTTGCCATATCATGACTTACCCCCCTTCCCCACCAAACCCCACCCCACACACACACGCAGACAGATTCATCTTGTTACACCAATTAGTGGAGAACTGAGGGGATCTGAAACATGAGGAGCTCTTGAGTGGTGTTTTGAGGATCCCTTGAATGGGTGATATTTTGAATAAGCTTATGACTGCTATCAGAGAATTTTTACAGTTTCTGGAGGCTTACTGGCATGTGGTCATTATATATTAAATCAGGGCTTGTTTCATTGGCCTGTGATCAAATACTTGCCCTATATTCATTAGCAGTACACCCACTCCTGCGTAGCCTACTCTTGAAAGCAGAAAAAAAAAAGCAACCAACACTTTCGGAAATGATTGGAGAAAAAAAAAAGTGTATGTAAGTGTTTGTATGCAAATTCAAACTAATTCAGGGCAAGATACAAAACCTATTTTCAAAATGAAATAAGTGAACAAAAGAAACTAAATTCCTGACCAATAAGTAAACAGGTAATGAGAAATGTCAGAACAGAAGAATAATGAACTCATGAATGACAAAGGTAGGCTATTCAAGCCACTGAATTACATTTAAATACTGCCTTTCGCCAGTGCTGTCACCTCAACAAACACACCAGACTCCTTTTAAAAAGCTTCACTTTTGAAAAGTTTCCTGGCTGAATGTTGGGGTTTGGGTTAGGACAGTGTTGCTCTTCAACTTTTTGAGCCTAATAATCGCTTCGAAACTCACATTTCACTCCTGGCTATTATACATTTAGATGACTGCTATTTGAGCATGTCCTTTGAATGGATCACTGATCCTGAGGCAGCTGTGACCCCCGAGACCGAGACCCTCTGCTTCCTTGCATTATAGGCCCAGGCTAACTGTTTTATTTCATGTTATTTGAGGAAAGTCTGTGAAAACAAAGGAGAACTAGAAGGTGTGCATTTGTGACTTGTAAGAATAATCATCCTGTGTGAAGACCATCTCTATTACTTGTTAGTTTGGAGAACATGGGGATACTGATTTGAGAGTAATTTGCTGCAGAGAAACAATCTGCCATAAATAACCGAGAAATAATAAAAAAATAAAATAAAATCTAGGTGATAATAACAAATGAACGCACATGTTCTTGATTTTCCAAATGATTTGTAAATCATTGCATAATGATATATGAATTGTCACTGTTTGATTGTTTTGTACAGTGCCAGCAGTGTGCTCCACTCTACAATGACAAACCATTCAGATCAGGAGATCAACTCCAGCCGATGAACTGCCGACCTTGTCAGTGTCACAGCCACGCCTTCTCTTGTCATTATGATGTCCGAGTTGACGACCAACCAGATCAGCACTATCGAGGAGGAGGAGGGATCTGTGACAACTGCATGCACAACACCACAGGTGAAATGTTTGCCACATAGGTCAACTTATTCATATTTGCAGCATTTTATTTGCAATGCCAGTGTTGCTTAATTTTATTTTTCCTAATCTAAGTGTTAGATGACTGAACTTTAACAGACAAGGCACCAATACCTAAAACTAAGCATTTGAAAGTATATTGGAAAAAAGCTATCATTGACTATAGACCCTATATATTATAGAGACCTTCCAAAAATCTACGGATACGCATTTTCATGGGAGCTCCTCTGCTTTTCAAAGATGACAAGTCTCCTTGTGTAGTATATTTAATATAATAATTTAATATGCACACATCCTATAAAACAAGCAAATATAATAAAGCAAATATGCAACAAATAAATAAAGTCAAATGCTGTTTAATTATTTTCCTTCTATGACCATTAAGGAATTTTGTACATAGCAGCTTAAAGCTTGAACTACCTTTTTTGTGTGCTTTTATTTTATTTGATGACTTTTCATTGAAAATGTTCTGTATCAGGTCCTCAGGGTCTGTCATTTTTGTCCATAAATATATAGATTAGAAGTTAGGATACTTTATTCCATGTCTTGTAAAAGTTGCATGTTTTTTGTCTAATGCTCTCTATCCTTTCAAATGTCTCTCTCTCTATTATTATCAGGGAACAACTGTGAGCTGTGTAAAAGTGGATTTTTTAGGCTGCAGGACTCTGATCCCACTTCAGTTGATGTTTGTCAGCCCTGTAACTGCCACACATCTGGAACAGTCAACGGCAGCAGGGAGTGTGCCCAGGTACACACCAACGTGCACTGTACAGCAAAGCAAAAATGCCTTCTTTTCCCCTCTTACTCCAACTGTTTTTTTCCTCGTCTCCCTTATATCTCTTCATTTATTCCTGTGTTTCGTACTTCCAGATAGGTGGTCAGTGTCAGTGTAAGGCTGCAGTGACAGGCCGTCAGTGTGCAGACTGCTTGCCTGGCTGGTATAATCTCAATGCCTCAAATCTGAATGGCTGCATTCCCTGTAACTGCAGTGATATGGGTGTCATCATGACTGCAGCAGGTGCTGTTCCCAGCTGCAGTCATTCCACAGGACAATGCCAGTGTAAACCCCATGTCACAGGTAAATCCTTCACAAACACTTTATGATTTTTTTTTCTCTGCGTTTCATTTTGCAATTTTGCTTATAATGGTGTCAGAAGAAGTTTCACCACAAAGTGGTATCTTTGAATGATTTGGATCTAGAACCAACCTTATCGTGTTTTGCAAAGAGGACCTAAATGAGGGTGTAAATTAGTTAAGTTAGCTAAATAATTACTTAGGAAACATTAGTAATATTTATACTTTTTTTTTTTTTTACTGACAGTGGTAAACCGACAGCAGCACCAAAAGTGTCTGGTAGCTACACTCACAAAAGTACTTTGTTGATAACTTATTTTCATTTGCACACTTATTCTTCTTAATTGTCCAGCAGCCTTGCCTTAATTAACACAAGAATTTCTACTTAGGTGCACAACTAAACAAGCATGCACATATACACATTGATGAACACACACATCCATATTCCAAATTGTCGTGGTATCCAAAATAAACAGGCTTTTCTCCTCGCAGTGCTTCCAGCCGTTGTGCTTCCCTTTGTGATAAATGGTTTCACTCTCTCCCCTGTGTGTCTTTGAAGACCATGCTTGTATGAAATGCAAAACCGGCTGACGTTCCTCAACCCAAAGCATCATGTTTATAACTAAGCCTTGCTATCAAGAGTCCATGTTGTGTGTGTATGTGTGTAAGCTTGTTTGTTTGAATGTATAAGAGAGCTGAATATGGCCATGTGTTCATATACTTTTGTCTTTTTCTACCTTGTGTATTGTGTGAGTCTTTGTGTATGTGCACGTACATGTGTGTATGTGTATTTGTGCACGCATTTGCGTCTGTGCACATATGCCATAAAGGACTAAGCTGGTCTTTAATTCTCTAATTCAATGCCAAGTTGATTAAAACAAACTGCTGCAGCCCCTTGTATTTTTTCACAGTTTTTCTTACAAGGCCCGTTTTGCCTTTTTTTTTTTCTGGCCTTGTTTGTTTGGTTTCTCCCACAGGTATTTTTCAGAAATGAGATTTGATTATGGCAATTTATTACCGCCAAGCTGATACTTTGAGTTGAGCAATGGCAGGCCTGCTTCAGAAGGATGGAATTGAAAAGTGTGCGCACAAACACAGATACACGCATGCAGAAACACGCACACACTCATAACAAGGTGCCAAAGTGCACTGTGTACATAATAGTGTTTGAAATGGTGATGCATGAGCCTGTTAACCAGCTGGCTCCTGATAAAAAGCTTGGCCATGTCCTGAAAATACACGCACACATATGCACACATGGGCACACGAGCACTTTAACATAAAATGCATCTTTTGTTCACATCAAATATCTTCTAATGCAGTCCATTCTCTTATGTTCTCACGTTTGTTTTCTTTTTATTTACCTTTTTCTTTTGCTGTTTTCTGGTCTCATAGTAGTCTTAAAAGAAAAACACACCTTGCTGTCAACTTTGTGTTTAATATATTTTACAATGGCAAAATAAAAAGTTAAAGTTAAAATCTAGACTCTGGACTGAACAGAATATTTGAAAGCATCGTTTGGCCTCAGTAAGCATGAGCTTGTCAGTTTGTGTATTTACCTCTTATACAGCCAGTGGAAATATAAAAGTATATTTGCTCTTCCGGACATACAGAGTTACATTGTCAATGAAGTATTGTAAATTACTATCTGTGCAGGGTGATATATAAATTCATTAAGGTACTCCAACTCGCACACATGCATTAACACTAATGTACAGGTATGTTTCTATTAATCTGTGTGTGCGCACACGTTCATGGCCACCCACACACAGTGTGAACACATGGTCCCCCATAAATGACTATGGTGACTGCTTTGCCCCCAGGCATCCATTTAGGGATAGATTGCCTGTCATAGAATACGTATGGCATATTCAAATAAGCTCTTCACACACCGACACACTGCATATCATAGTTTAACTAGCCTCGTGGACAAGTAGGGCTACAGCTGCTGTTCCAGGTTGTGAGGGACAGAAACTAAGGTTTTCATGGACCTTAGTGTATGGCGTTTGCTGCTGTTGATGATTATTGTATGTAAGTAATCATAAGCAGATAACAAAAGGAAAAGTAAATGAGTAAGATGTGTAATTAATATTAAACTGTTGACAGGTTTAGTTCACATGAAGCCATGGGAAATACAAAATACACCCTCTGTTAACTGTAAGGTTTTATGAATCCTAAAATCAGGTCACACCATCTCAACTATACAAGAGAAACAATAAACATTTCCTCACATCCTGTCATCATTTAGTGAAATCGCATCTTTTTACTGTTTCTTCTTTAGTTCTGGCTGAAGAATTTGTGGAAAATACTGCTTAACTTGATAAACTAACCTTTAATCTTCTCCTTATCAGGTATACATGTTGGTTAACTACAACATCAGTTAAACAGCAAAATATTTAATACTTACACAGTGTCACTGTTGACTTCATAAAAACTGAGTATACAATTTAGTAACCCTTATTGTTGCCATAGAAACTGAGCAGCCATGTGCTGCTAATTGAATGCATTTCAATAATTGATCATCAGTAAGTATGACCACTTCTATATAACCAGATGCTTTGGTGGTTTATTGATCTGTGTCTTTCAGCTGTTAACACAATGTCAAGTAGGAAAGACATCAACAGTTATCTAAGAGAAGCAAGAGTTTTTCCCCATCTATGGGGGAAGGATTCACACCTCCACATTTGAGGTGGAAGGGTAGTGATTCACTCTTGTTTCACAGGTGCAGGACCCTGGGCACCTTGCAGTCATTAAGTCAAACATTTATACCAAAGTATTGTAGAGTTAAATTCAAGGCTGTCTGACAGCTAAAACTGGGCTATGCAACAAGAAAATGAGAACAAGCACGCTAGCAAATCTACAATAGATCGGCTGAAAAAGAATTAAGGTGGTGCAATGGCTGGGTCAACATCCAGACCTCACCCTGATTGAAACACGGTGGTGGGACCTTGAAAGAGCCTCAAAGAACTGAAGCATTTGTATAAAGAAGGGCTAATATTTCTCCACAGTAAGGTGAAAGACTGGGTTCCTGAGTTCTAAAGTTAATGAATCATGGGCTGTACACCTGATAATGTTGCATACACTATTTATTTATTTATTTATTACCTTGACTGTATTTTATAACTCCTTTGTGTCTCTTAAAATATCAGTAAGACATTTGAACTATAAAACGCCTTAAATGCTCACATAAAACTGTATTTTCTGAAGAGAAGAATAATTTTTTTGTAGATGCAACGTTTCTTCCCAAATATAATTCACAGTTTTTACTCGCTCATCATTCACTATTATTTTGTATTCAGGGTTTTTCACCTCTCTGTCACCTCTTCTTCTCTCCCTTTATTCTTTTCTTGTGCTTAATTAATTTATTTTTTACTGAGTAAAATTAAGTGTTTGGCCTTAGGTGAGTGATCCATCATATGTTGAGGGCATGGCCCTAATGATGGCAGTTTTATTCACTAACCCACCCTTTCTCCCGCTCTTTTCCATCTTTCTCTCCCTCTCCCTCTGTCTTTCTCTCTCTCTCACACACACACACACACGAACACACACACACAGACAAACTCTCACTCTCTCTCACATGCACACAGAAAGTGGCTAAATGGCAGCTGGTGAACAAGCATCAATGCACTCTTACTTTGCACTCTTATTTTTTTAACTATTGTTTTTCTTTCCCTTCGCAGATCCTGCTGTGCCCACTCTTCAGCATTTCTTTAAAGACCTTTTTTTCTGTGGCTTCCTTGCTCCTGTTCTCTTTCCAGGTCTTTCATGTGACCGTTGTGAGTTTGGTTATTGGAACCTCTCCCACCTAGATGGCTGTATCCCATGTGACTGTGACCCACTGGGTTCCCTAAGTCCATTCTGTGAGCCCGAGGGGGGGCAGTGTGAGTGTAAGCCTGGTGTAGGGGGCCGACAATGTGACTCGTGCGGCAGGAGCCTGTATGGTTTAAGACTCGAGGGATCCTGTGCACCCTGCAACTGCTCACATGAGGGGACAGTACCTGGGACAGACTGTGATCCGTACACAGGACAATGTCTGTGCAAGGCATGTATACCTTTTTTAAGGCTATGGAAAAATATTTATGTATATTTTTTAAGAAGGATTGTTTTTCACTTGGAATTCAGATAAAGTGGAAGCTACTTAAAATGATTGGTTTTGATTGGCAGGGAAAAATTAGAAACAATGTCTATATGATGGTTATTATACACTGCCTGGCCAAAAAAAGTCGCGACCAAAAATAAAAGGTCCATACACGCCAATATTTCGTTGGACCGCCTTTAGCTTTGATTACAGCATGCATTTGCTGTGGCATTGTTTCGATAAGCTTCTGCAATGTTACAAGATTTATTTCCATCCAGTGTTGCATTAATTTTAATTAATCCTGGCATTGTCATCTTGGAATATGTCCGTGCCATCAGGAAAGAAAAATCCATTAATAAATAACCTGGGTCATTCAGTATATTCAGGTAGTCAGCTGACCTCATTCTTTGAGCTCATACTGTTGCTGAACCTGGACCTGACCAACTGCAGCAACCCCAGATCAGAACACTGCCCCCACAGGCTGGTACAGTAGGCACTAGGCATGATGGGAGCATCACTTCATCTGCCTCTCTTCTTACCCTGATGCTCCCATCACTCTGGAACAGGGTCAATCTGGACTCATCAGACCACATAACCTTCTTCCGTTGCTCCAGAGTCCAATCCTCATGCTCTCTAGCAAATTGAAGCCTTTTTTTTCCGGTTAGCCTCAATGATTAGTAGTTTTCTTAAGGCTACACAGCTGTTCAGTCCCAATCCCTTGACTTCCCTTTGCATTGTGTGTGTGGAAATGCTCTTACTTACACTATTAAACATAGCTCTGAGTCCTACTGTTGTTTTTCTTCAATTTGATCTCACCAAACGTTTAAGTGATCACCGATCACGATCATGGAGGATTTTCTTCCAGCCACATTTTCTCCTCGAAGACGATGGGTCCCCACTATCTTTCCAGTTTTTAATAATGGGTTGGACAGTTTTAACCCAATTTTGGTAGTTTCTGCAATCTCCTTAGATCTTTTCTCTGCTGGATGCATTGCCAATGATTTGACCCTTCTCAAACAAACTAACATCTTTTCCACGACCACATGATGTGTCTTTTGACATGGTTGTTTAGGAAATGAGGAGCAACTCATTGCACCAGTTGGGGTTGAATAACTTGTTGCTAGCTAAAAAATAATCACCCATGCAGTAATTATCCAAAAGGAGGCTTGTATTTGCTTAGTTAAATCCAGGTGGCTAGTTTTTTATTTTGGCCAGACAGTGTAGTATTAGCATGAAATATGTTTTCCTCATTCTTTGCATTTTTCCATTCTTACAATAATTACTCCTCCTTCTTGTCCCTCCTTTATCTCCTCCACCTGATTTTTTTAAAGGAACATGTGGAGGGCCGTCACTGTGACTCTTGCCGTCATGGTTACCACACCTTAGAGCATCGAAACTCCCTGGGCTGCTTGCCATGTGTGTGTGACATCAGTGGAACGGTGCCAGGGGGTGCATGTGATAACAGAACTGGACAATGCCCATGCAAAGAGGGAGTGGAGGGAGTGCAGTGTACCAACTGTATGGAGAACTACTATAACAGGAGTTTAAACCTACAGAGTAAGATAACCTAGAACTAAAGCCTAATTTATCTTTAGCAAAAATTATATTTCTTGTGCCTACCATTGTTTAGGATGCTTAAACTTTTTTGTTGTTGCCTAAGCAAGTAATCGGCCATACGAAGCAACTCTTCTGATATAATTTTTTGTCTTGTCAGGGAGTTTGTCTCATGGCTGTGTGCCATGTATCTGCGATTCCAAGGGAACAGTGGTGGGGTCAGTATGTGATAGCACCACAGGGCAGTGTGTTTGTCTTCCAACGCGATCTGGAAAGGACTGCAGTAGCTGCCGACCTGGTGAGTTAGAAGAGTTAGAAATATGGATAGATTGATGGAAGACAAATGGGGATTAAGACAAACTACTTAAGATGATACATTACTCATGAAATGGCTGACTACCAAAAATATTAAGCATGTGGTTTTAATGGTGAAGAACCAATGATGGTTCCCCAGGCTTTTAGTTTTGTTATGTTTGAGGGATATTTGCTGACCTCCACCTGATGAAAAAGTGTTAAAGAACAGATAAATATAGGACAAATTATGATATTTGTATTTTATTATAAATCGATATGGTTGTAAAGTTACATTTTGATCCAGATGTTTTTTTTTATCATATTGTGCATTATGTGCAAGAAACATCTGAATGAAAACAGCAACATTTTGAAAAACAGATTGCAAAAAGATTTTTCACTGAGTGGGGTGGAAAACTTGGTATATTGATAAAATCGCCTGTTTTGGTGTCTCTTGGCTCTTCTTCTTGTTAAGTCATACAGCTTATTTTTTCTTTAAGATTTGACAGATTCACTTTTACTCATATCATATTGTTGTGCCCTCTTCTTTATCCATTCTTGCTGAAGAATTAGAGCCAACCACTGCTTATCTTGATGAGTTATACCTCATAAATTTCACTATAGAAACCATTTTTCCTTACCAGGTATAATATTTAGATAAATCACTATAATCACCCCAAGGTCAGACTGCAGTCCTCAGAAATATTACAATAAAACCATGTGCCAAATCTCTAATTATGTTAAATCTTAAAGTTTATCCCAACAAAATTAGAAAAAGACTGAACAAGTATGGTTTGTTGGAAAGGGTTGGAACGTGTCACCACAGCTGGAGCTTGTGAAGTTGGAGCTGAACAAATAAGACCTCTTGAATAGTGTCATTAGATGAAAATGGATTCTTGGCCATAATGCACAGCATCACATTCAAGAAAATCAAGAGCATAACAGTACACATTTCTCAAACCAACTGTCATGCACAGAGGTGGAAATGTGATGTTAAGTTTTTATGTTTTGCAGGAGCTTTGCACTTAACAATCATTGAGTTGACCATCCGCTTGTCTGTATGACAACCAATGCTTGACCAAATTTTGGCCATGCAACAGGAAAATGATCCCAGGGAAACTAGTAAATTGACAAATTTAGTGAAATACATTACAATTTAACCCAAATACACTCAAATTGTTTTCCAATGAAATTCCAGCTGGTGGTAATTCAGTTTCGATCCATTTTATTTTAGTGCACACCTAGGGCCCGATCTTGCGCCAAACCTCCTAAAGCTGCTATTAAGGGATAGCAGGTAGCAGGAGGGGCGTTCCCCCACAAAGAATGCAATCTTCCACCTCCCGAAACCTGTGATATTACCTGCGCCAACCACTATATTATGCACACATTATGCATGGGAGTGGTTAGGGCGTTCCACCTGTTTAACCAATCAGTGCGTCAGCAGCCATTTCCTTTAAGAGCAGGTTGTGGTACCTGCAAACTGCTATGGAGCATCTTTTTATCCAGATCGGAGCAGCTCTCGTGTGCAGCTCATCTGGGACCCTGCTGTAGAGCTTCCTCCTCTTCCTTCCTCCTCCTCCTCTGCACTGATATATACATAACTAGCTCTAACTAATGTGGAGCAAATGATTTAATAATTTCTTTTGTACTCTAAGAAGTTTCAACAAACTGCTCAGAAAAAATAGAGCCAGTGAGCTTCCAGGAAAGCATTTCTTAACTAGAAAAGCACTCGGAGAGCACAGACCTCCGCCAAGCACAACAGTTCTCCCAATATAGCGATTTACAGATTGCGATAAAATCCGCCTTCTGGATCAGATCTGGATCAGCCTCTGAAATTTTATAGAGGTTTTCATTGTCAATTACCTGAGTGAAATTTCATGAGTTGTGGGCAATAATTAACGGAGATGTTGAGAAACAAAATTTCCAGCCCCATTGAGCGCATGTTAGGTTCCAAGCCGGGTTGTGAACCCGCAACCTTCCACCTCTGGGGCCTCCTGAACACAACCCACTGCGCCACCTTCAATCCGCTACATAGACACTCAGATCCACCTATGTTTCACCTTCCCATCCGACGAGCAGCCCAGGTGTGGCACTGCACACCTGTACCTATTCAGTCATCATTCAACCAGACTCGTCTCCAGATCTTCCCATAGAAACGCCTGATCCAGCCATTCGCAGTGCCACCTCCTTGCCTTCGTCGTCCCCTGGATTGTTGGTTTGGCTGCCAACCCTCGAATCCTCCTTTTTTACTTCTGAGAGAATTAAACTCTTAAAATTCTAGAACTCCCTTCCTGTCTCCATTGTGGTTGCTTTAGGGTTCAAGAAACAACTAAACAGCGCAATGTTATCGAAAATTTGAAAGTGATCCAGAATCCAGGATTTCTTCCGGATCACATGCAAAATAAAATCAGTTCTTCCTTTTCACATTTCTGACAACTCCTGAAAATGTCATCAAAATCCATCCATAACTTTTTGAGTTATCTTGAACATATCCCCTGTGCCAAGACGCGCCAAAATGCACAGATGCGCCAGGACGCATAGCCGCTGGGAGCAGTGCTTTTTAAAATACTGCAGAATGGATCATTGGATGAGCATTGAGCCAGAGGAACACGTATGATGACATCTACCTTCTACCACTGAGCGCATCTCGGGTGCTCCGAGCGCAAGGAGAGGGTCAGAGGGAGGCGCACAGCACAAGAAACTCCACAACAGAGTTCTGTGATCTCCTCGTTTCCTCCACAGCAAACATCTGAATGAGATCATGCCACAGCTGTACAGACATCATCTGCCCTTAAGAGAATAATAACGTATGCAAGTAATACAGTGATGCATAATCGAGAGGTAGAGCCGGTTGTGCAGTCCACATGTGACTGGGTGGACGCGCAATGACGCGATTTGGACGCGCTCTTTTACGAGCTGACATGCCGGTTGCGCTTTCCACAAACTCGGTATCTTGCGGTACTGGTATCTCGCAGATTTCGAATAGAGGGTAGCGGGTGGTCAGACCACCTGCTACCCTCTATTCGAAATCTGCGAGATACAGGTACCGCAAGATACCGAATTTGTGGAAAGCGCATGAGACACGCCCATTGCCGCGCCTACAATGTCAGTAAGGGAGTCGCCGTAATGGGTGGCAGCTTTAGGGAGTGGAAGATTGCGTAAGCGGTTGGCAGAGGCTCCTAAATCAGCAATTTGCAGGTAGTGGGTAGTAGGTAGTGGGTAGCACAAGGTGTAAGATCGGGCCCCTATTCTAAAATTGCAATATTTCTCACACATTGTGTCTGTATTTTGTTTTTTAATTATATCATGGCACTGTAATATGTTATGTTATTGCTGTGGTTGTATTTACAGATATTTAAGACCTGATGAGAATCAGATGGTTTTTTTTTTTTTAGCACGTCTTCATACATAAAATCTTTAGAGGGGTATGCTGTCTTAACTACTGTTTATTTTGATACATTTCTGATAATTTAGGCCATTTTCTATGATTAAATTGAATGGAAATGAGATTTATAGATGTAAATGTTAGCCATGTTTATGGCCATGCTTTCTCCACACCATCAAGGTGCCCTCAAAGCGCTTTACATTGGCTTCTCATTCACCCATCCACACACACACATTCACACACCAGTGGGCAGCTGCTGCCATGCAAGGCGCTGCCAGACCCACTGGGGGCAAGGTAGGGTTCAGTGTCTTGCCCAAGGACACTTTGACATGTGGTCAGTTGGAGCCAGGATCAAACTGCCAACCTTACAGTGACTGGATGACCCACTCTACGAACTGAGCTACACCCACCCATTTGCCAAGCTCCATTCCTCTGCCAGCTCTTGATATGGTCCAAGGCCACTGAATATTGTTTGGCCATATAGCTAAATATAATATCTAAGTTATTTATTAGCTGGCAGACTCTTAGAAAAAGAAACTGAATTGATTTCTACTTTGTAACCTGTATAGCCTGATGTAACCCCACACACAGTTACTGGATTTCTGTGAAACACTTTTTATTAGTTAGTTTTTATTAGTTATTAGCAGGAGAATTAATGGATACATTGAAACTGTAAAAGGTTACATCCAAAATTCATCACACGGTACTGTAAGCATCATCGCTTGGTGATTAAAGATAAAACAAATATGATTGAATATTACAATAACAAAACAAACAAAAAAAAATGAGCAGGGAAATGTCAGGAAAAGTAGGAAGGTCAGCCAGAATCATCAAAACACTACACTGCAAGTTTGTTTGCGAGCTCATTGTATTTCTTTTGATATTTATTTGTGTCCAGGTTTCTACATCTCTCCAGACCACAACATGTGTTTGGAGTGTGACTGCCATCCTATGGGAGCATTACAGAGTAGCTGTGAGAGCCAGACCGGACAGTGTGTCTGTGCTCATCCCTCAGTGGGAGGGCGGCGTTGTGATCAGTGCCATGAGATGTTCTTTGGATTCAACCCTGGTCTGGGCAGGTGAGGGCATGTCAGAGAGATCAAAACCCTGTCTGATAATTGTAAATGTAAAATTAATTTTGCAACTTGCAAAACCTCTGGGGAAAAAAAATGTCAAGTTACCACTGTGGGTGCATCATACTGGATATTTGCCAATATCTGATATGCTGATAATTTTTAAACACATTTTTTCAGATACTGATTTAATCCACCTATGCTTCTGATGCAGTATTTAGTACTGACAACATTAAATCAACTTTAAATTATGATGCTCTTATCATCTTTTTTGATGGGACTGATGCAAACACATTCCAATAACAAAATAAGAAAATTACTGCAGCTTAATGCGACATAAATTACAGGTGTTTCTGAGTGATGCATTTTTCCCTGAGGTGGTCACGATCATACTTTTGGCTTCTGTTAAGAGAGCTGACAAGGAGCTACTGATAGCTTTTTTTCATGGTAGTGTCTTCCTCTTGCTTGCTTTTCACAAATTCCTTATACTGCCCGGGATGACGGCTCTTAGGATGAGTTAGTAAATTAGTGGTGTTGAAGGAGTGGTTTTTGACTCCTCCTAGCATGACCAACGTATTTACGAGTATTTTTGTAAACAGCAACTTTATCACTTTCATAAACACTTTCATAAACTTCCACACAGCAGATATCTTTGGTTTGTGCCTCTTTTACACTCATCAAAAATAACGACGTCTTTTTTTTTTTTTTTTTTAACATTGTCATGTGAGTGTGCGCATTGGGTGCTTGGCAGAAAAATAAATAAATGAATAAATATCGCCATAGCACCAATTGGACATTTGATTTTTTAGTCTTGTATCGGCAGATACCGACGTCGTGCTGAAGTCATTGTGCATTCCTAATTACCATTCATGCGATATTTTCATACATATGTTTTTAACTTTCTGGCTTTGTAAAATTTTTTAGGTTTTTACTAGGGCTGGGCAAAGGTTTAAAATTTTTAATCGCGATTAATCGCATTATTTTCCTGATTAATCATGATTAATCGCATTGTATACGCAAAATCAAATAATGAATTCAAAAATTTGTGTAAAATGCCCTTTTATTTGAATGTTCTGCTCCCATATGAACTAAAGTGCCATATCATTTGTTGTTCAAACTCTTTTAACATCAGCACTTGCCAGTTACACATATTTAGTGTAAATCTCCTTTTAAAAAATGTAAAATAAAATAAAGCTTATGGCCACTGCTAGGGCATTAATGTTATCCTGTTTTTATAAAAACTAAAAAAAAGTTTACAAACAAAATCCAACAAAATGATTGTGGCTCAGCACAATCAGAACATTAAAACAGGAAATTTCTGAGGTAACAGCAGAAAGTTTTAATAGGGGGTTCAACTTGGCAGTGGTTACAAATAACCTTGTATCTGTCTAATCCACCGTCTTTAAAATGAACTTTAAAATGAAAATGTCCATGTTAAAGTTCAGTAATTTTACCAATCCGTGTATCCTTCATTCTTTCCATTTTCAATTGTCAATCAAAAGTTAAAGAAATTAAAAAGTGACATTTTATTAGGTTTTTTGTTTTTTAATCGCCCCCCAAAAAGAAAAAAAAAAAAAAATGCCTGTTTTCTTTTTTATTTCAATTTCAGACTTGGATCAAAAATACGAAATTAAAAAACGGGCTACAGAACTGAATTTGTTTTATAATCGAGGACTGGACTTTCTGTTGTCATTACACATCTGTGCCACTAGATGGAGCCGCACTGAAGTAACCAGCAAGAGAACAGCACAACAGTGAACACATTGAGGAGTGACGTGAAAGTTTTGGTTGCAGTCCAGAATTTTTTTTTTTTCAAACAGAATTGTTAATATTGCTACCTGAGTTGCTACCCGAACTGTAAAGTACACAGATTTTTACCTTCTCTCCATGTCTGTTTTAGCTTTTCCGTATGTTTACCTGGTTCCGGTTCCGCAGCAGCCAGTAACAGACTTTTCAAAACAAAAGCATGTGAGCAACATGCATTAACGCGCGATAAATTAAATGTCGGCGTTAATAAATGAATGTGTTCACGCGATAATAACGTGTTAACTTGCCCAGACCTAGTTTTTAGATGTCCTTTGGCTTTTATAATAACTTGAAACGTTTGAAGCATGGAATTCAACAATGTAAAAACAATAATAACAATGAAAAAAAAAAATCAGCTGAGCAGTTGATAGTTTTTATATAAATGGGCTGAATCTAGACTGCTTTCCAGTCTCTTGAAAATATAGACACATAAACATTCCATATGGGTTAGTCCTCTTTACAAAAATGTTAACTCTGTGCTTGATTCCAGGGGAGGTCACACAAAATACTAACTTTTGCTTGTAGTGTAAGTTTGTTCTGAGCATTCTGTGGTCTTCTTTAGTTTAAATGTTGTCTTGAGGTGTGTTTGAAATGAGTTTCTTCTACGACGCCAGAGATGATAAAAAAAAAACCTGTTTTCTTCATTCAAGTATTGCTGTTTTTTTTTTTAGGTGCTAATTATGGTCTATGATCTGATTTTCTGCAGGTACATCCTTTTTTTTACCAGCTGATTTCTTACATTTTGGTGACAAATGTTGACTCCTCATTCTGCCCATTTTATTTTTTGGCTCTTTTGTTGCACATTTTTATTTTTAAGTCATATTACTTTTTAGTTTTGTGTAGAGGCTTTATCTTCTTGGTTCAGCTGTGTGTTTCCTTTTTATAATCTTCCCTTCTGTGTTTGTACTCGTTCATGTCTGCAACCACTCCATTTTAACTACAGATTCATTAAATAGAGTTTTTATTTTTAGACCGAAGAAGATTCTATCTTTTTCTCTTTTACTTGATCTGAAAAAAGAAAAAAAGCATTCCATTGCAACAAATTTAATTATTGGGTTTATTGAGAAAACAGCTGAATGAGTTTAATTTTCTCTGTAAAATGACAAAGACGCCAAAATCAGATTTTCTAGTTGGAAACTCAGGTAAAGTGTATCAAACCTGACTTCCATATTTAAAGTCCAAAAGGTTGCTTGCTAAAATAATTTGAAATATTTTATCTGATATTCTTCTTAAAATCCATCCATCCATCCATCCATTATCTATACCCGTTTCATCCTCTGAAGGGTCACGGGGATCTGCTGGAGTCTATCCCAGCCGTCTACGGGCAAAATGCAGGGGTACACCCTGGACAGGTCGCCAGTCCATCGCAGGGCCACATGCAGACAAACAATCACTCACACCCTCACACTCACTCCTACGGGCAATTTAGAACCACCAATTAACCTGACATGCATGTCTTTGGACTGTGAGAGAAAGGCGGAGTACCCAGAGGAAACCCACGCAAGCACGGGGAGAACATGGAAACTCCACACAGAAAGGACCCCTGCTGAGGTTCAAACCAGGAACCTTCTAGCTGCGAGGCCTTGTTAAAATCAAATATTATATTACGTACAGGTAGAGAATTCTTTGATTATGTTTTTCTTAAGTGAAATAATTAACATCTTACTAGCATTAAGCTGGTAGCCAGTTCAGACATCCAAATATGTTTTCAAAACACAGAAGAGATTTTTTTTCACAATGTCTCTCTTTAAAAACTTGCATGCTTAATGTTACTAAACACATTATACACAGTACAATATTAGTAGAGATCCACACATACAACAGGGTTAATAGAATATACGTGGTACAAAAGCTGTTTAACTGGTCATCTTGTGTGTATGTTGGTGTCTCTGTGTTAGTTACTAAGTCCGATTTCTGTCAAGTAGTCATATAACTGCTTTAAGTTTTAATCAGGCTGTGGCTGAGTTCTTTTAAAAGTAAGATAATGATAAAAGGTTGTGGAACAAAGAGACAACAGAGTGATATAAGTGCTTATTTAGCAAAGTCAGTCGAGCAGTGGAGCATTGAAAAGAAAATTAGAGAGGGAAAATTGAGGAAAATTATGTTTGTATTTTGTAACCGTAATGAAGAGAATGATGCTCACTGGCGCAAATACGTTGAAAAGAATGCATTACTAAAACACATGTCAGGCATCTTTTTACACTAACTCCTTCCTTTCTTTACGACTTCTTCTTTTACTTCCTTTCTTTGTGAAGGGAAAAAAAAACCTTTTAAATTATCAGGTTATTAAGATGCTTTTCTTGTGCCCAGAGTCACTCTATAGTAAGTATTTCTTCATCTAAATATGGTCAAGTAATTTTTCCTCCCCTTTCAATCAATAAGCTTTATACAAATGAATGTTCACACATATTGATGTGTGAGCATTTGGCAGAGGATGCAGGCTTGTGCTTCCTTGAATATAATGGTTTAGTCAGTAACGTTCAGAAAGTCTGGCACATGTTCTAAATTACTTATAAACGCTGAACTCCAGGGTTATGCACAAAGCAGAAAACAGTCATAAACATGACGTGACACCTGTCCAAAATGTCAATCAAGTGCTATGAATGTTTCTATTTATTTTTTTAAAGCAATATTGATGTTGACATTAAAGATTAAGGGTTGAGTATGTGATAATTTCTTAAATGCATAGTCAGCGTGTGTGCCTGCTGTTGTAGGAAACCAGGTAGATACAGAGCTGCCGTTAGTTGTCAGTGGTAATGGGAGGAAGCTGCAGTGGCTGAGCACTGTGCTAAAAAAGAAAGTCTGTATTACTGACAGCCACATAATAAAAAAAGAGTAGATATAGAAAACAAGAGTTGATATTCTGTTGTCTTTCCTCAAAAGGGACTGAGTAGTGATGCCATGGTGGCAGTATTTCTGTTGGACAGGTTACGAGATATAGTCTGAGCATTTTGTTTGTGGGATTTTAAAATTTATCTCATTTTTATGCTTATTTTCCAAGTGTCACTCACTTCAACTTTAAGAAAAACATCATGACAAATTAGCTGTTTTTGTTAATATGTCAAACTTTTCCTTGTGCATGATTTTTATATTTTCTTTTATGAGATCAATATAATTGTAATATGAGTATTTTCCTTGACCTCAAGCACAATATAAAATTGACCTGTCATCTGACTGTGATAATTTTGGGCAGGACCTCTGACAAACATCAATAATTAACACTTTGAATACTAAACTGCAAGTTGTAAGAATATAAACATTTTTTTAAATGATTTTTTAAAAACCACATCACCCTTTATCCTGTTTTTGGTATTTGATTTCAACCTTTACACCAACCTTACTGGACATTTTTATTTGTATTTTATGCATGTCAATAGACCCTTCAAAGTTTTCCTCCTCTGTCTGATACACATTGTATTTACTTTCAGACATTGTGCACATCTTAACCCAAACCTTAACCAATAAACTTAACAATTATTTATACTTATCTAGCTTGAAATTTCACCTACGGTAATTACAATTCACACTTTATTCAAAACCCTGATCAGTGCCCCAGAAATTATGTTTTTATCCCATTGACACAGGATTTTAGTCCTGCGTCAATGAGTATTGTTCCTCACAAGTTTTTTGATTATATCAGCAAAGGTCCCAATGAGGTCACAAAAAGAAGAGCACACACAAACATAGAACCCCCTCCCTCACCTCCCCACTTTTAGGCTCATGAAAAAGAATGACTGTGTGGGATGTTGGCGTGTTCTTTCTCCTTGGGAAAGGAAGTGAAGGTCGAGTCACTTAGGTTTTCATGTGTATGTGTGTGCGTGTTTGTGTGAGTACTAGTTGACAGGACAAATTTGCGGCTCGTTATGAGGCTGTGGCTTTTCACACAGCAATAAAGAAGGTGGAGTGATGTGTGAGAGGGACACAGAAAACATATGAGTACACTATGCAGTAGAATATTAAAAAAAAAAAAAATCCCACATGGATTGAGAGCGTGCATGTGTATTGGGGAGGGTCAGGGGGGTGGGGGGGGGCTGCACAGCTGACGGGTGACACTACCTTCTCACTCAGCTTGTGTGGTGTGTATGTGGGTGTACCAAAAATCCTCCAAGAAGACTTGCTGCATGTCTCGTTCTGTGTGTCTATGTGTGTAAAGGTGTGAGGTGGCTGGCCGGAGGATCACCCACTGTCCAACCCCTTTGAGGGTAACACCACACCAGTGACCCAGACACAGCCACTGTCAGACACACACATACAGTCACATGCGCTCACACTCTTTGACAATTCTGATGGGGAATGCAGTTTCTGTGAAGTTACTTTCACAGCTAGTGGGTAGAAGGTGGGATAGATGGTAGTGAGGGTCTCCCTCACAGTGTTAAGGAGAGGATCCAACACCTCTTGGACACTTATACACCCCCAGTGTCACTATTTGCAGATGCTGTTTTTTCATAAATCAAAGCAATGGGGTGCACAAAACATTTTTATTCTTCTTTCAGCACCGCGGAGAAATAGTGGTAATCCTGGCTTATTTTGATGGTTGTCACATGTTTTTTTTGTTGCTTATCAAATCACTGATGTACTTTGCAGCTCCACTATATTACCAAAAGTATTTGCTCATCCATCCAAATTATGGTAATCAAGTGTTCCAACCACTTCCATGGCCACAGGTGTATAAAATTAAGCACCTAGGCATAAAGACTGTTTCTACAAACATTTGTGAAAGAATGGGTCGCTCTCAGGAGCTCAGTGAATTCCACCATGGAACTGTGATAGGATGACACCTGTGCAACAATATATATATATATATATATATATATATATATATATATATATATATATATATATATATATATATATATATATATATATATATATATATATATTGCAATAACTTAAACTCTTTCACTTTCAGCTATAGCCAAAGAAGAATCCCCATCTAATCAAATACAAATGTATTTCGAGCACCCATAAAAAACCCAACAGACACAGGAACGTCACAAAATCATACAAACTTCACTCCTTTCTTCCCCTTTGTTTACATGCAGATGTCAGCCTTGTGAATGTGATCAAGTGGGCAGTGTCAGCGGCTCTTGTCATCCAGATACAGGGGTTTGTGTGTGTAAGCTGTTGGTAACTGGAGACAAATGTAATTCATGTCAGCCTGGAGCAAGTCATTTTGACCCTGAAAACCACTTGGGCTGCAGCAAAGGTATGTTTTACTTGTTAAACAACACACACAAGTATTAATCAACACATATTCTTTACTACATAAGTGTTCTTATGTGAAAAAGTGCATGATTGATATAATCTGTTATGTGAATATCTATAAGGATTTATCTGTTTTTGTTTTGTTCTTTTTTTGTCTGTGCAGCACCCTCTCAGCAGCCTGCACCTGTAGGTTTTGCTCTCAGTTACTCTTCTATCCGTCTCTCTTGGCATCCACCTGATTCCCCAAATTCACACAAAATCAACTACACTCTCATCAGGGATGGACAGTCAGTGCATACAATCCACAGTCACTATCCTTTCAGTATGTATCAATGCAGCTTTTCACACAGATGTAATGTTTCTCTTAATATTTCAGATACATATAGTAAAAAAGTTGATTTTTTTGTGTGTGTGTGTTTTATACCACTAACATAATTTACCAAACTATTCTTTTATTTATTTTTTCTTTAAAGGTCCTGAATCATTTAAGGACAATGGATTGTTTCCCTTTACAAACTACTCCTACTGGCTTATAACAGCTAATGTAGCTGGTGAGACAGTAAGTGCATCAGTCTCATACCAAACTCTAGGTGCGCCACCTTCCACTGATGAGCTTCATTTAAACCTGCTGGGACGACCTGGCTCAACCACAGCGAGCTTTAACTGGAGCACACCAAGAAATGATACAGGCCCAGTTGAGAGGTAAAGACTGTGGGGGAAGTAGGGGAAGTGGTTAAGGATCTAGATGGAGATCACTCTGGAGAGTGGAAATAGTCATTAGAAGTTCCAGAACTTCAAGGATCAATAAATACATCAGATGAAGTAGTCCTTCATTACAGGGGCACATTTCATAGATTATACTAAAGGTCTGTAGCAGAAAATTAAAGTTGTCTGCAACGCCCGTCAGTCAGTTCAGTCTCATAATTTTAAATCTTTATTTGTCAGTGGTGTAAAAATATAACCCCAGTTCTAAAATAGAACAGCATTCCTTTCCTAAAACTCCAGCAACTGGTCTTCTCACTTTCCAGATGTTTACATACAGTTGTTAAAAGAGGGGATGCTACACAAGGGTAAACATCACCTGTTCCAACCTTTTTGAGATGTATTGCTGCCATCAAAGTCAAAATGAGCTAATGTTTTCCATGAAATAGTAAAATATCACAGTTTCAACATCTGATATGCTCTTTATGTTCTGTTGGGAATACAATGTGGGTTTATGAGATTTGTAAATCATTCCATTCTGTTTTTAATTTTTGCACAGTGTTCCAATGTTTTTAGAATTGGGGTTGGAATTCTAAGGCTTTACTGAATGAAAAGTACTAAAATAACACTGTTCACCTTTTTGTAACTCTGTCATATGTGCTGCAATGAAAATGTCTCCTTGTGCCTTCCACTATTACATTTCTGTCATCGTAGAAACTTGTACCTTTGTACTTAGGAAAGGATGCTTGGCTCAATTTGTTGAATGATGGAGTTGAAAATTATCAGTAAGTGGTTTGTCATGTTAGGGATGAAGTTCAACACTAATTCAAATTCATTTCAAATTCAGAAATACTTTATTGATCCCTGAAGGGAAATTCAATTGTTGCAGTAGCTGTCATGATTTAAGTCTCTTCAATGATTAATTGTAGAAGGTTATTGCTGTGGGCAGGAAGGATCTCCTGTTGCGGTCTGTGTTGCATCACCTCCACTACTTCTCCCATGATGAAAACGCTGTTTACTTGATCTTGGTCCTAAAATACACAATCATCTCCTTTGTCTTGTTCACATTTAATCTGAGATGATTGTTCCCACACCATGCCACAAAATGGTCCACCAGTTCTCTGTGCCCAGTCTGAACTTGTCCATCACTGAGGCACCCCGGAATTGCAGAGTCATGCGAATATTCCTGCAAATGACAGGACTTGTTCTAGACCACCTGCTCCAGACACACGTCCATTCAGTCTCAAGATCTGTTGTGTATTTGTCAGGTAGTCAGAAATCTAGGTGATTGTTGGGGAATCCATTTGTATCTTCTGGAGTTTCTTTTGTAGTAAAACACTGTATGGTGTTAAATGCACTGCAGCAATATAAGAACATTTTCTTCACAGTGCTGCCTGCTTTGTCCAGATGACTGTGGGTTTGTTGAAACGGGTGTACGATAGCTCCAACCTCATAATGATAAGCAAACTGCAGAGGGTCCTGGAAGGTGCTTGTTTGCTTATTCAGATTATCTCCAGGGCTTTCATAATATAGGATTTTAGGGCTACAGGTCTATAGTCATTAGGAGAAGATGGATGAGATCTTTTTTGTATTGTAACAAGGCAGGATGTCTTCCACAGCACTGGAACCTTCTCCTAGCTCAGGCTGAGGTTGAAGAGGTGCTGTAGAAGCCCACATAGTTGGTCTGGACAGCCTTTCAGGCCTCTGGGGCTGACAACATCTGGATCTGCAACCTTGTTCTTGTTCAGGCTCTCCAGCTATTTTTTCACCTGACTGCTAGAGACAGACAGGCAGGAGGGGCAGGTGGAGGGTCCCCCAGCATCTCCTGATGTGATTTGAGACAATGATGGAGGAGCAGCAAGATCCATGACTGAGGTGGAAAAGAAGACAGCTGAGTTGTGACGGGGAAGCTGTGGGTCAAGGGGGTGGGAGGTGTGTTTGGCTGGGGGGCAGGAGAGGGGGATGCTGAGCATGTCTCTGTCATGAAATAAAGTAGCTTCACATCTAATCTATATATTATACAGTCACACAGTAAGTCATGGTATTAATGTCATCTCCATGTGGTTCACAGCATGCATCCCTAGTCCGTAGCCATAAAACACCCATGCAGAGGGTGTAAAAGAACCTGATTATATTTTTTTTCTTTGTTTTTTTTCTTTTTGTCTTCTGTAGGTTTGTGTTGTCCTCCCGAGAGTCATCTCGTAGTGTGGACCCTGTAATTCACTACACAGGTTTATCTACAGAGGCTGTAGCAAGTGGCCTTAAGCCCTTTACACAGTACACTATAATTCTGGAGGTGAGTGTGGCTAAGAGCCAAAGTTTTCAATTTAAATATAAAAATTAATGTGTCAAATTTTTCAAAGAAATGGCAAGTATGATTTTGTCACAGCTTTGAGTTTACTTAAAGAGAAAATTGTTACCCTTGTCTCCAGGCATGCTCTTCAGGGGGTTGTACTGCTAGCGCACCACTGTCTCTCCTGACAGCTGCTGCTCCCCCACAAAACCAGCCTCCTCCTACAATCACTGCCACTGGACCGCATACACTGCACACGTCCTGGGAGCCCCCAAGTCAGCCGAATGGTACAGCCACAAACCCACACAGATACTGAAATGTGATATGGACAACATGGAGCTGTATATGAACAAATCACAAGATTTCTGGAATGTGTTTTGGACAGACAAAAATAGATAATTAAATTAAAAAAAAAATAATAATAAAGTCTGGCCATAATGCATAGTGCCAAGCTTGGTAGAAACCAAACACAGCATGCCAGCTCATACACTTAATACCATCTATCAAGCACAGTGGTAAACATGCTTGATAGTTGTTATTAAGTTACTTCTTAGCTGGGTAATGATTGAGACTTTTTTTAAAAATAAAATGTAAAAAAATCTCTCATCTTGCCTCAGTGTGAGCAGTCACTCTACAAGCTCAAGTTCTCTGCCAGAGGCTGAAGAGTCGCAGGGTTCTCCACACTTCTGATCTTATAGCTCTAGAATAGAACTCCACAATTTAGATGGGAAGTGAAACATCTTTTGAACTCTGAATCAAGCTTTTCAAGCTTTTCAGTATTGTTTTATCAACAAGGATGGGTTTTTAGTTGGCTTTGCCATTGATACAGTAATTAAGATTTTGTGTTGGTACACAAATAAAACTGTGCTGAAGTGCTTCTTAATCAATCCCTGTAAAAGGAGTCATTTCTTCCATAGTTTATTTTCAGAAGTAACTTTTTTGTGAAATGTTTCTTCTTGTTGCCATCAAAGTCATTCTTTTGTGGACTGCTTTTAATAAATGTTGTCTGCTTTGTGTGTAGGTGTTATCACAAAGTATGAGGTTTTTCTGCGTGGACCAATGGAATCGCAGAACCAGTCAAGTTTTGCTGTTGAGAAGAGAGTGTTTTTCAGCACTGGTTGGCTGGATCCAAGTGTCTTCACAGAACAAGAGCTAGCCAACAAAAGCACAGTATCACCTCCTGAAAGCAGTACAGTCGTAGCAGATCTGCAAGCATTTTCAACCTACCAGCTGAGAGTTGTGAGCATCAATAGTGCAGGAAGTGTCACGTCAGATTGGAGCACAGCACGCACCCTAGAGGGAGGTTTGTATGTGGCATGATCACGGTTAAGCTTCCATTTACAGGAGGTAGGGGTTTCAGTTGATTTTAACCCGTCAGTAGAGATCAACATACACACCTGAATTTGATGCCATTTTGGGTCAACACAGATGCACCGTTCTACTGTTTGACTGAAATTTTAACAGTCAAGAGAAGAAAAGTGAAAATAATTGGATATGTTCCTTCATTTCCTGTTCAGAACCCATACCTTGGGAGTGCCTTAGAAGTCAGCCCTGCCCATTTAAAATATCTCCATTGCAATGCATAGCAGCTTTTGACAACAGTTTCACAATCTTAGTATGCTGATTGGCTAATTTATTTTAGCCAAAGATTACTGATTACTGTTGAAAAAATAATAATTTAGTTAGAAAAATAGATACAAAGTAAAAAAAGAAATGACTAATTCATATTTTAAGGGAGAGAATAGAGAAGGAAATAAAAACTGTATGGGGGGGATGGGAAAGTCATTAAAATATTTTGAATTTCAAAGAGATGATATGGCTCATTAGGACTAAATGATTGCCTCCAACATCACTCTAAGCTGTGTGTCTGGATAACAAGCATATGATAACACCATTTTAGATGTGGAATGTGTGCCAGTATTTTTGCACATACATGAGCTTTATAGAAGAGAAGAATATGACAGTGATTATGTCGTCTGTGAATCACATTTCACAGCATATTTCACAGTTAGATGCCATCAACAGTGAAATAAAGAATTCCTCTCTCTTATCTATGATGTAATTGTGGCTATCACAACCATAGAATCAAGCATCACTCAAATTCATTAGGCTCACATAATATGCACAAAATCTTTTCTGTGTTTTTTTTTTCACAAAGAAAAATAAGCTTATCGAAATGAAAAAATAAGAAAATAGAGATTCCATCTTTCTCTGTGGATCTTTAAAATTAGCATTACTGAATGAAAATACTAAAAAAAGTGAAAGTGGCCATTTGTACAGGGGGGGAGTACTTTAAAAACATACATTTTTGAGTTTAAAAGTATATACAAACCATCACTAAGTTGGGGAATAATTTATATTTATAATAGTGTGAAGAAAATGGTGCACCATGTTCTGCTTCTGTTTAAGTTTACTAACACTAATCCTATTAACTAGTTTTCCAGTATTTCATTACTTCATACTTTAGCCTGAAAATATTGAAGAATATTTTATATTTCACCATTTATTACAATTCAGTATTCTGTTTATTTATTATTATTAAGCCACTAATTAATGGCTTTTTCTGTGTCCACGTACATTATTCACTTTTACAAATATGCACATTTTTTGTTAATTATGTTTTTATTTGTCATAATTTCTAAAAACCTTCTGTTTATATTTCTATATGCCTGTGTTTGTACGTATATTTTTCAGTCCCAGAGTTTATGGCTCCTCCAGATGTGTCAGCACAGTCATCCACCAGCCTAGAAGTTACATGGAGCTCGACTGAGGGTCAAGGATTCATTGCTAGAGGACAAGTCATAGAATATCGAGTCAACTTGCTCACAGTGCAGACTACCAATATTTATGCTCCTCCAGTTGTTAGTCAGGTGAGCTACACACACGTTTCATTAGAAATAATCAGTAGGACAAAAAAAAAAAAAGGAAAAAAAAATGGCAAGGAATACATTGAAATAAAGCTACGTAGAAAGACCATACATAGTTTTGTCTTTTTTAAGCAAAGATGCTGTTGGTTTGAATCATCTTTATTCTGATAATTAAGTTTGATTCACTCTGTTCTTCTTATGACTGTCAGGTCTTATACAGGACAGGAGCATCATCCCAGCCTGTTTACATAGTTGAAGGATTGAAGCCTTACAACACTTACAACTTCACTGTCACGCTCTGCACAATTATGGGTTGCATTACCAGTCAGCCAAGCACAGGACGGACCTTACCAGCAGGTAGAACAAAACGACATCCATCTGTTCATTAATCCATTCTCCATGCTTGATTTGTCCCATGCAATTTTGAAAGGCTGTAATAGTGAGCCTCTCTCCTCTGATACTGAGTAGTAGCGATGACAAACAATGAATGTGTGAGCAGTTCATTTCTGAGATGCCATGTATTTACACCTATGGCTGCTGCAAAATAAGAGTTTCTGATTAAATTAGCCCGCCTTTGGACTGTGGCAGGAGACTGCAGTGCCCAGATAAAACTCATGCAGGGATGAGGAGAACATCCAAACATCACACAAAAAGACCCCAGCTGCAGTTCTAACCAGAACACACTGAAGTCACCATGAAAAAACTACTCAAATGTGCTTCCCAAGCCATACACAAAGATGTTAATGCAAACCCACACATTTGTCTTTTTAAAGCACCATTAAAATGATAAAAATATTATTTACCCATTGACGTTTGCATTGTTCGTATTTTTCATAGCAACAGCATGAGCCTACTACATATCAGCAGCATATCAGCAGAAACATCGTCTGCCATTGCATACTTCAAGGCCGACAGCATTGGCAGTGCTAGCTGTTGGGGATATTCATGGTGCATGGCAGTAAAAACACTCACCTGTAATTACTATTAAAGAATAATGTGCAATAACATGCACTTCCTGCTGGTCATGGTTCAGAAACACAGAGGTACAAAACCTCATGCAGTATATTTCTTTGTTTTTGCTCTGTAGATTATAACTTTTTTTGGATGAAATTAAACCTTGCATGCAAATCTCTGAGATGAGCACTAATTGATCAGTTCAGAACAACAAGGACACATTCGTTTTGGTTTTATGGCCTCATTGGTTTCTCTCACGTCAGTAACTTACTTTTTCCACTTTTTCACTCAGTTCACAGCTTCATACCAGACTCTTTCACATAAACACAGATAACACATGGCAGCAGAGGAACATGAATCTGAAGTAGAATTTTTGGTTAAAGTAGAAGTTTTTGTAATTTGTGTGGAAGAATGTGAAAGACGGCAGAAGTTCAGTTAAGTTCAGTTAACGGTCTTGTATTGTTCATCTGCTCGCATGACTGAAACAAAGGATGAGAATGTCTGTTGAGGTACTAAAAAAGCATCTCACATCTTGGCCATGCTTTTTAAAAAATGCACCAAACCTGCTTTGTAATCACTTGTAAAGAATGAGGCTTGTCTTTTCTCCAGATGAGTGTTAGCATCTGAAAACAGTTGCTTACCATTGTCTTCCAAACTAACTGACGCATTTAAACAGGATGTTTGTTACATCCTATAAAACACAACTCAGAGAGCACACCTTTGTTGCAGTTTCATACACAGTTCTGGTGTGTTGACTGTCTGATCTTGTTTCTTTCCATGCAGAGAAATAAATTAATGAGTTCTCCAACATTCAGATGTTTGTTTAGACTCATAGGGCTTACAGCTAAATCTTTCCACAACAGAATCACTCTGCAAAAACACAGAAAATAGTGCAGACATATGTCTTTCTCTATTTTGCTCTTATTTATCTTTTCACAAGGCACTCAGTGGTTGTGGAAAACCTCAATCTGCATTATCTTGTTCAGAGATTTTAACTTTTGAAGACACTTTAAGCAAATACATTTGTTAAAGTAGTGTTATGTAAAAATAATACAAATATTTTAATTACTCCAAAAGTTCCTTGAGTTTATTGTGATGAATCTTTGTTTTTATTGTGATGAATGCCGTTTCATATTGTAATCGCTATACTTTTCAAATGTCATTTTAATAGCTGCATCTGTTGGCACAGTGACAGTGTTCATTCCAAGTGACTTCTCTTCACTGTAATACAGTATCATTCAGTATGGCTTATTGTACCCAGTTGACTTTTAGAATGTATTTTTAACAGCCACATCTGTTGCCAATGTTTTGTTCCACCCAGAGCCAAAGATCTCCCTTGTTTCAACTGTAAGAAATGATAATGGGATGTGCTGTTTAACAGATTTCTTTTTTTTTGATCTCACAACAATTTCCATGGCATTTTCTCCGCCACTGACTGTTAACTAATTCAATTCAGTTCCGTTCAATTCAATTCAGTTCATGCAGTCATTCATTTACCATATCAGCTACACTAGTAATTATTAAAAAGAATCAATACTGCAATTTAAAATTAACAGAGTTGACCATTTAGTACTCCATCTTCATGTATTCCTTTCGGCCCAGCAAGTACATTCTTCTTTGGCATTGCTTCTCTATTCTAAGTAATAATTCTAAGCTCCTGTTGGATTTGTCAAGGAATCAGTCTAAAATGTTCTAATCTTGGTGTTGTTTTCAGATTAATTGAACATTGTAAGGTCTTCTTAACGAAAATCATATTATGTAGGAGGTGATGATATTAAGTTGTATGTCTGGTAAGAAACACTTGAGCATGGTACAGATGCCCTGATAAATGTAGCTCACATAAGGCTGAGCCATTAGAGCCAGCTACCATCTGCTATAAGTGAACAGACAACAGCTGTGAAACCACTGGAATTACACCAAAGCACATGACCAACATTAGCGCACACACAAAAGCAGATGCAACAAGACAAGGAATGACGTCTCTGTCCATGTATGTTGATGTATTTGTAGTTATTCCAATGTGTGTGCCTACCCACAAAGTTATCGATCACAACGAAAAGTGAGTGGCTAATCAGGGGCTGATGGTGATGTTTTATGTATCCTACATCCATAACTGCTTGTTCTACAAGATATACACACACAGGGACATACACACATACTCACACTGTTACACCACTCAACAGAAAAGGAACTTTATTGATTTATGCATAATTGGCCTGAGGCCCTTCTTGAGAAAAGAAATATGCATGGCAAGGGATCATGATGTCAATAAGTGGCGCACTTATGTGCGTGGTGTAACTGTACGCTAAGAGCCTGTTAAGGCATGTCAGTTGCTGTAAAAACAGGAAGCACACACACACACATGCACAATTGCTCCTGGGAGCTGGCCCATGATTTAGCTGCTTCATTACCATGTCGGCAGCTAAAATTAACCTTTCTGGTTGACTGTTAACCTTGTGTGTCTGTGCGTGTGCGCGTTTGTGTGTGTGGTAAGTCATGATATGGCAAGTGTGTTTCCTCAAACTGAATGTGTCATGTTGAACATTTCAGTGAGTTAACAGATACATTACAACAGTATACAGTATAGCAAAGCAGTGAAACAATTTTTCTTTTTATAACAAAAATGCTCACATGATCCACCCAAAACTTTGCAGTTTGTCAAGCTTAGGGTGTTTTTAAACCAATACAAAAATATGAGTGACAGAAAGCTGAAAATATCTACTTTTTATTGTGTGACATACATGTGACCCACCCATGATAACTTCTGCCCTTTTCTGTGCTAGTTTAAGTTTTCTACAGAACCCTAATGTTAATTGTTAGATTCCACATTATTAGAAGTCAACAGCTTCCTAAGACTCCAGAGTAAGGTAGAACTTTACTATTGTAACTGCAAGTATAACTGTCTTCAGATTCGATCCCCAGCCCTCTCACAGTGTTCAAAAGGGCACTGAACCCAAATTACCCCCATTGCCCTACATTGCCCCAGCTGCCCATAGTGTTGGTGCCAAGTTCCCAAAAATGGGAGAAGTCAGGTCAGGCATTCGATGTAAAACTAATGCCAAATCAGTGTCCGAAACTGTCAAGAGTGCAGAGGAAATGGAGGACCCAAACGCAGGAGTTCACAAAAAATCAAGTATTAATTTTGCAAAACAAAACCAAAAGTCCAAGGAAACTAAAAAAAAATCCACAAAAGTAATCCAGGTATTCAGGCAGGGGAACATGGAGGAAAAACAAGTGACCAAAAACCAACAGAGAATTTACAGGACGTAAGACAACAGACCACCACAGACAGAGGAGATGACAAGACTTAAATACACAGGTGAACAGTCGAGAGGCAGGTGCAGGGGATCAAGGTAACGAGAGGAAGGAAGCAAAGCAGAAAACAATGAGAACAAGACAGACCTTTCAAAGTAAAACAGGAAACATGTAACACAAAAGACAGGGAGAGTGACGCCAACTTAACACAAAACAAAGAAAAACCCAAAATGGCTGTCATGGCTGCCCCAGACCATGACAGAAACACAAAAATCCTCTGTGGCAACCTCTACAAACAGAAAAGCCTTAAGGAGTTGCTTTTTAAAACACTACAATCATTAGAAAGGTAATGATCGCAACAAAATTCTAGATATTTGTATTCCCCCTCATATGAAAATAAGGTGTCAATCGAGTTGACATTTTTGTATTTATGCCCAGAACACATTATGAGAAAAATAAGTTGTCACAGCAGTACCAAATGCTCCACTGAGCATTTCTGCCTTATAACTTTGCCTCACACATATGGATTCAGTCATGATTCATAACAAACCTAAGGGACCTGTTCAATCACCTTGCAGGGTGTGAAAAATTGTGATAAATGCATGGAATGTCCCTGGAAAAGATGATATATTCAAGGCAGCATAAATGGCTATAAAATGTCAATATCTTTTACTGCATTAATGCTGCCATTAGAGAACTGTAAATGACCTTTGACAGGAGCACTGATACACTCATCACTGAGTCTGCAGTTTGGACTTGTTGCTTATGACAGCCTGCATGGTTTTGCTGTAGTGAATGATATACTCTACAGTGGAAACAGGACTTTGTGATCTCTGATGTCTTGAGCCATCATTGGTGAGATTGATATGACACTGTGTATCATATCAATCAGTGACAATGAATTTAGTTTATTCCAATTTCACAGGTGGAAATCATCCAGGGAGCAGTCTTATTTACTAAGGTCTGTTAGTTTTGGTTAGCCAGGGAGCCAGCTGTGTGGTCCATTTTGCCTTTCACTCAGAATCATGCAAGTCTCTACTCCCTCATTGACAAAAGTTATAAGTTGCTGTCGCTGAAAAGCTAAATTATCTAACAAAATAGTTTTACAACTAATTTTCAAATTGACTTCGTTACAAAATTATTCAAACTACTGTCCTACATTCCATGTTAAGAATGACAAAAAAACAATTTTCCAACATGCCAGAAAAAAAAAACATGTCTGCTTAAAGTCAGGTGGATGTTAAAACATGTGTCGCACAGTCAGTGTTGTTAATGTCCCCATAGCTCAATATCAATAGACTGGTTAGCTATTGATTTGTAATAATTTATGGCTTGATGTGCCAAGATGAGACACCTAGAAAGAGCTATCCACTTCCCTTTTAAGAGCTCTATTACAACTCGCACCAAAGATGGTCCACATGTGTCAGTGAAAGCAAATTTACTCCTACAGACCATTTAGACAATTACTGAAACACACACAGAAACACAACGGTAGAGTGACAGTTAATGCACATTCATCTTTCCAATCCCTGCACCAGTCCATCACTTGCAATGTTTCTTTCTCCATTATTCTATCAGTCCTCTCTCCATATCAGCCAGTCTCGAGTCGATTTATTTATGATACACGATGAAATTACTGCTCTAGTACTTCCCTGTAGTTTCAAAGGGACATTTAATTTAACATCTAAAGTGAGAGAAGGAAATTAAATTGATCCTCTGATAAATGAAAATGTGTCGTTCGTTAAGGTCAGATGTAATCTATATGATTAAGAAAAAATAAAATAAAATAAACTAATTAAAAAAAGGAAGATAAAACAATATAAGCAAGATATAAAATACTTTTTTTCATGATTGTAACACTCGCTGAAGATTTATATACATTTAACAAAAATAATGTTATTGTCGATCAAATCTGGTAGATGTGAAAATCTGATTATAATAGTGAATCTTGTTTTTTTTATCGTTGACATCCAGTTTCTATTTTGTCATGGTTTTCCTTCTCTTCTTAGCACCCAAAGGATTGTCTTTACCTCGGTTACATCCTGTAAATGAAACCACCATTCAGATAGACTGGGATCCCCCAGCCCAACTCAATGGACCAAACCCACTATATCAAGTAAGGGTATTGGCTCACACTACATTCAGCATGTCCTAGTTGACTTTTCTTTTTTTTTTTTTTTTTAATCTTATTTTGTAAGTTTGATTTTTGCTGGTGCACAGACATGTAAAAAGTGTGGCAATGTTGGTCATGAAATATTTGAAGTACAGCATTTCTTGTACTGGCGTTAATAGTTATCTGTTTTTCTCTTGTATCAACTGTATGTGAAGGTGTTCACATACAGTTTAAAATATTTAAAATATTGTTATATCTAATTGATGAATTATGTTATGTATTTGTTACAGATTCAAGATTCCCAGACTATGTGACAAAGGTGTTTTGGTTGACTTTTGTAGTTTTGAGTGACAAGTTCATTCTGTTGAATGAATTGCCATGATCTATGCTATGCACATTTAAAGCATCTGTTGTGGGTTTTTTTTTTTATCCTTTGACTGTTTATATACGATCATCATAATGTGATTCTATATTAATTGTACTATAACACAATTCATTTTGGTTCAATATATTTAATAAACAGTTTAATCATTTAAGAGCTAGCAATATTGACCCAAAACATAATGGGTTGAGGGTATGTCATTTTATAATATAAAATACAATTTTGAAATTTGAATTTTGAATTTTGAAATAAAAGTAGAACATAATGTATTATTATTGATATTCCTTTTACTTTATCATATGCATTTTGCAGGTGGAGAGGACAGATGTTTCACTTTCTGACCCACAAGAACCGGTTGTCAGAGGAACCAGATTTTCAGGAAATGGTTATTACCAGTTTCCCAGTGACACTCTTCCCAGCAACACTGATTTTACAGGTATAAGATTACAACTTCACATATGTCGTTGCTTCTTACTTTTCTCTTGCCTTTGTCTCAGCTCATCTACAGTAGTTCTTGGAAAATGGTGAACTGTTAAGTTTCTTCACAGTGCTTCATTATAAATATGACCTAAGGCATCTTAAGATTTATACATATGTCATAAAAAATAGATCAAGAAAACTCAGTTATGGAAGTGAATCAATAATTTGTTCCTTGTTGTTTGACTTTGCTCCATGTTCCTTGGCTACATAGTTCATAAAGTATGTTTTTATACTTTTTCCAAGTTTTTGTGGCACGAGTGGCCTTTATTAACATTGAAAGAGACAAGTCATTAGAGAAGACATGCAGCAAACAGTCACAGGTTAGGAGTTGAACCTGCAACCCGCTGCAGGAAGACTGTACCCCTGTACATGGGCTGCCTGCCTTAACCGCTTTGCTACCGGGCGGCCCTTTTTTTGACCCATGATCCACTGAGTTTTTTTGTGATCCTGATCTGAATACCTATTTTACTCGCACTTAAGGGATAATGTTCAAGGGAGACTTAACTGACTAACTTAACTAGACTTTGTGTATTTGAAATTGAGAAACGGCCAACATCCACACTCTGGCTGATGAGATGCAGGTGAAAACAGTCAGAGGAAAAAGGTCCACAGGAAGTCAGTGGGACTAAACAGACTATCAAAGTAAAACGGGAAGTAGAGTTAACAGCAAACAAAAAGGCAAAAAGGACACAAGAAAACAAGACAAAAATCAGGGGAACTAACAAGGATCTCAGAGAACCCCCCCCCCCCCACACACACACACACACAGACACACACAAAATTGAACCCAGATCCTAACAGAGATGCATTCACTCTCTTCTTCTTTAGCCATTTTTCATACCGCATATTGTGTACTTGAGGTTACTAACTCATACAACTTTCAGATTTGGTTCAGGAACAGATGTCCTGACATTTTCCTGAAGATCCTGCTGATAAAAATCAGGACTCAGTGTTTTATTAATGGTTTTAGCTGCCCTTGTACAAATGAAGCCAAAAACATCCTCATCTTAACACTATGTCCACCATTTTTTTTTTACAAATGGAATAACGTTTTGATGCTAGAATACAGTGGTTTTGGGTTCGGTTTTGGTCTGTTTTGTAATTGCTCCACTGTAAAAAAGTAAAATGTTTTTTCTCCAAACTTTTCTTTTAATATGTCGCATTTCGGAAATGCAAACGTGGATGTATTTTAATAGATTAAGTTGATGAGCAAAAAAATATCCATCCTGAGGTAGTGGTGAAAAATTTGGAAATTTGAAAGGCTTTTTATATTCATATTTTTTGTAAAATTGTATCACATTTGAACACTATAACAGTTTTTTTTTGTCGTAATTTGGTATAAATATTCCTTCCTTTTGTGGCACAATTGTTCCAGCTGCTAGAAGTGACACAAAAACGTGGGCTTAGTTTGATTCTATTGTTATTGGTTGCAGGCTGTCAACGACACTAAGAATGACTCTGATAATTGTGGAGATCTATCACTTCTGTTTTATTTACAACTTTTCAAATGATGTCAGATTTTAAAATCTAGAATTAAAACATGTTTCCAAATCTCAATTTAACCCTTGCACAACTGTAATACCACAAGAATGTACATATTTTTGTGTTGTTCAGTAACTGCATTGCAGTCTCTCAGTTTTTTAGAGAAATTTCTTTAGAATGACTTCTCCAGTCATCTTAAAGGACAATTATCTTTCTGTTTACCAGCATCATTAGAGGGTTGAGCTGCACAGCCAAACATGTTCTGCTTCATCTGAGAACATCACCCAGTCTGACGCTCATAATTAATGACTGCTGATACTAATCAGTGGGATTTGAGCATGCAAAGCTCTTAAATGCCACTTGAGATTATGTCACTGTCCTGCACAAACCTTGTATGAACGGTTATGCTGTGTGCACATAAAGTCGAAAGTTAGATTACAGAGAAAGCCTTTCTAAGAAAGATGTGTGATTTAAAAAAAAAAAAAAAAAAAACATTTCCATATATGAACAAGCAAGATCTCTGAAACTGCTGACAATTTCCTGGTTTGATGCAGATGAGTTTTCATCTGCAATCCTTATGAGATCATCTTTAATCGAACCAACAAAACTCTCTGTGATGGTCACAGAGCACTGGATTGTTACCCAGTAATCTGCAATGCCTGGTGTATTGAAATGAAGAAACATTTATTTGGATTTATCAACCAACATTGCAAAAAATTCACATACATGGGCCCCGATTGTACACTTCCCACTAGCCGCTACCCACAAATTGCGGGTTTAGGAACCTCCGCTAACCTGTTATGCCGACTCTTTTACTCACATTGTAGGTGTGGCAATGAGCGGGTCTTTTGTCCTTTCCGCAAACTCAGTGTTGCCAGGTGTACGATAATTATCGTATTTGTATGATAATTTGGCCCTCTGTATGTACGATCAATAATTAAAAAAAAACCGCCAAATGTACGATAATCTGACTATTTCAAATTATTGCCTACCGCAACTGTCTGCTTTCTGTTTTCTTTGAGAAAGCTGAAGGCATCTGTTCCCACGTGACATGTTTCCAGCCAATCGTGCTTTGCTGAACGTGAGATATGAATGTTTGTCTCAGAACAACGAGCATGATAGGCTGAATGGTCAGCTGTGCCCGCTATTTAACACTAGAGTGATTAAATTTGACTATAGCGCATCATTGGGCTTGTTATTTTGGTTATGACAGATGTACCATAATTTCCCTCAAAATACGATAATTTTGAGTCTCTGGTACGATAATCCTACATTCCCCACCTGGCAACGCTCACTACAATAAAGAAAAAACACAGCCAAAGCGCATGCAATCTCAGCTGCGCCATGGTTGGATTTAGTGTACGATAGTTTGGGCTGAAATATGATAATCTTGAGGTCGCTGTACGATCATTTCATTTTCAACATCTGGAAACACTGGCAGGTGATTAGACCACCCGCTACCCGCAACCCGCATGTCGGCGCGTACAAGAGCGCGTCCAAATGGCATCATTGTGCATCCGCCTGGTCATATGTGGACGTGCAGAAATGGCTCTACCTCTTGAATTAACTCTTGTATAAAAAGTGTGATCTGGCCTCAGTTGAACTCCTGAGAAAGTGGCAGAGATCATCTTAAACAGCTTGCGCGGCAGTTAAACAAAAGGTGACCAGAGCGTGTTTACCGGGAGCGCATCGACTATTTGGGACTTTCAGGTAGCCGATAGGAATTGTCTGTGTAAGAATATTTTTATTTATATATCAGTGCAGAGGAGGAGGAGGAAAGAAGAGGAGGAAGCTCTACAGCAGAGTACCAGACGAGCTGCGAACGAGGGTAGCACAACCTGCTCTTAAAGGCAATGGCTACTGACCTTAACAGGTGGAACGACCTAACCACTCCTAGGCATAATGTAGCAGGTAGCGCAGGTGGGATAGCAGGTTTAACAAGGTGGAAGATTGCGTGCTTTGCGGGGGAACGCCCCTCCCGCTACCCGCTATCCCTAAATAGCGGCTTTAGGAGATCTGGCGGAAGATCGGGCCCATGGTCTCTTTATCTTCACACCATCCATCCATCCATTATCTATACCCGTTTCATCCTCTGAAGGGTCACGGGGATCTGCTGGAGTCTATCCCAGCCGTCTACTGGCGAAAGGCAGGGGTTTCACCCTGGACAGGTCGCCAGTCCATCGCAGGGCCACATGCAGACAAACAACCACTCACACTCACACTCACTCCTACGGGCAATGCAGAACCACCAATTAAGCTGACATTCATGTCTTTGGACTGTGGGAGGAAGCCGGGGTACCCGGAGGAAACCCACGCAAGCAAGGGGAGAACATGCAAACTCCACACAGGAACCAGGTACCTTCTAGCTGTGAGGCAACAGTGCTAACCACTAAGCCACCGTGCTGCCCTTATCTTCACACATTATGTTTTATTTTATATTGTGAAGCTCATCTTTCTGTTTAGTTTAATTCAATAGTTCAAGTGTCATCACTGAGGTTCTGTACATTGTTGTTCATTTATCTGCTCTTTATTTCCCTTTCTCCAAAAATAATTATTTAGCTGCATGAGTAGGTTGATCATTGTTAGTGTTTAAATGTTTAAGAGGGTAAGACTGATGTTGGTGAAATACTGTATACATCTTTTAAGGTAACTCGTAAAGGTCACAGATCTGGATATAGATTCGTCTGTGTTGATTTAAATTGACATCCCACTTTTGATATTTTTCCTTTCCTTGGCAACTTTACTTCCATATTATTTCACAGGGCACTTAAATATTGCATTTTCAATTCACCAAATCCTCTCCTTGTAAAACAGCAAGTACTTTGTATAACCACCCGGTTGTTGTTTCTCTCTTTCGCTCTCTAATGTGGCTCTTGGTTCCAAATCAGCAAATTATGATTTTTGATTTCTTCTACTTCCCTCTGGCACAAAGGTTTATAGATCTCTCTGAATACTGCCAGCAAACAGATTATGATGTTTTTTATATTGAAGGATGCTTCTCATCCTCTCCACTCTCCTCCTTCATAAAGGGTAATGGATCAGACAATCACTTCCAGACCGGATCTATTCCGGACCATCAATGTGTCGGCAGTCCTCAAACCATCGCCTTTTTACAACCATCAATACTAATAGCATCATCTACAGACAATTATTCCCATCGAAGCTTACGGAACAGCGAACAAATCAAAGCCAAATTGGATTATGAATGTAATGCAGTGTAATGCCCCCTCGAGAGTCAATTGATCACAGAGGAGAGACTCGTCAATTGTTGATGTATTGTAGAAACCTTGTAACTCAGGCAATGACAAATGTAGCATTTTTAAATCAAGTGAATTATTGTCATCTTTTTTTTTTCATTCAGTTTGACATTGCAAGGTGTCATGAACCTTAATTCAGAAAACATTTTCATACAAACTTTTGCATCTTACGACACAGCAGCATTGATATCTCTGAAAAACCTGGTGGGCTTTCTGAAACATGAACTTTTTCATCTTAGGAATATTAATGAATTGTTGTTCCTGTTTAGGTTCTTGCTTCAGGCTTTCTCACTTCCAAAACATGAGAGTTAAGGGTGCATCCTAGAGCAGGGTCAATATCCTATATGGTAATTCTTTCTTTCTTTTTTTCTTGCCATGTAAAATTGGATATTTACCCTTTCACCTGTCATTTAATGGCCACTTTACTAAAATTATTTTTAGCCAAATAGATTATTTACAATGTGCAATTACACTCATAGGAGTGCATATTTCCATAAATTAAGCCTGTTCACTTGTGTTTGAAGATGTTTCTTAATGCTATATGTGGGAACCTGGGTCAATATTGGCCACACTGAATCTTACTTTAGATAAAACATGATTAGAACTATATGTAATCGTGCTGTGATATGAATAACCTGTAAGTGCTTGTTTCCATAAATGTATGTTAGTTCATTTATCTTATCTATAATGCTTCAGTATCTAAAACACTGCTGACTTCCTCCTCTCCTTGTTCATATTTGAATTAATGACTCTGTGCTCTCAGTTAAGACTGACATATGTTATTTTTTATGTAAAAAAATCTATTTAGATGGAAATGGGTCAAATAGATTATATAGACCTCTCTCCCCCATTTCAATTCTTCACTGTTTGGGCCTAAAAAGCACTGATGAGAATGAGGATGGTGTCCTGCATATATTATTGCTTATCCAGATGTATTTCTTCTGTCCACCATTAATGAAGAGAAATGAAACTTTACACAAATATATTAGGAAAAAAGAAAAAAAAATGAATGCAGGAACAAATAGACTTGGATTATTTCCAGACACATCTAATACAGTACATTGCACTGCAGCAACTGTGCAGGAAAGAGGGAAATGTTAAATGATACAAATTATTTTTCCTTAATTAATATGATTGATTGCCAGGCTTTGACGTTGAGAGGAGAGGGGGAGAATTGTGTGAAGAGAAAGTTTGCACAGACATCATTAGTTTTTCCCCATTTAAAGATTAATCAGAGGAGGCTGGGCTCTTTAATTCTGTCATTTGTATATTTAATGGGCTGCTGCAGAATCTATGGGTGTAATTAGCTAGCTGCCGCGCTCTCATTAATATGCCGGGCTCTGATTAATGCCAGCAGAGAGCTAACATGACTGGAGTTATTCAGGTTATGTTGTGTAGATGATTACACACAACCTCCGCTGTTTACTGAGACAGAGAGTGGAGAAACAATTCATATGAAACAATACCACCTAATAAATAAGACTCTATTTTAAACTGTAAATTAGTCAAAATTGTAATGCTACATATGATGGAACAGACCATAAATGCTCTTTTCCTTGAGTATAGTATAGACTCTGAACTGTTTGAATTTGTCTGAATATTTGATTCATAGCAAACAATAAATATGTAATCGTGTCACTTCTCTTAACTCACCATGTTTCACAGTACATAAGTCATTATATCAGTCATATACAAAAAAATAAAAAACCCACAAAACAATTACATCTGTTGACAAGTTTCTCTTAAAGCACCATTACCTATTCCCAGTAAGACGTGTTCTGTGGCCTTTAAGACTGACCTACACTGGCCAACAGCGCCCTTCGTAAGATTTTAATAAATAAAGTAAAAAAAAACAAAAAAAACTCAACTTGTAGCTGATAAGACACAATCTGTATCGTTTCAGCTGTATAAAACACATGTGTCAAACACAAGGCCTGCGGGCCAAATGTGGCCTGCTACATCATTGTATGTGGCCCTCGAGAGCTTGTGCATTATTGGCTTAAATTTTAAACCAATATTTTAAGACTTAAAATAATTTTATGCCACTTTAAAGTGCATATTGACAATAACTGCATCTCCCATAATGCATTTCGCCGTTACCCACAACAATAACAGTATATCACCATGAGCAAGACATCAAGGCGATTTTCAGAACTGATGGACTGATGGAAAAACCTCTACAAACTAGCCTAACATGTCCAAGAAAAGAAAAAATGATGCACAAGGAAGGCAGCTTCATGAACGATGGGAAAACGAATACAAGTTTGTATCTCAAGTAGGGCTGGGCAAGTTAACGCGTTATTATCGCGTTAACGCATTCATTTATTAATGCTGACATTTATTTTATCGCGCGTTAACGCATGTTGCTCACGTGCTTTTGTTTTGAAAACTTTGTTACTGGCTGCTGCAGAACCGGAAAATAATTGGCAAGTAAACATGGAGAGCGGTAAAAATCAGTGTACTTTACAGTTCGGGTAGCAACTCAGGTAGCAATATTAACAATTATGTCTGAAAAAAAAAACTTTCAAACCCCTTTGTTCAAGACGATCGTGTCATTCCTCCATTTATCATCAGATCTGCTCCATGTGTTCACTGTCGTGCTGTTCTCTTACTGGTTACTTCAGTGCAGCTCCATCTAGTGGCACAGATGTGTAATGACAGCAGAAAGTCTATTTCTTGATTATAAAACAAAGCCATTTCTGGGTCACGTAAACCAGACAATAAAATATTAAAAACAAATTCAGTCCCGTGGCCTGTTTGCTAAAATTGAAATATAAAAAAAAACAGGCATTTTTTTTGTTTTTTGTGTTAGATTAAAAGAATAGAAAAAAAATAAAAAGTCACTTTTTAAATTTTTGATTGACAATTAAAAATGGAAAAAAAAACAAATGATACACAGATAATTACGGATTGATAAAGTTACAGAACTTTAACATGGACATTTTCATTTTAAAGTTCTCTCAGGGGAGAACTGCCAAGTTGAACTCCCTGTTAAAATTTTCTGCTGTTACCTCAGAAATTACCTGTTTCAATGTTATGATTGTGGCCTCTAGATTGTTACGATTTTGTTTCGTTTTTTATTTTTCAGAAAAAAAAATTCAGAAAAAAAACAGGTTGACATTAATGCCCTGGCAGTGACAATAAGCTTTACTTTACTTGACATTTCTTAAGATTAGATTTACACTAAATATGTGTTACTGGCAAGTGCTGATGTTAGAAGTGTTTGAACAACAAATGTTATGGCACTTTAGTTCATATGGCAGCAGAACATTTAAATAAAAGTGACCTTTACACTATTTTTGAATTGATTATTTGATTTTCCGTATACAATGCGATTGATTATGATTAATCAGGGAAACCATGCGATTAATCGTGATTAAAATTTTTTATCGTTGCCCAGCCCTAATCTCAAGTTGAAAAAACAGTATGTCTTTAGTGTTATGAGGCGGTGTCAGTCGTGAAAGAGTATAATCTACGTCAGCATTTTGACAGCAAACACTGAGCTAAGTATGCTAAATTTAGTCCACAAGAAAAACAGAATCATTCCGCTTCTGAAACCAAGGTAATGGATAACATCAAGGTAAACATCACCTGTGCAAGAACAGGGTTACAACCCTGAGTATAATATAATGATTTAAATATTTGAAACTTGAATACATAATACGGAAACACTTATTTAACAATATAATAAGGTGTAGTTTAATTTATTTTGATTTACATTGCATTTTGTTACGTTCATGCTGCCAATCTCGCCCTTTGGAGGGCAACCATGATGCTGATGTGGCCCTCAGTGAAAATGAGTCTGACACCCCTGGTATAAAAGGTGAACATATCTTTAGCCATCAGATAATGTCATTAGAGTTAGGACTGTGGCTGCAGTTATGAATACCCTTTGGTTGACTTAACTGTAACTCTGACATATTAGCATATATGTAAAACTACTAACATGTTGTTGTTATTCTTTCATAAGTAAATATAATGTCCTAGCCAGGAAGGTATTACTGAGCTCTTTGGGTGTGTTGGTAGCCTGGACAGTATGTTGTAACATTTACAGTATGCCATGTCAGAATATCAGTGAGTCAAATCTTCATCAACTTGTTGATAATTACAGAGACACCAAGGAGCAACTTCTAGAGTCATATCCTTGATATAAATTTAATGACAAATTTACCCAAAATCAGAACAGCCATGTCCACAGCCTGTGTTCTGTCGCAGGAGTAATAGGCAAGAAATACATCCGATCTTCCTTTTTCTTTTGGATTTTAAAACTGTGACCCCCAACCTGCCAGCTGTTATTATACCGATTTTACCGTTCATACTTACAGTCTATAGTCTGAATCAATATGCTTTATGATTCATACTGGGAAATAAAGTCCTGTGAGTCAGCACAAAAGTATAGAGGGGATGGATTTTTTTTTTTTTTTTTGGTTGAGCCTTTTGCAAAGGCTGGATAAAAAAATTTGTCTCTTCGCATTTTAAGCATCAAGCTAACCTTTTAATTATGAATATATCCGTGTGGTGATTAAATTACTTGAAGATTTGATTTGAATCTCTTCATACAAGCTTGATGTTAGCAACTGAGCCAAACTGTTTAGAAGTTGTAAGTAATGCAGTTGTTACATAGTTTTGTTGAGAAGTGAAAGACCTGAAAAGATCTGCAGATGAGTCCATGGAAAAAATATGTTATTGAAACATTGTTCATTGACTTGGTTCCTGAGAATGTTACAGCACATATCATTCTGTCAGATAACTGGAACACTGAAATTTACTGGAGGTCGGCATGCTGTTTTTTACAGAGAGGTGCAAAGCTTATTCTTTAGTATATCACCGTGGGTGTTTGCTTTATCTTGGCTGGCATATGATATTGTTGCCTGGATATAGTCTAGTGAAAATAAACTCACCAGTTCAAAGAATATTTACTTCTTCCAGATAATGATGGCGATTAGCAAACAACGCTGTGGTTAAATTTCCTGTCTCCTGACATGGAAGGTAGACCATAAAATCATATTACACTGAAGTGAACCACGGAGACAGTCACTTGGAGTGCAGAAATTATTTGAATCACTGGTCCAAAAGGTCAGAGTTTCAGTTCTGGGTATTTCATATTTCTTTGACTAGAAAGACAGCTTTCAACAGGTTTCAATTTCAACAGGACAAAAGTTCCTGTTGAAATTTGTTTTTTTTTTTAATGTCTTCAACAGTGAACAACAAACATTCAGCAAAAGTGAATAGGGATGCTGGTAAAATTGATTTCTTTTTTTTTTTTTTTTTTTTTTGTATTCTAGATATTAAATCTTGGATGGCAGAAAACATCTTCCAGTGCAGTCAGGACAAAACTGATGGTTTTTTTTTGTTTTTTTTTTAAGGCTAGGGGAAACATTTTTCAGAATTACATGCATTGTCTTTAAGGACATCTGATCAAGTAAAAAACCTGGCCATCATTCTTGACTCTGAGCTTAGCTTTAATCCACATGGTAAGCATGTGGTTAAAACAGGTTTTTTTAATCACCTTACAAATATAGAGTCTGGCTGTTCCTCACTCAGGCCAACACAGAGATGCTGATGCATGCTTTCGTCTCAAGTCGTATTGACTACTGTAATGCCCTGCTTTCTGGTCTGCCCAAAACAAACAAACAAGCAAAGAAAAAAAAACACACTTCAGCCTATTCAGAACTTGGGTGTTGATGAGGACCAGAAAGCAGACTCGCATTACACCAGTTTTGAAATCATTGAATTGGCTCCCTATGTCTTTTAGGATTTTTAAGGTTCTTTTAATGGTTTTTAAAAGTCTTTATGGTGTTGCACCTCCATATCTTGCTGATTTACTTTTACCTGATGAACCCTCACAGACTCTCAGGTCCTCGGGCAACATTACACCCCACGTTTATGGAGCAGCCTGCTGGAGAACCTGAGGGCCACAAATAATGTTGATATTAAAAAAAAAAAAAGCCTCAGGACCAACCTTTTAAATTTGGCTTTTCACTAAGGCCCCCTTTTATCCCGATTTAGATTTTCTTTTATAGATTTGATAATTAGCCCCAGTTTTTATCACATTTTACTGTTTATTTATTTATCTATCCATTTTTATTTATATTTTCATATTCATTTATCAAACATTTTAACATTTCATGTTATTTTTCTTTTCTTTTTTCTGTTTTTACTCATTTTTAGCAAGCTTTTGCTTTTTTAACTCCAGTGTTTCCTCAGTGAGAGCCCCCTGCATCAGCGGTGGCTGTTGGCTCTGGTTGCCGTGGCTCTGGCCTGAGGTCCGCTCTCCTTTGGGTTGTGGTGGAGTCCATGCATCCACCCTACAGTGGTGGTGTTTGGCACTCTGCCCTGCCTGGGGTTGGGTTGTGGCCCCCTGCCAGGCAACCTGCGAGTTGCAGCCGCCTCCCGATGTGATACTGTGTTAGTGTTCCCTCTCTGGTTCCTCCATGCCCAGCTATATTATCCATATTTTTATTTCTTCTTACCTTTGATAAAAAAAAAATTTTAATCATTGTTAGGGATTAGGGGTGGAGGAGAAGAAGGTGGGAGCGACTCTGTTTTTCTTCTATCTTTATTTTGTAAAGCACTTTGTACTCCATTTTATTGTGCAGAAATGACCAAATAATTACGATTGATTTTTTGCGGTCTTGCAAGCATGCAAGAGGTACTGTTCAAAGTTTTAAAAAAAAAATCACATCATGGTGACATTTCTTTTTCTTGACATTGATAAAGTGGAATTGCATTAACATGTTTAAAATTTTAACTTTAACAAAATTAACATGAGGCTCCTGAGTGAAAATCAAAGGTATAAACGTGTGTAGGTGCATGTGTTTCAGTGGGCGTACAGTTGTGTGAGCTGTGCAAAACTGATGTTTTACATTGTGTAATTCTACTGTCTGCGTGTGTGCCTGCGTCTCCGTGTGTATGTGTTTGCTTGTTTGTTTTGAGTATGTTTCATTGTAGATTCGTGTGTGACAGAGTCACCTGTCATGGTGCATGCTCAGGTTGTCTCTTGATGGCTGCAAAGTGGTTGTCAGTGTGAAGTAGCACAAGTCCTGTGGGAAAATCTGAAGGAAGTAATGCTGAGCACGAATTGTGTCACTACATGCTTGACCAACACCTTATCTATCGCAGAGAATGCTAGACTCACACAATTATACTATCTGGTATATACTGTGGCAGCTTTAGCTCAGGAAATCAAGCACTCTTTTGCCAATCAGAAGATCAGTGGTTTGATTTCTGGCCTCCCCAGTGCTTGGCAAAGTACTCTTGGGCAAGACATTGAAGCTGTCATTCATTATTGTTATGAGAGTTTGATAAGAAAGGACTGCATGAGTTCACTTGTCATTTTTCTTGTCTTCACCTGCGTGTGGTTTTAAACTTGTGGCTGATAAGTGTTTATAAACTGTTCTGTTCTTTAAAAAAAGATCAATACAGTATATGATGTATAGGTCATATGGACACACATCCCAAACTGCTGATCCAAATCATTAATTTATTGTTATTATATCATTAATTCCATGAATGATTTAAATAACTGTTTTATAGGACCTCCATCCATCACAGGGCAGCATAGATACAAAAGAGACAGCTGTAGTGCCTTAGTCATTTCCATGTAGTATGTGTACATCATTTACCTGGCTAGAGCTATGTTTGTTGCAGCATCACCATACAGTGTTTATTCAGGTTGTCACTTTATGCACTTTGCGCTTTTGTTGTTAGTTTAGTGTCTTGGTCTATGCGTTTAATGTACTATGGCCCCTTTAAGTACTGTGACGTTTTTGGGCACGCTGTTTCCTGTTGAAGTGAGCGCCATGTTTTCTAATTTTTATGACTCTGGGAAAAATAAACGACATATGCTTCTGTGTCTAAACCATGAGAAGTTGTTGACTCATACCACTTCACTACGACTTCCATACAGGCATGCATGCTCATACTCACTCCTGTGGACTCCAACGTAATCATCAACTTAACATGTATGTTTTTGAACTGTAGGAATAAGCCAGTATACCCAAAGAAAGCCCACACAGCCATGTGACATGCAAAGTCCATCTACAACCTCCATTCCCAAAAAGTTGGGGCACTGCATAAAATGTAAATTAAAAAAAAAAAAAGCAATGATTTGCAAATCTCATGAACCAACATTTTATTCCCAATAGAAAATATATGCCAGATATTGAAATTGAGATATTTTAACATTCAATGGAAAATATTAGTTAATTTTGACTTTGACGGCAGCAACACATCGCAAAAAAGTTGGAACAGAGCAATGTTTACCATTATACTTTTTCTTTGAACAAGTGTCTGTAAATGTCTGGAAAGTGAGGATACCAGTTGCTGGACATGTAGAAGTGGAATGATGTCTGATGCAGGATTTAAGCTTCACAACAGTCCTGGGCCTTCATTGCTGGATCTTTTGTTTTATGATGCGCCAAATGTTTTCTTTTAGTGACAGATCTGGACTACAGGCTGGCCAGTTCAGCACCTCGACTCTTCTCATGCAAACTTATACTTGTGGTTTAGCATTGTATTGCTGAAGTATGCAAGATCTTCCCTAAAGCAGACGTCGCGATGGTGGCAAATGTTGCTCTAAAACCTTGATATACTCTTCAGCATTGATGGTGTCTTTCCAGAAGTGTAATCTGCGCTAATGCACACCCATACCATCTGGATGGTCCCTCTTCACTTAAAGGTGGGGTAGGTGTTCTTTTTTTGCAGCACTTTTTACAATATTGCCTGAAAACCTTTTCACATTCCCATTGCACCCACTGAAATAAAATGTTTGCAAAAAAAAACAAACGTTTTGGTCCGGTCTAGAGGGTATAATTAGAGAAAAACTCCGACCAATCAATGTACTGATCATCTTTACTTTCATTGGCTGCCTAATACGTCCATCAAATATCAATGCACTCCCACCCCTCCCTCCCTCCCTCCCTCCCTGTGGTTCATGTAGTCATGAATTGTGTGAAGGCGTGTTTCGAGGGGTGGGCTGAAGAGGAGGAGACGGAGCCTTTGGGAGGAGGGAGGGAGTGTATATTTTCAAAATCTCACTTGACTTGGATTGCTGGAGCCGTTTTTTCAAAGAACACCTACCCCACCTTTAAGTCTGTTGAACACGGGATCCTTGCCTTCCTAAAAAGATTTCAAATTTTTATTAACCTGACCACAGAACAGTTTTTTATTTTGCCTCAGTCCATTTTTAGATGAGCTTTGGCCCAGAGAAGACAGTGGCATTTCTGGCATGGTAACATATTCCTTCCTCTTACCATGATACAGCTTTAACTTGTTTACAGTCAGTGAAATCTGGAACTGCTCCTGCAACCATGAAGTCTAGCAGAGAATCATGCCTGTTTTTAATGCAGTGCTGATTAAGTGCCCGAAGATCATGCACATCCAGTTTTGACCTTTGGCCTTGTCTCATGTACACAGATACTCCTCCTGATTCTCTGATTCTTTTGATGGCATTAGGTTCTGTAGATTCTGGGATCTTCAAAACCTTACAATTTTACATTGAGGAACATTTTTCATGAAATTGTTCCACAATTTTTGGGCAAAGTTTGTTGCAAATTTGATGAACCTCTGCCCATTTCTACTTCCAAGAGGCTCTGACTCTTTGAGATACCGCTAATTAACCTAATAAGTTGTCAAATGCTCCTTCATTTGTTTTGATTCGTGCCAATTACTTTTCCAGCCTTTTTTTTTGCCCCTTTTCCTATTTTTTGAGATGCGTTACTGCCTATATTTTCCATGAAATTGTAAAATGCCTCAGTTTCAACATTGGATATGTTCTGAATAAAATGTGGGTTAATGAGATTTGGAAATCATTACATTCTGTTTTATTTATGTTTTACACAGCATCCCAACTTTTTTGGAACTGACATTTTACAAAAAAAGTCAACTGAGATACAAACGGTTTATGTACATGACATGAGAATACTTGGATCATGGAGTGTTTGGTCCAGCTTGAACTTCCTTTTGGGTACAATATGAAGTACTGTGTTTCCTTCACACACAAGCTATTTATTTGTATACAAATGACACAAACCTTAAACGTAAAAACCAAACACTGGTTTGAGTCTTTTGTATTTAATTCAGTCACTAGTTAAAAGCAGCATAAAATGGTTTTGTTAATGTTAAAATATCTCTTTCAATTTCATTTGATTGAAAATTTGCATACTTTTAGGAATTGTCATTTAGCTATCACAGTCTTCTGTCTGTGCTATCAGCAGAAAACCATCCATCCCAAATCTCTTTTCCGACAACTGCGTCCTTGGCTACGGCACGTCACACATCAACAATGATGAGCTAAGCTCACAGAGCTTCTGTTGACATCAAGGCAGAGGCCATTAAGAGACTCCAGAAATTAAAGACGGAAGCGATGGTGACCAAGTGACTAACAGACCAAATGAGAGTAATCCTGGACAGCTTTGTCAAAGCCATTTCAGTTTAGCACTTACAGAGGGGTACTGAAAAATTACAAGAATCAGAGTGGAAACACATGATTTGTATCCTAGCAATACTACATACAGCAGAGAGGAGAAAAAAAAAAATCTTCTCTGATATAATATAATATATATAAAAATTGGTGGGTGGACATGATTAAAAGAATTAATCCTATTAATTAGAGGCTCTGTAATTAATTATTCATCACAATTAATAGCATTTTTATCAAATAGCAATATTCTTTCAAGTAAATTCCAGGAAAGCCTGACTGCTTAAAATGATAAATAAAACATGTTTGACAAAGCAACAGATCAGTCTAATATCGAAAATGGTAAGCAAGAAAACAAAAAGAGCCCAAATAAAGGCTGTAACATTTGTCTGGAGGATGCAGTTCAGACTGTCTGCATCACAGCTCAGCTAGCAGGCTAACACATAGTCATAAACATCTACAACTTAATTGAGCATAAAATAAACACTGAAGTTTAATGCAACTCAGGGCAGACCATTGACTCTTTGGCAAAAGTGTCTGTAACTGTCCATATGATGTGTTTGTAATGGGTTTTATGCCTTTATATTTTAGCCTGTGTTAAAAAGTTTAGTGGGGATTCGACAGACTCTATCTAGATCAATTAACCTCAAATTAGAAGTTGGAAGAACTGCATTCTCACACCTTAAAAACACAATCTGTTACAAAACAAGAAATTTAGAACTATCTCTTTTACTCCTTTCTCTTCTGCTGTGACTGCTGCTTGTTGATTCATTCTGTCACATTCCTGTGCATCTTCATCACAGCTGGCAGACAAACGTTTGGGTGCATTGACACCACCTACCAGGCTAAAGCGTCTGCGTCAGTGTTACCGTTGTGCCAGAAATTAGGTAACTGAGAAAGGTGTGATTAAATGCCTTTTTTTTTTTTTTTTACACATTTATTGGCACATAATTTTTTGTGTCCCAGCCCTAATATAAATATGTAATTCGCCATCTACATACTACATATGGCATCTTTAACTACTGTGTAGAGTCTTACAACATCAAAACAGATGCAGAGAAAGGAAAGTATGCATTAAATATAGCAAAGCTTATAGTGTTAAAACTAAACAAGAAAATGGAGAATAAAAGTTAAAAGAATATTCATAGGAAGCAGGTACATGAAAAGGAAATGAAAAGGTCATAAAAGACAAGAAAGGTTAAAAGGAATAGGATGAAAGAAAGGATTGAGGAATCAGAAAGGTGCGATAGAATGATACAGGCGGGTAATGTACTGTCAGATATCTGTCATGACTTCACTCTGTGGTGGCAAGGTCATGGATGTAAATGGCACGTGTCTGCTTGATATACACTCTACAGGGCCAATGTAAGGAACATATTTTTCATATGTTAACTATATACTGTTGTATATCACCAACACAGTGACATAAGGAGTTGTTTAGAATTATCATGAATACTACGTGCTACTCTTTCATCTTTGCAAGAAAAAAAATGTAGCCTTTCCCTTGCATCGTGTGGAAATGCCATGTTTCCTTAATATATTTCTTCTGCTAAACCAAAAATGTAAAATACATTATAAGGCTTATTGTAAAACAGTGTTAGAAGCAAAAAGAGTTAGATATCAAGTTGGTCATCGTTATTAAAATTGTCTTTAAAAGGATTCTTGAAGTCCTGGATTTGTGCTCAATAGACGCCACCTGAAATCCTTAATGGTTAGCGGAAGTGAATTATGGTGAGGTCCAAAAAGTGAATGTTATGGCATAAAAAGAAATGGACGCAACAACCAGGTGTTTATGGATATTGATAAGAAGCTACAGCTGATGCCCGATACGCATGCCAGGGAGTGGTTCTACAATGAAAGGAGGAGAAACGGGACAAGAGAAACCTGCCTAACATGAAGCAGGTACGATGATATAGAAAAAAACACGTCTCTTCCATTTGCCTTTCTGAGATCTAAATATGCATCATTGATCTGTGTAAATGCTTTGTGGGATGCTGCCAGTAGTTACTGTGACGCTGCTGAAAGTGGAAAGATTTTCAGTTGATTTTTCTAAATGTAAATTGACAAAATGTACAACATGTCATCAGAATTTAAATACAGGTCTGAGAACATTTTGAGCTTGCTGCCTTCCACTGAACCCTAGACTCCCTTCATTCAGTTCTACAGATCTTCTCACACTTTTGTTCTCTGTGGAGATGAACAGCAGAAATGTACACTTAAACCTGGATGCTCTCTGTCATTGTGTGGATCTACTAGTGGATTAAGATTCAAGCTCTGATCCATAGGAACATGGCAAGACAGCACACTGGATGAATTCTTTGTTTCTAAGTGTATCTTCTGCTCTAAAAACTCGTTTCCCACATTGAGGCTCTTAAAAAAAAATCACATAAAGCTTTTTAGAGTTTTCTCTTTCCACTGGGGTGTTAATAGTTTTTGCGCAAAGTAACAAATCCTTAAGTTAACTCTAAAGGGAGTTTTTCTCGTTCACAGAAGACACTTAATTATCTGACAACCTCATTTTGAGTCCAGATTTTATTTATTCACTTAATGACATCACCATGGAGTGTATTTGCTTTATACCTACCTATTGGATAGTTGTCTGTTAAACAGACAATGAGCTCTGTAATTTTATTTAAAGCAGCTGTCATATCAGAACAGACTGGGCCTGATGAGAAGAGAGTTGTAAAGAAATAGGAGCTAAAATGGAGTATTTCAGAGAGAAGGTGACAAAACATCCAGCAGTTTCAGCTTTACTCTGTATGAGAATGACATACCTGAGCTTTATTCTCAAGAGACCTTGCTTTCACTTTAGATTTTTTTTAAAGATTTTATGTTTTCTTCTTATTTGAAAGTGCAGTTATAACCAAATGTAATTATATTTGTAAATCAGTTAGCACTTTTGTAACAATTTAAAGGTATGCTACAGTGGTCCTGAACTGTTTTTGGTTCTTAAATTATTCCCTTTTCATCTCAGGTTTTTGGGTTTTTTTGGTTAACAGTTTAATTTATTGTATTTTCATTAGACTTACTGGGACCCTGCTCAGTCTTTTAACTCCCTTATCGATCTTATAATGTGAAAAAGGAAGACCCTGGCTTTAAGAGATAAAAGAAGGAGATCACAAGTGAAAGATGTTAAAAGTGTGGAAGCAGGTCTATCTACTAAGTCTTCTTTTCCGATGTACATGATTTCCTTGTCGTGTCTTAGTTGCAAGATTATCCTCGGCAGCTGGCTTGTGGTGGAAATGAAGACGGCTTAGAGCCTTAGTGTTTTTGGGAAACTCTGATTCTGATAGAAATGTAACTTTTAATCTCATTCCTTTTCCTGTATAAGGAAATATAGAAAATGTATTGCTCTAAAATGTAAGCTTTCACATTGGATTGATTTTTGAATGACCATTGCAGAGATATTGTGAATGTTGTATTTAGAGAGTTTATCATATGTCCATTTTTTTTTTTTTTTTGTTAATTTGTGACCTTTTTTTGTAGGTTAGATGGTAAACAACAGTTTCCCCAAAGTGGCCCTTGCTGAGTTTGAAGACTTAAGATGAATATATTACATAATTCTTTAATTTCATTTTATCTAAAATGTATGAGTATTGTGAAGATATTAAATACATCATGTAAAACTAATTGTGAAGAACAAATGTTAGAAAATTAAATCTCTTTCTGTCTGTCTTCACATATACATAGATATATTTATTCATTCTTTTTTTTCCTGATTTTATTTTATATCAGGTGTTGAGCTGAGTTTCAAGACACATTCTCCAGATGGGCTGCTGCTTTGTGCCTTCTCTCCAGATCAGGAAGAGTTTCTGGCTATTCAGATCAAAAATGGACGCCCTTACTTTCTCTTTGATCCCCAGGTACTGTATGACTGTTTGTTTTTTTTTTTTTTTAATTACCATAATAGTAATAATACGGATGCAGAGGGAGACAGTGTGAGCCTTTGATGAGATTGAAAGTTTCCCTCTGTCTGTACTGCAAACATTCAACAAAGCATGGAATAGGTTCAGACAATTGTCTTCTCTTATTTTTCACTTATTTGTTTTGACTACACACAGACAACAGCACTGGCTGTCAGCAGGATCTTTTTGGGTTTTTTCTTGGATGCATTTTAATGAATGTGAAATTTCAGGAATGCCTACAAGATTTTCATTTGGATTCAAAGGTGACCTGAAACTCCTGGGACATGGTCAAAGGTGAAAGGTCACTTTTTTCTTATTCCTTTGACCACAAAAAAGTGACCTTTCTCCTTTGTCCATGAAAATGGACAAATTACATTTTGGTGCAAACATCTGCTTGTATCCAGCATGATATTTGTTGTCACATGGTACATGACGATATAGAGTCTTGAATCTTGAAGCAGAGTCACTTTTGTTGGCCAAACGTAGATGCGCTTCCATCTTCCATCAAACAATGTTAAACATAAGTCATAAATTTGAACAGACATGAAAGTAAACTGAAACTTGACACTTGGGAAAGTGTCACCACAAGGGGGCAATTTCAGTTTTAATAGTTTAGTTTATTATTGAACATCTATTTCTTTATATGTTTTGTCACAACTTATATGGTTTCTGCAAAACCATCTTGAGTTGCAGTGACATTTGCAATATTATGCTTAACAGAACTGGTCACAAATGTTTTATATGCTGTAGTTTCAGGTAGACTTCTCAGTTTTTTGGCTGTTTAGCCAATTTTAATCAACATTTTATGGAATTTTTCATTCAGATTAGTTTCTTTTTTCTTTTTTACTGTTTATGTTGCTTCACTCATTCTCTTGACTTCACCTGTTTTTTTCTTCTTTTTTTGTCTAATCCTCTCTGTCAATAAATTATTTTTCTTTCTTTCTCTCAAGCTGTCTCCCCTGTCTTTTCTCTTTTTCTCTCACTCGCTCTCATCTAGTAAATGTGATCTGTAGCCCCTCATTGGTTCCTGTCAGGGAGACGGGGAGAGGGGAAAAACTTTGAAAGTGTGTCAACGTTTGAATTGGACTGCAATTAACTCATTCCCTGCAGTCACCACGCGTGAATACCAATTGCAAGCTAATTAAGCTTTGCACCCTTGCACGCACATACACACACGTATACGCAAGCACATACTTTCGTACATGCAAAGCCCTGCTTCCCTAATCCATCCATACAGATACATGTAGAGGGGTTAAAGAGCCAACGACTTTGATGATGAAAGCGACGATAGGAGATGATTACACATACTTCCATAAGGCCACCAACTAATTACACACTGAAGCAAACAGGCACATACACACGCATACTTTCACTCCCCATCTCTATCACAATACAATTCAGTGTTATCAAAAAGTGTTCATCAAAATGTAAGTATGCAAAGTATCTGGGTGTGCAGGTTGAGTGTCAGTTGAAAGCACATTGTTAAAATGTGTCTTTGGTTATATGTACTGCTGGGTGTGTGAGGGAGTTTATGTGTGTCTTTTCCAACTGGGTTGATTTCTTTGTTTAGGCTAGTTTGGGATAATTAACAGTGGGAGTGGTGTCACGGCTTATTAGTGTTCCCCTAGATACATATAGCTGGGCCCATTACTTCCTCCTATTAGCCTGTTGAGCTAGCCTAATGGGATTACCAGTGCAAAGGGGGTAATTTAGCATGACACAGGAAAGTGATCAGCGCATAAATATGTGCATGTGTGAGATGCCACACACATGCATATCATGAACATTTAAGTTACATTACATGAAGGCTAAAATATTTTAAGTGTTTATATTGAATTGGTTGTGGGCAAACAGTGATGCATAAAAAGTGATTCTCATATAAACTGCCCTTCAGGTACATTAATGGGATGGAAATTGCAAAGAAATAAGTAAATTTAAAATGTAACCATTTTGAAGGTGTCACCTGAAACTCAATGTCAATATAACACAGAGGAAATGCATGTGGAATTAATAAAATTAAACGCTCTCAAAATTAAAAACAACTGAAGGCTCGAGCTACCAGGACTCACTACTGAGTGGGGCCCAGTGGGCAGCCAGTGTGGAGACTTGAGGCAAAGGAATGTGGCTGTTTTTATGACCCTTCTTTTCCCTCTTATCAGTTTGTATGTTTTGGCAACAAAGCCTGAGCTGAGAGGAGAGGGGCAACAGACCAGGATGTTCCCTATATTTGCCTTTTCTTGTTGTCATGAACTCTTTTGCCACAGGTGAGGCATTGGTTACAGATTGATACAAAAACAAAGTCCTTTAAGTTCGTGACCACACCGTCAGCTTGCTTGTTGAAAATATAAAAATGTCTGGCTACAGTCTTACAGATCAGTGTTGTTGGACGGCACATAGGATCAAAGTGTTGCTGCATAAAGTGAAAATGGTTGTGATATATATATATATATATATATATATATATATATATATATATATATATATATGTATATATATATATATCTATATATATATATATATATATATTTTTTTTTTTTTTTTTTTTTTTTTTTTTTTACTTAAGATTCTTATGAATCCTACTACAGAAAAGTTAGACATTTTCTGAAACACCAAAAACTTCAGCCTGTCCTTTGTTAGTGCATTTTATTTAAAAAAGCACTTTGGAAGAATTATTTTTATTATTTTTACTTTGGATGTGTTCCAGCACTGTTGTAAATACAAGTCACAAATTCAGCCCTACCTACAGTCACCAATTCATTTGGATTTGTCATCAGCTTAAGCCCAGTATAAACAGCAAAGAATGTAAAGCTGAAGGAACCTGTAGAGACTACCGAAGAAGCAAGTGGTGGTGAAGACCCAGCTTTCAGCGCACCAACCTAGTTAACTGCAATGTCGCCTATCTCTGCAAATCAACGTACATTCTCTTGATTTTTGATTTTCATAGTACACAAAAGCTTTGCACACAACTGAAAATAGCATCTAAACACAGCAAAAAAAAATGAACAAAACCTTTGGTAAACACTGTCTAACAAGTGTAAATACATGGATAACTTTATAGCTGCAGTACAAATGAACAAAGAACAGCTAGTCCTCTGAATGTACTCCCTCAACACTCAGATTTATATAACTAGGGCTGTGCTGTATATGTACAAACCAGCATTGGGGGAATGCAAACGTTATGTTGGCTGACTACATGACACAAATGGTTTGTTGCAAATTTGCAGCAATAGGCGTTAGGGGTTACTTTACAAAACTTTGAACCACCCAACACAAAGTGAAACTAACCTTGCTCAATATTTGACTACACAGCTCAAGACAATCAGACACAGAAAACACTGAGAAGTTAGTCTGAGTTGATGTAGCATGTTTGCAAGATGAAAATGAAGACTATGATGCTCACAACATAGTCAGAAAACTGGGAGAGAGACAAAGAAAGGTATTAAAGTATATGCACTATACTGGAAGGTTCTGCTCTCATCAGACAAATCGGTGATAGGTGAGGGTGCCAGCAATGGGTATAAAAGGTGCTTCCACCAAAGGCATAGTCTTTCCAAGCAATGATAGATTGTAGCTCCCCACTTTGTGCCAAACTTTCAGAGAATCATCTATCAGCTCAAAAAATATTTCTCAATTTCAAACTGCCAAACAGCTTAGGTCTTTCAGCAACCATTGTGAAAAAGAAATAAATAAATAAATTCTGGGAGTCTGGGGATATCTTTATGCCTCAGATAAAGGCCTGGAACAGCTATTGGATTCATGTTACCATTGAGCCCTCAGGAGGCACTGCATAAAATACCGTCATGTCACTGTGATCAATGAAATCAGATGGACTGGGGACTAACTTGGAAAGCCATTTTCAACACGGCCTGATTTTAAGTGTTTAATGATTAAAATTATTGAAAGAATCAGGAAGATAAAAAAGAGTAGATTTCACATATCCAAAGTGCTGTATCTGTGGCTTTCCAAGCTTCACCTGCAGTGCCCCACTGAATTAATGTAAATATAAAGTATGTGTGTGTACATGGATTTGTGTGTTTGTATATGCGTGTACGTTTCTGTGTGTGCAGTTGTGTCAATCAGCCTTCAGTATCATATGCTGTAGATTTAAGAGATTGGCAGTGAGATATTCAACAGTAGACAGACACACACACACATCGGTTGAGTGCGGTATCACTCAAAGGATGACACTATCTCATCAGTGGGCCCTTGCTAAAAAGAGCTGTGTGTTTCATCCAGCTATTTGCTCATGACATGCATAATACCTTTAGCTCATACTTTGTGTTACCTGACAAAATGAAAATGACTGGTACTTCCTGGTAAAATCACCATCAGTCTTCTGCCCATATATGAAACCTACTTAAGTAGTTAAACTGTAAATGGCTAACTCATCTGGTAAAAATAGTAAATTGTCCATCTCCATATACACAGCCCCTTTCTAATCTTATCTAGGTTCTACAAATTGCGTTATGTGTTTCATCATCTGTCCATACCCAAACATACACACATTAGGGATGATTTTGGGGTTCACTAAATTCCCCAAGAACACTTTGACAAACCAGGGAACTTGAACTACTGATTTTTCCAATTGGAAGATGACCATTGTATCACTTGGTTCAGGCGCAGGTCAGTTGCAGTTTGGAGGAGAGTTAAGTGTTTACTTCCTCTGGATCTCCAGACAAGTAATGTGCATTTAGGTCCATGTGAGAGATGAACAAAACAGATGTAAAGAGACTCCTCCCCCATGATCCTGCTAAGTAGAGCTGTCTAGCAACAGTAGTAAAGATGTCAGGGGCTGATATACTTTGGCATTCATACATTTATTGATCTCATCATTAAATCTTCATCACTGAGTGTGTCTGTATGTGTGAGTGTGCTTGTGCATGTTACTTTTATTTTTGTATTTTACTCTTTGTGTACTTGCTAAAAGCTGATTACAACAATGATGTCATACTTAATAGATAGCCAAAAGCCCTATAACAATGCTTTGATGATTATATGTGTGTGATTATGCGTTTGTGTCCTTTTGAGGGGGTTATGTGAGTATGTCTGTTATTTAATATATAAGCTTGTGTGAAGAGGATTATTCTGAAGTTTTACAAAAAAAGATTTATGATTTCAGTGTGATTTGAACAGTTTTGCTGTACTAATTACTGTAGGACACATAGACCTTTCCTCAGACATTGGCCTGTGAATGTCTTCACACCTTTTATGCATTTGTATTTAAATTTGTGCCTGTGATCTTTGTTTCTGTGTGGTTGTTTTCATGTGTCTAGGGCTCAGCAGTGGCTGTGAGTGTACAAGGTGATGGAGGGCGCCTCTACAATGATGGACAATGGCATAGCATCAGAACAGTGAGGCGAGGAGCCGTGGGAACAATCGTTGTAAATGATCAATACAGCGGTAACTCTTCTCATATTCATACTGACCACTGTGTGTGTCTGCTCTGTGCGTGAGTGCCTGCGTGTAGAAGTGAGTATATTATGCTCATGTACTCATAGAAGGGTGAACACTTGGGCTTAGATGTGCGTAGTTTTGAGACAGACTGGAATGTGTTTGGATTTTTGTTTGTGGTATATAAATCCCCTGGTTTTACATAGAGGTATTAACGAGGCTAATCTCAACTGCTCTGCGTCTGATTAACACTTGAAGGAAGGTACAAGGAAGGATGCAATCTTTTTGTGTATTTTCCTTTGTAAATGACTGTAACTGATTAGGAATGAAACAGTTGTGATGTGATTAAAGTGACAATTTTCTCCTTCAGCTGAACTGATTAGTCCAAAATATTGCATGAAGTAATTAGACATTCATGACATTGTCATTGGTCCCAGCTTTTCTTAGGCTGAGTAGCTGCACTGATAAGAAGTTTCATGAGCAAATATGGCTTTTTGTTTCTTTTTTCTTTTTTTCAGTTTTACAGTCCTAATTGAAGTTTGAATTTAGGATATTTTAAACGAGAGTTGGCCAAAGTCAGTCCGTGAGGGCTGGTGTCCTGCGGGTTTTAGATGTTTCCCTTCTTCTATGCACCTGATACAAGAAACTGTCATTAATAGACATGTGCTGACCTTGATGACAAGATGATGACGGCCATTAATTAGGATCAGGTGTGTTAAATCAGGGAAACATGCAAAACATGCAGGACACCAGCCCTTGAGGACCGACTTTGGGGACCCCTGTTTTAAACTTTAATATTGCAGGAAATAACTATTTGTTATATGAGACTATAGAAATGTAGTGATGTTCTTCCCAGTGTGTGCACTTTCTCCCCCTCTTGAATCTTGTGTTCTTTGCTCATAAGCTCATTTTGTCAGGAGAGACAAACTGAACTCACACACATGAACATGCCAACATGTCTCTTTTGGACCAAGCGAAGTTCTGGCCTTTCTTTAACTGAATAATGCACCTTCTTCAGTCAAAAAGACTCCCAGGGACATGATGTAGTTTCAGATTTGCATGATTTTTTTAAAACCCTTATCTTTTGTTTTCCCATTTCGTGATTTTTTTAACCATTTTTTTTAGTCTGAATGGCTACTATACACAGTTGTTTCACAGGTTTATATTACCCTTTTATGGTAATCAATGTTCTGAAGTTGATTCAGATGTTGAACATGATGTAGATGTTAATGGGTAATTTCAGTATGCTGTCCAGAAAGGTGTCTTTGCTGTCTATAGCTCTCCCTATATGATGAGCAAGAGCATAATCCTTCTCTCCATTACTCTCACTTTTTCCACGCTCATTTTTTTTTACCCTCGATCTTCTATTTTGGTATTTCATCTAACTGTCCAGTGTTTACTTCTTAAATGCCCTAACTGTATGATAATACTTTTTCTGCCTCCATTCTACATTGTCGATTTGCTACCACCTTCTTACCTCGACCCCACCAGGAAGTGCATCGGCCTCCAGTGGCAGCAGCATTATTGGTGAGAATATAGGAGTGTTTGTTGGAGGGCTGCCTGAGGATTTTCCTCTTCTAAGAGAAGATTCAGGTCAGTCTGCATCCAGTTTTTACCGTTTTGTTTGATTTGATAATACTATAGTGATCTGATGTTGACTTAGCTTTTGTTCATTTCTTTTTACAAATGTTGTTGTTGTTGATTTATTTTTTTTTTTTTTAATAAAAAAAAAAAAAAAAAAAAAAGGATTTTCCAAATAGATAGGTATTGCTGCTGGGAAACTGCATGCTTTGTTTTTGCTGACAAACTGCACCTCCTTAAATATAATCTAAGAAGTAATGCAAACCTTTTGAGGTCCAGTCTCAATATGGTGAAAAAGACTGATTCTCCAGCGTCATCTCAATGATAATCCCACAATGGAAACTGACATGTAGAAGAGTCATTGATTGGGACATTTCAGTTAAAATATTTTGGCTGACCGTTACAGTTTTTCTGTCTTGTCATGTCTCTCCAGGAGATGCCCAGCTGGTGCGTCAGGGCTTCTCTGGCTGCCTCAGAGATGTGAGTGTAAAGATGACAGACAGCCCCTCAGAGGAATGGCAGCTCTTGGACTGGGAAAAAGCCACAAAGAAGGTGGCAGTGTATGAAAGCTGGGAGGGATGTCCTCTTGAAACTGTAGCTGGAGCCCATTTCCTGGGCCATGGTAGGATCATATCAACTGTTTCTTAAATTATCAGAGACATTAGACATAGTGAAATTATAGCAGTCTTTAAACAGTGATATAGAAACATTATAATATAGTTTTTCTGTGTCGCTGTATATCAACGTATCACAGTGGGATAAAAGAATTACACTTGGAACAAATAATGTAGCTCTTTGCAGTGCCAAGCTCTGTTTATATACAACTTTAAAAGATCATTATTGTCCTAATATACTGGCAATACTGTTTATCTCAGTAAGATTATTGCTGCTGATGTTATTGGAAATGATATTAATCTACATGATATGTTAATTGGTGCAAAGATCAGGTTTATTGGTGTACATTTCCTCCACTGCTGCTCCTAAAAATCGACATTTAGACCTTAAATGTATTACTGATTTCATATTTAACATTTGTTCTGCTTGTAAAAATGTACTTTGTGTTCAGAGCAATTATTTTCCCTTTGTTGTAGGTTACTTAGAGTTGGGCACAGGTGTTTTCATTGGAGGACAGGACTTTGATATTTCGATGGATTTCAGGACTGACCAGCTCAATGCACTTCTGCTGTTTGCATACAGCACACAAGCTCAAGATTATATGCATGTAAGAGCAGACATATATTTGAAATGATTCTTTAAAGTTGTAAAACACTTGAATAAAAGTTGATTATTTGTTTTGTGTGTATTTCTAGGTGGAGCTGGAAGCTGGTCTACTATCTTTCATTCTCTTCTCTGATGGTCACGCAGCCCAGCTCAGCATGTGGGTGGGGCTTAGCTACTGCGATGGAGACTGGAATCAGCTGTCATTGACGAAACGCGGCTCAGTCATATCTGCTGCTGTCAATGACTGGACAGAGGAAACAAGAGGAGTGGGTGGGCCAGTGAGACTCAGTGTTGATTCACCATTGTATTTAGGGGGCGTACCAGTCGAACTGATACATCCTGCTCTAAATGCCCAAAGTCACAGAAACGGTGAGATGTGCTGGATGTTTATACAGAAATATTGTATATACTTACCCACTTACATGCCTGTGAGCTTCTTGGTTTTCATTTTCATTGTGTAAAATTTTTCAAATGAGAGCACAAGTATTTCAAGTTTTGTTGATTCAGCTGTACCTTTGCCCCTTGTTTTTTATTAAAGATAAAAAAATCAAAAATGATTACAAGTACAATGACCTAATATATTCAACTTAATTTCGAGGGTATGGGTTGCATAGTTACTTATGCGACCCAACAGATTTGAGCTTGAAATAAGATGAGAAAGTGTGAATGTGACAGTAGAGGACAATAATGCTTAAGTTAAAACAGCACAAAGGAACTTTTGTTGTTTTTAGCTCCCATATAGTTGCGGACGTTAGGTTGCTTTTACGACGCTCTCCAAGTTTTACTCGTTTGGCTTCTTGCTTGATCAGTCTCTTATTTTCACTTCTGCCATTACTTTCTCAAAAAAATAAATGCACTATACTCTTCACATATACTCCTCCTGTTCTTTTCTGTTTTCTTCATTTAATTTTATTTTCCCTATTCTTCTTATGCTCTACTCTACTGTCTCTTCTCATTTCACAGGCTTAGGTGGCTGCATACGGGGTCTTGCCATTCGCAGCGATGAAAAAAATCCTCCTAAGGAACGTGTTAATCTCGGTGTTGCTTCACGCCGGTCTCTTAGAGTCTACTTGGATGGATGTCCTACCAGTGAAAGCCGGTTCCACTGCAGAGGAAATGATTCAGTGTTGGTGTACAGCGGGACAAAGACTCAAGCCATAGATAATAGTCTACAGCCTTTTACAGGTACCAGTGCAATGTACATACATATACAATCCTTGGCCCTGACCAGATCTTAAAGTTAGGTAAATACAACCTTCAATTAATGTGCTTAAATCTAAAAGTAATAGAATTGAAATAAGGTGCATAACTGAACATTACACACTGACGATATTAATGCTAAAGTTGTTTTTTTTAAGACTAATGATGGACCAAACAACAAAGGACAGAAGGCCTCTATACTCTGCATGATTTTGCAGATGAAAGCTCACCATCGTGAAAGAATTGTGGGCATATCTTTCATCAAAATCAGCTGCCGTACACCCTACAATGTCAGCGGTTTGACAACCGTCACACTGGTCTTGTGACCAAAGACTACCTGGTGTAAATTTCTGACAGTGTCAGAAATCCTATGGCCCCTTCCACTTACTAGCTATTTAAAATACAACTCATTCTGATGATGCACTTCTACATCTGCATCTCTGCATCAGTCATAGCAAATTGTACATTATGAGATGGATCTTATATGACTGCAGAAATCATGCAGTGTGTCATAGCTCTTAATAAGTAACCACAAAAGCATACATTTTAGGATTACCGAATTATAAAGTAAACATATACTGCATTGTCATTATGGGGATTTTTGAAGGTTGGTTGCTTTTTATACCCTTGATGTCCACATTATCTGTAACACAAGAGGAATCCATCAGCCTGTCATTCCTTTGGATAAAGTTTGTGTCCTATTCAAGTGCCGACAGTGTACTTAAATTCAGCTTTGTATTGCTATTCAGCTGTTTGGTAGGTGAACATTTGAACATATCTATTATCCAAGAAGACAATTAATGTTTTTTAAAATTAAAAATTAATTTTAGGGCTTGAAATTAGTTCACTCTAGTTCCTAGTTTTTTGTGTTACACTTTGTGGACTTTCGTAGATACAGTTGCTCTACATGTAATTGATCTATATATTGATCTATATTGATCTGTAAATATCATCCACAAAGAACGTTGTTTTTTTTATCTTGCATATGTATATATTTTCTTCTATTTATTTGAGTGATTTATTTATGTGTGTATTTATGTGTGTGCCTGCCGGGAGTTGTGCAAAATTTCGTTATGCCTGCATAATGACTATAAAGAGACTTGAATCTTGAATCTTGAATCTTGAATCTATGCCTCCTCATGCCTCCTCTGTGCTCTCCCTTCTTTTAAGAGTACCTGTACCGGTTTGTGGCCTCAGCTGCTGGAGGTTGGGCATCAAGCCCATGGCAGAGAGGACGCAGCCGTGGCATAGGTACGACACCTCTAATCTCTCCAGCAGTAGTTGATGTACGTGTTTGTGTATTTTGACAGAGGTATCAATATAGATGAATGTGATGATACTAGTACACACACAATCTCGTTAACCTCACTTGTACAACCACAATTGAAATATACAAACACAGTCCATTTCCTTTACTTTGTATGTATATGTTGTGCATATAGTAAGCTGCATTTTCATTTTTGTTACTTTATTGTGGTGTCTCTTGGAGTTGGCAGTTACGTTTTATCTCAAGATGTTTTTGAGAGACGAGAAATCTCTATGATCTTGTCCAGTTTGTTCGACATATTCTAAGCCATTGATAATACTTGTGCCTGACGGTATGAGAGATTGATAAGGCCTCCATAAAGGGCATCACAGTAAAAGGCTGTTAACCCAGAATGGCCTTAGTGGTCCCTTGTGTAATATAAAAATGCTCGTTAGTAGTGAACGATACACTGGTAGGTCTCAGTACACCATCCTATGACCAAAGACTGAGAAATGGAGGTGAAGGAAGAAAGTGCAAAAAACTATAAAGTACTGAAGGGAAAACAAATAAAATTAGGAGATAAGAACAGAGCAGAAATGTACTTTCAATTTTGTCTTCAGTAACTGAACAAGCATATTCTATTGGGTAGAAATCTGAATTGCTCTTGATTGTAGTTTTCTACCTTCTCCCGAGTATTCTTGACTTCTGTTGATTTTGCCCAAGGGTTTATCTTAACCAAGGGAAGGAATCTGAAGTCATCTACCTCAGTTGTTTTCTGTTTTGTTTCTATTGACGTTTTTTTAGCTCACCAGTGTTTATTCTTTTAAGAATGTATCAAACTGAAGATCTTGCCACACCTAAGATTTTTGCTTTCAGACATACTTCCATACAGATACCAAGTCCAGACCTTTTGTCTGCTTCATTTCTCTTGAAGCAATGAGAGAATGGCCCACATCTGGACATTTAACTTTTCAGTCAGTTGTCCAAATACTGTAGAGTCTCTGAATATTGAGGTGCTTTACTTAAAAAAAAGCTTGTAATTTCCTAAATGTTAAATAAATTTTGTGAAACCACTTAAATTAAAACTGAATGCCTACCCTTTGATCGCATCTTGATTTTTTTTTTTTTTTTCAAACCTATTGTGGTGGTGTTTAAATGCACAATCATTAAAAACTCTTGTGCCAATATTTCTGGATCTAAGAAAAAGGAACAATGACAGGAGATATAAAATTTAAGTGGTGATGATGCAAAGTGGGAGGAGGGTGGAGTTAAATGTATGGCACAGTAAAGAGGATAAAATTAAGACAACGGAGCAGTCTGCAGTTATTATATACATGTAGTTGAAGGCTATATCCCTGCCAAAGCCTGCTACTGATCCGGCCAAAGAAAAGCTAGTGCTGGAAACTGAGTGGCCGGCAATTGAAAATGAGATGCACCATCTTGAGCGACTGATGGTGTCTGAGCGAGAAGTGAGGGGAATGCAACAGAGAAGGAGGGAGGCTGATTGCTGTAAAATATAGCCCAGAATGAATGGCTGGCTGTATTAAATCAGTGGTGAAAAAGTTACTACTCTCATAAATACTATTTATGCTAATGTTGAGGTATGATTTACTGGGCCTATTAAAACCCAGAGAGATGGGGAATGCTTTAAAGAAAATCTCATGTATTCCTGATATGTTGTTTAATTTCTTTATTCATATTTTCCTGTTTAGCTTTTATTTAATATCTTTCTGTTAGCATTTGCTCATCGTGATTTAAAACCAGTCTTAAATTAGATGCAGTGGTTTTATTTATTATGTGTGTGTGTGTGTGTGTGTGTGTGTGTGTGTGTGTGTGTGTGTGTGTGTGTGTTAAACATTTGACACCTCTTGATCCAGTATATTCTTTTCCATACAGGCTCTTATCATTTTGTTTAATTTCAATTTTTCAATTTGTTCTCTAATTTTCCTTAGTACCCACATCAGTACCACCTCCAACTAGAGTGCAGAGCATCAATGGTTTCAGTGCCAAAGTGAGCTGGGTACCACCCATTGGTAACATCAGGGGGCTGATTGACAGATATGAGCTTAAGGCTCACAATAAGGACCAACCAGAAGCACCGCCTATCAAAACCACATACCTGGCTAATGGAAATTTCACAGGTAAAGTAAACCCTACACAGCATATTAGACATATATTAATCATACTTTTAAACATCAACAAATATACACATTTAGTTTATCTATGAGGTAATAGAGTGAGTAAAACACTTATTCATCCTGTATACTTTTAAGTCAAATTGTGCACAAGATATGAAAGGTAATACCTCAATCTGTTTTTTTTTTAACAATTAATACCTAAAACAGTGGTTGTTTATGGTTATCAATGTTTAAATTGTACTAAAGTGTACTCCCTCCACTATGTGCTGTTTATTACTTACAGTTAAACTGCTTTTCATTGTTGAAGAATTTGTACCTTTTAAAAAGTTTTATCAGATCTAATCCAAGAAAAAATAAAGTTTAGGTTTTCCTAAAATTTATATTATGAACAAAGTGAACTGAATATGGATAATTAAATGACACATGGAGGAAACATGAACACTTATTATATATCCTGTCCTTTTCAACAGGTGTACTAGTAAAAACATTTTTGCCCTACACTGAAAAGACATTCATACTGTCTTTTTCTCACTCACTTTCTTCACATTGTTCATAAAAAAAAGGCATGTACACAAAACGTATCTGAGGCAACCCTTTTAATGAGTCTATGGCAAATCTCCAACTTCGGGAGACCATCTCCATTTGGAGCAAGACATTCAGGACTACCCCAATGATATCATACCCTGGCATCATTCCTTTTTTTCCTCTCTCTTGCTTTTCGATCTTTCCTCACTTCATCTTTTATGATGAGGATGATGTCTGCGTCCGCTGCTGCTATTCGTCCCCCTCTCATCCACTCTACCATGTCTCTAGGCAAATATGAAGATGAGCTTGTCGTCTTTCTCAGTGCCTCCTTCACTGCTCCCCTCCCCCTTTCTTTGCCAGACATTAAATCCACTGTGATAAGGCTTCTTCTTAATTTATGATGGCCCCGACACCTGACTGCAGAATTACACCAATGGCGAAAAAACACAGAAAGCAAATGAGGGTGTAATAGCAGTGGAGTGGGGCCCTGGCCCCTAATTGAATTAAAAGACATAGGTAACAGTGAGAGAGTGAGAAAGAGAGACAAGTACAGGATGATTGGACACAGAAGGTGGGAGGAGGGGGTTGAAGAGGAAGAAGGGATGTAAGAGTGACTTTGGAAATAGAGAAAGGAGTCAAGGAGGCCAAGACAACTAGGACAAAAAACATCAGAGAGAGATGAATGAAGCTTTACAATTAGAATAGACTGCCTCTGTTTGCCAAACGCAGTAAGTTTGCTTAGCAACAGTGGCACATCAAACCAAGTAAAACATTTAAATTGCACTGTTGATGCATGTTGATACAGGCTTTAGTAATACACTAAGCCTCTACTAATATGATGTGAAGTGTATACTTAAATTTCTTAAATTTGAGTCATTAAAAAAAAAAAAAACATTCCATTATGCATTTAGGATTTACAGTCTACTGCAGTCTCCGTTTTTTCATGAAGTCAAAATAGTTAGGTATACTAACACAATGAGTTAAGCCAGTAACATACATTTTGAACTCTTGGGCATGTCCTTTCTTGAGATGCTTTACCAGACTTTCACTGCAGCCATCTTGAATTTATGCTTGTTTTACAGCCCTCAGTTTTGTCTTTTGTGAATGAAAAACACTTTTCTGGGATTTGCTTGGGTAATTCTAAAGATAAAGATCATAAGTATAGTATAAGAATATAAAAACTAAATAAACACCCCTCAAAAAACCCTTAAGTTTGATGCATCTAGGTACCTTGTCTGGATGCTTAGATGTCTCTTCTGGATAAAGGATTCCATTGAACTCATCAACTGCAAGAGATGCCATAAAGATCTGCTGCATTGTGGATCTGGTGAGAGTCTGATGCAGAGGTCTTAGCAGCCTGATCCCCAACTACTGAAATTGGCTATGGCTGGAGCAACACTTCATTGGTGGGAAAGTAACTGGGAAAGTCTTTCCTGATAGGAACACAGGTTGTATTCTGGCCTTCTGTGATAGCCAGGGTTTTATCCATAATGAATACATTGTTTGCACACAGCAGTATTCTTTAGCGTGACTATGGCACCAGGGCATCCTTGGTTGAAGGTTGCACTTGTATTATCAGATCTGTGACTACATGTCTTGGACACTCAGTGAGGAAAAAAACTGATACATTTGACTGAGGGCCTTAGTCCAGAAGACTATCTTTCTCAAAATGTTTGAGTTTGAATGGCTCATGTTACGCATCTCTATTGCTGATGCAGTTTTATTGAGCTGTGATTATAAGATATCTGGCAGTTTTGGTGGCAATCCCCAAGCCTGGTGGTGGACATCCATGGGGAAATGAGCTATCACGCTGAGAAAGAGATCCTACTGGGCTGGTTAGCTTGTAGGACTCTTGAGGCATCTGACAGATACCAGCAGGTCAAAAGAGGGTAACACTGGGGCTGAGGTTGATAAGATAGTTAAAAAAAAAAACATCAGGACTATTGGGTTGCAAAATTTGGATGAGATTCCCCCAGAGTTTCTGGCCTGTTGGCTTACACTACTGTGCAACATTACATAGAACTCAGGAACAATGGCTCTTAACTGGCAGACTGGGTGGTGATCCCTACAGAGAGTGGGTTCATCTACAGGGGAATAAACTGTCTATCAGCTTCTCTTAGAAATTTTATACCAGGGTGGTGGAGAGAAGAATTTCAAATTCAAGAGGAACAGCATGGCTTTCCTCCTTGTTCTGTAACAGTGGGCCACCTCTTTACCCTTGCTTGGATACCGGACAGCGCCTTGGAGTTTACCCAACCATGTGTTTTGTGGAGTTGGAAGACACTTAATACTGTGTCCCTTGAGGTGTCCTGCTGGCCCTTTGTTTTAATCCATTCAGGCCCGAGGAGTCCAAATTTTTAAAAGAGAAAGTGCTAAAAACATGCAGTTCCTCAGACTTGCACATGTTGAACAGCTAACCTGATTATAGGTTTGTTAAATTACAAGCTCCAAAGAATGCTGCTTATGTTTTTCACAAAAAAAATCCTAAGAGCCCTCCATTTCCTTCTCCACATGGTTCTGTTCAAATCATTTTACTACAAGTTCATCTCAGTTTCACCTTTCCAGGGAATCTTACTTCTTGTCTTCTTTTGTAACAAAGTCTAATCTTTCCTTTTTGTTCTTAAGTGTTATTAGATGTTAGCATCTTGACATAAACCACTGTGATTGTATCTGCATCTCCTCAGTTTCTGAAGAAATAAGACAGAAACTGGACAAGTTGAAAGGATTATATAAAACAATTAATTTAGTTCCCAAACTGTTTTGTGTTTTTGTTAATTCCCTTGTATTGTAGGAGGCTACACAGTCTCCATTTTGATAATGTAATTACTTTGTTGTCACTCCACTGTTATGTGTAGTTAAGAAAAATTGTGATTCTGTTGGGAAAACTTGCATCCTGTCATTCACATTAATCCTATTTTGGCACTCCTCACTAACCAAAACATTTTTGCAGACATATTACAACTTCAATATGGTAACATCTTTCCCCTACAAGAGCTGCTTTCCCCACCAGGTCAGCAGTGGCCCCCTTCAACAAACCTTTTTAGGAAGTGCTCAAAGAACACAGCAAAGAATCTGAGGTGTTTGTTTGGTCTTCAAAGTCCATAGACAGTAATCTGATGGAACCTGATGACATCTGTGGGAAGCAATCCCCTCCTAAAGAGACCCCACTGCACAACCCACAGGACCCAAAAGATTTATTGATACCATCCCAGTATCAGACACTGCAAGAGACCCTCAGATGCTCTTTGTCCAGACACTGACTGTTCAGAGCCCTTATGAGAGCAGGAGGACTTGCTCATTATTAAGCAGGCAGTCATAATGTTATGCTTGATCAGTTTATGTTGGAAATTTGTTCACTAACTTGCAACTTAAGGCTGATTTATACTTCCTCGTCAAATCAGTAAGATATGCCAGGTCGTGATGTACACCTCTCTTTAAATGTAACTGCCCTGCAGCAAAGCAGATGGCAAGGAATGTGATTGGCCCACTAGGTAGATTTGTTTATTTTTATCTTTGTTTTTCTTGCCATTATTTCTATATCATTGTCTTCAAATTGGATAGAACAATAGTTTGCTGCAATGTCTGTAAAAATGACTGATACACAATAATTATCAGCACCGTCTCATGTAAAATAAACTTTATTTTCTGCATTGCTATGTCTAAGCTACATAGAGGAGGTCAACACAAGGGAACTCAGCACTGTAAGCTACAGTGCTGCAAAAAAACAACCCCCACTAGCGTTTGCTGGTAGAAGTATAGAGCAACACAAACGATAACACATACTGCTGATACTTTACTGATTATGATGTAAAGTCAATGTTGGAACCTGTTCCTCATATTTTATTTTATTTTGAAAATGCCATTCTTGCATCTGATTTCCTGCCAGCTAGGATTGGGCGGTATCCAAATTTGGATACCGTCAAACTTCCCTCACATTTTACCGGGGTATACGGTATTCCCGCGACTATTAAGGTGAACACCCCCCCCCCCCCAATATGTACCCCAGGCGCGCTGCCGCGGGGCTTTACACCGCTGTACTATTCCCAGCGTTGACGCGCCTGGAAAAAGAAAAGGCGAGTTTACCTCGAAACAGCAGTTCAGTGCTTCAATATAAACTTGGCTCAAATACAGTTGTTATTTATTTGTGTATTTCTTGCTTTTCACTGTAGATTTAACTGTTCCTTCTCTGCTCCAGCTCCTCTCTCTGCTGCCGAGGTGTGTGTTTACTGAAACGCACTTTATAGTAAAGTGTCTGATGCTGGACGTTTCACTTCCTATAAATTCTTCAACATAAAAGTCCAACATTATTAGTTTAATTAAAAGCTTTTATTATGAAGCAGCAAACTCAGGAAGTGTTGTTTTCATCGTCAGTACCTTAACAGGACGAGTCAAACCGAGATCAGCTCCAAGCGAACATGAATAAACGGTCAAATAAAGCAGAACACACAGTACACACAGCGATACAGGAGAAACTAAACTACTCTTTAAACCACAGAAATCATTAATGGCATTTTTTTTATGACGGTATTGAAACTGATACCGCCGCTATTTTTAAATACCGGAAGTATACGGTATTACCGTAATACCGCCCAAGCCTACTGCCAGCTTGATTTGTAAATTAATGTGGCTTAGCGCCAAAATAGACTTGGCATGCATCTTTTGCTGAGCAGAGTGGAGGGTTGTGTCTGGGACGCTTCTAAACTGTGCCATGGCTCTACTAATGGCACTACCCTTACTGGCCTCATTCAAATGTTCGTAAATCTGTGAATAGATTTAAACATGAATCACCTCCTTGCTGAAAATATTCTCTGGATTCATACACATACGTCACCATATTCACCAAAAAATAACACATTTTCATATATCAGCAAAACTGCTGCAGACAACTGCATTGACTGTTATCTGAAAAGATCTGTGAGAAATCCACCATTATACACACAAATCTGTTCTGTTCACATTTCATAAATGAGGCCGATTGTCTAGAGTGGCCATGATTCAGTTGGGATGGCACTGCCAGACCCTTGCACTTCAGTGCCCAGTTGGATCTAGGGGTTAAAAAAAAAAATCACTTTATCTTTTAAACTGATAATGAAAAAAAAAAAAGTTAAACGTCTGTTTTCTGGCTTTTTTTTTTCTCTGAGATGTTCATGTTCTTCTTCAGGTGTCATGACAGGTCTCACTCCAGCAACTCGATACATTATCACTGTAAGTGCCTGCAGCCCAGGTGGCTGCATTGAGAGTCCTGTAAGTGACAGTGGTGATGATAATGGTTTGAGTTCAAGCCTCACAACTCCAGAGGAAGGTAACAAACACACGCTAACCTTACAAGTAACACCAATGTACAACTGTTTCTGACCTTTGATATACAGGCAAACTTGTAATCACTCTCAGTCACTCTCATTCAGTATCTCAAGTAAGATTTGTGTAACTTTTGATGAGAAAAAGTAACAGCAAGAGAAAAAAGTAGGACAAGTAAGAATTTAATAGAGATAATTAGTATAGTGGCTTTAGAGAGAGGACACATGGTTGAGAATGTCATGATGATCCCACAGACAAGCATATTTCTCATCAATAGAAGCACAAAGGGAAGAATATAAGGAAGGAAAAACTTCAAGGGAAAAAAAAGAGTTTTCTTCATGTGTCGCTTGCCACATTAATCTGTGTTGGACTAACCAGTCTTGTTGGGGAGATAATGTGACAGCAGGGGTCAGTACAGAGACGGCAAAAATCAATCTGAAGTAAAAAGGAAAAAACAGATTACTGTATTGATTCTCACTGAGCACAGTGTTAAGACACTGAAACATGTCAGGGAGACTCCAGATGGAACTTCTTCAAAACTACACAATTTCTTCACTGGACCAAGACGCAGAGGATCTTATATACTTTTCCAAATTACAGTTCTTGAAAAGTAATCTGGACCCTGTGCGATTTGATCAGTTGTTGAGATGGTACAGTTTGTGCTATAGAATAAGATTTGTTAAATTAAGACTGATCTCACTACTTTTACTACTTTGATTAATTTAAGATTTATTCTCTAATGGTATACTGATGTGCTTAAAATGTGTTGTATTTTTACATTACTGCTATGTCAAATCACTTTTCTTCATTCAACATAATATGTGGTATGCTGCATAAAAAGAGATGCTTTTATGCTCTTGAGCCAAACTGATGTCAGCTCATCACAGATTTCCTAATGTCGTCACCAGTTTCAGGAACAGCATGCTTTCAAAGTTAATCTACAAAATTGATACAAAAACAATGATTATGGAGAAAATGTGTTATACAATTTGCAATTAAAGGTTAAATATACATAATGAACATGATATTTACCAAGCAGACATGGCACTGGATAAACTATGAGGCTGTGAAGTGGCAATGTGCTGTAACTTAATTCAGGATTTAAGGATTAATTAATTCATGTTAGAATGAGTATACATTGGAATATACAGTATACAGTGCTTTGCACGTTCTTCTGTCAGCCAATAATCATTGACAGACATATTTACAATTTCATTTTCCCACATTTTCAGCCCCAAGTGGTGTCTCTCCTCCATCTGTACTCTCATCACCCACGGCTCTTAATATTTCCTGGGCACCACCAGCAAGGTAAGGTAGTCTTGGCTGTCTCTACTTCCAAATCTGAGTCACAGCTTTATGTTAGTAATTGTTTATAAATATCTATTATTACATATTGTTGAATATTAGGGCTGGGCAACGATTGAAATTTTTAATCGCGATTAATCACATTAGTTCCCTGATTAATCACGATTATTTGCATTGTGTACGCAAAATCAAATAATGAATTCAAAAGTAGAGTTAAGTGAATTTTTATTTAAATGTTCCGCAGCCATATGAACTAAAGTGTCATAACATTTGTTGTTCAAACACTTTTAACATCAGCACTTGTCAGTAATGCATATTTAGTGTAAATCTCATCTTAAAAAATTTAAAATAAAATAAAGCTTATTTAATGCACTGCCAGGGCAATAATGTCATCCTGTTTTTATAAAAAATTTGAAAAGTCTACAAAGAAAATTCAACAAAATGATTGTGGTTCAGCACAATCAGAACATTAAAACAAGCAATTTCTGAGGTAACAGCAGAAACTTTTAATGGGGAGTTCAACTTGGCAGTTGTTATAAATAATTTATATTTTAATTTCAGACTTGGATCAAAAATACGAAATCAAAAAAAGGGCCACAGAGCTGAATTTGTTTTTTAATTGAGGACTGGACTTTCTGTTGTCATTACACATCTGTGCCACTAGATGGAGCCGCACTGAAGAAACCAGTAAGAGAATAGGACGACAGTGAACACATGGAGCAGATCTGATGTAACATGGAGGAATGGCGCGAAAGTTTTGTTGTAGTCCAGAATTTTATTATTATTTAAGACAGAATTGTTAATGTTGCTACCTGAGTTGCTACCCGAACTGTAAAGTTCATGGATTTTTACCGTTCTCCATGTCTGTTTTAGCTTTTCCTTATGTTTACCTGCCAATTGTCTTCCGGTTCAGCTGCAGCCAGTAACATACTTTTCAAAACCAAAACGTGTGAGCAACATGCGTTAACGCGATAACCCATTAACTTGCCCATAATTTTTTTTATCTTATGAAATTACTTAAGAATGAAATACGTCTTTTCCGATATGCTTTTTTATTAGATAGCACACAAGACAATACTGAGGATTTGTAATTTTGGAAATTGAATGCAACATAAACTCAGTACCTAATAGCAATGACCATGTCAGTTTCTGTTTAACATGAACCTGCACGAATTAACATTAAATCACATTGTTTAAAATCAAAACAGTATATGTGATTTAAAATATCATAATAATGATCTCCTCATTTCACTTCTTTTTTTTTTTTTTTTTTTTTTTTTTTCAATGATAGGCCCAATGGAGTCATTATAGAGTACCTCCTCTATCACAACCACCAAATGGTCTACAGAGGGACAAACAGACAGCAGAACATCACTGGTAAAAAGCAGACAGCGTTTTGTGTATTTGTGTGTGTGCGTGCTGCAGCATAGCTTCGGCTATGAAGATATGGGGCCTTGGTGTAAAGAGAGAGGGAAAAGTATAGAAAAGCAAAATGGAGTGGAGGATTAGCATTTGAAAGAGGAAAGAGTGTCTCAGTCCTTACCAAGGGAATAGCACTTTGAAAAAGAGGGCTAAACACACACACATTAAAAATGAAGCAGGGGAGAAACAAAGAAAACTAAACAGTTGCGCACATGCACTCAGTTTGCTTTGAAAGCTGTCACTGAAGAGACCTAAAGAAGGTATGAAACACATGTCACACCCCTGAGACTAGAGTGCTGGAAAAGGATACAAATAGATACACACGCACATGAATACACACACAAGCCCATACAGTACAACACATACGCAGACTAATATGCATAGTTACACTGTCTGCAGCAATGTACACAAATTCACATGCATGCGCTTATGCTGAAGAACCAGCTGATATGGCAATTTACATTATATTATCGCAAATTTTTATTTTACATGCACACTCGTGATCAGCCCAAGAGTGCTTGTGCATGTCTTTGTCAGTTAATGAAGGCATGAGAGTATATATATAATCTATGCTGGGTTAACAATACAGTGTCTGATGTCCACACTGATTGGAGGTATTATGGATGGAGTAATTGTTAATAATGTGCAAGAACAGATATGTTCCAGAGAGTAAGATTGTAACACTTTGGCCAAATGGAGAATAGTTTGAAACTAATTCACAGAACAGAAAAAAAACAGCCATGAGTCAGAAGAGAGAGGTGAACACATGAATTATTAGAGAAATCTGAAATTGTTTGAGTAGTTTCAGTTAACAGCAAGCAAGTTTATTTGTATAGCACACTTTCATGTATAAGACAGTTCAAAGTGCTTTACATAAAACATTAAATATATATAAAGAACATTATATTATAACTATAAACTCAAATGTAAGTTTATAGTTGAATAAATATACAATATAAAACATAAGTAACAGATTAATTCCCATTTGTTATCATCATCATTTTGAGTTTGTGCGTGTTTCTTTCAGGATCTCTCTTTAACTATCAGTGTTTGTGTGTTTGTATTTGAGGTCTTGATGTGTACTCCACGCACTTCTTGGTACTGAGTGCATGCACTTTAGCGGGTTGCACCAACAGTTCACAAGTTACAGCTCTGACCTCTCAGCTTCCTCCTGGGCCCTTACAAGCGCCAACTCTTACCCTGCTGGACTCTCGGACTATATTTGTAGAGTAAGTACATACACACATACACACATATGCACCTTAATACATGTTGTAAATAAACACACGGGTTTTCATAGAACTCACATCCATAGACGACATTGACAGGTCCAGTACTGGATGGATACAGAGACACAGTACTTTTATTTAAGTCTTGTAAAGTTGTTTACACAATCCACATTCAGTAAAGCAGTATTATTGATTCATTTAATATCTGGAAAAGCTGTAAGTCAAGGTATACAAATCTGGCAAGATGTATTTTTCCTTTTTAGTTGTATTTAATAGGCACTGTGAGTGTGGATGAGTCAGTGACCTTCTGCAGATGTATTCGCCAGGCAGAATACTCTTCTGCACTGACTTTTCACCTTTTTAGAGAGGGGACAAAGATAGATCTCTGCCTTTTTTTCTGTCATGCTCATGTACAAGTGTTCCCACTCTTTCTCTGTATGGATGTGTGTTTATGTAAGTCACTCATGAAAACCACTGGTGTCCTGCCTGTCACCTGTAATGGGATTCACTCGGGAAGGCCAGCACCACTCACATACTGTACATGCACACATTTTAAATATAGACATATCTAAACACACTTCAAAGATTAGACATGTTGAGAGAGTACACACAAGTTCTTTGAAAAACATAGTATGAATTTGTGTTTTTTCTTCTTCTCCCACTGTGGGAGTTTTTTACTTGCCATTATCCTTGTTTAGGATTTATTATTATAATTTTAGTTATTGATATTTGCTCAGGGGCCATGCTCTGGGTCTCTGCAAAGCGCCTAGAGACAATTGGCATTGTAATAGATGCTATACAAATACAATTGAATTGAATTGAATCGAATTGAATAGAACTGAATTGAACTGAACTGGTAAATATGCAGGGCTTTTGGTAAAGTCGCCTGCATTTACTTGTCTGTGTATTAATATGTCACCATTGTGAAAATTATTTTTCCTCTTTTAAATTAGACTCATTTAAAACTTTTGAAAAGATGCATAGATATAAAGATTTATTGAAAAATACCTTGGAATGTAGCACATAAAAAAAAAAGTTACAAAACTGCGCCTGTCTGTGGAGCATCATGTCTTGAGCCTTTACAATGCTTTTGAACTGCATCCTTGCCAGGTGTGGGAAGGCTGTGGTATTGCCTTGTTAGCACATCACTAATAGGTGGAGGTTGAGAGATCATACCCAGTCAATACCACTCCATTTTAACGGTGAGAAAAACAGCGGAAAATAAAGCAGAAAAACAATGTAAAAATGAGAAGGAAAACAGGAAAAGTGGAAAGTATAGAGAAAAGGAGAAAAATAGATTTTGTGGTTGTAATGGAAAAAAATGTAAAAAGGAAAATTAAAATAAAAGGAATGAGATAGAGATGTATGAAAGAGTGTGGGTGAAAGACTAAGAGTGAGGTTCAGGAATGCATCATCTTTCTTTCAGATTAAATACCTAAAACAGATTCAATTCTCACCTAGTCCCCATCTCAAACACAAAGACACAGGAATATCCACACAGCCAGACATGTGAACTGTCGCACACTGCATGCACACAACATACAGAGGTCTCTGAATAAAATATTTGGATCATTTTAAAATTGCCAGTTAAATGCAATTTCTACAACGTCCTGTTAGTAATTACTGACTTGATTATTTGAAGGCGCTGATATTGTTGTGTTGAATGTGCAATACCAAAATCAGTAAAGTAAAAAGACATGCAAGGGGCAGTTGACTATATTGACCATAAACTTGAACCTCCTTCATGTCATACGTGTGGATTTAAATTTAACAAGCTTAAAGTAGAAAAAAGCTCTAGGCTGTTTCACAGTAATTTCCGAACACTCTTCTAAAAGCAATAGTTTTTAAAAACCATTACCTCGATGAGTTATGATACAGATTATTACAACTCCCAATTGATTTTGTTTTTCAGAAGTGGACATATATCACACTGCCAATCGACAGCATATAAATCTTATAATGAATGTGATAGATTAGCCACAGAGGCTAATTGTGAGCTAACACACACTCATCAGTCATTCAAAACTGGATTTTAATGGGAGGAATCAAGAAAGGAATCCATCACTTTTTAAAATGGCTGCCTCCTGATACCATGCCAGGAGGGGTGGTATATGCTGTGAGAATAGTAAAAATTGTAACAAAATTAGTTTGCATGGATGGATGGATGGATGGATGAATTTATTTTATTGCTTCAACATGTAACCATATTCACAGGCACCAATCACAATAAAAATTCAGTTTTATTTATAGTCATCAAACTTTTTTATTAGGACTGGGCAAGTTAACGCATTATTATCGTGTTAACACATTAATTTATTAACGCCGACATTTATTTTATCGCGCATTAACACATATTGCTCACATGCTTTTGTTTTGTTGCGGAACCGGAAAATAATTGGCAGGCAAAACTAAAACAGACACGGAGAGCGGTAAAAATCTGTGTACTTTTCAGTTCGGGTAGCAACTCAGGTAGCAATATTAACAATTCTGTCTGAAAAAAAAAGCTTTTAACTCCCTTTGTTCAAGACGATCGCTTCATTCCTCCATTTTACATCAGATCTGCTCCATGTGTTCACTGTCCTGCTGTTCTCTAGCTGGTTACTTCAGTGCAGCTCCATCTAGTGGCACAGATGTGTAATGACAACAGAAAGTCTGTTCCTTGATTATAAAACAAAGCCATTTCTGGGTCACGTAAACCAGACAATAAAATATTAAAAACAAATTCAGTCCCGTGGCCTGTTTGCTAAAATTGAAATATAAAAAAACAGGCATTTTTTTTGTGTTAGATTAAAAAATGGGAAAAAAAAAATCACTTTTAATTTTTGAAAATTTTGATTGACAATCGAAAATGGAAAAAAAAACAAATGATTACAGATTGATAAAGTTACAGAACTTTTACATTGACATTTTCATTTTAAAGTTCTCCCAGAGGACGATTCAACAGAAACAAGGTTATTTGTAACAACTGCCAAGTTGAACTCCTCGTTAAAAGTCTCTGCTGTTACCTCAGAAATTACCTGTTTTAATGTTATGATTGTGGCCTCTAGATTGTTAGGATTTGTTGGTAGACTTTTTTTTATTTTTCATTAAAAAAAACAGGATGACATTAATGCCCTGGCAGTGGCAAACGTTTATTTTATTTTACATTTTTTAAGATGAGATTTACACAAAGTATGTGTTACTGGCAAGTGCTGATGTTAAAAGTGTTTGAACAACAAATGGTTTGGCACCTTAGTTTATATGGCAGCAGAACATTTAAATAAAAGTGACATTTACACTACTTTTGAATTCATTATTTGGTTTTTTGTATACAATGCGATTAATCATGATTAATCAGGGAAATCATGAAAACAGAATGTAGTGATTTCCAAGTCTCATAAATCCATATTTTATTCCCTAAAACATAAAAGACATATAAGTTGTTGAAAGTGAGACATTTCATGACAAATATTCGTTCATTTTGACTCTTATGGCAGCAACACATCTCAAAAAGTTTGAACAGGGGCAACAAGAGGTTGGAAAGAATTGGCACAAATTAGGGGAGCATTTGACAACTAATTAGGTTAATTGGCAACAAGTCAGTAACATGACTGGGTATAAAAGAAGCATTTTCAGAGAGGCAGAGCCTCTCGGATATCACAATGGACAAAGTTTCACCAATCTGTGACAGACTGCAGGCTGTATCTGTACAAGGGACACGGCCCAAAGTCAAAACTGGATGTGAATAATCTTTGGACCCTCAGGCAGCACTGCATTAAAAACAGGCAAAATTCTCTGCTGGACATCACTGCATGAGCTCAGGAGCACTTCCAGGAATCACTGTCTGTCAACACAGATTGCTGTGCAATCCATAAGTGCAAGTTAAAGCTGTATCATGCAAAGAACAAGCCACATGTGAACACAATCCAGAAAATCCAGAAATGCCGCTGTCTTTACCGAGAGGGACTATTCGGATTGTAATCAGCGGGCAGTTCGAAAGCCTGTGTGTCTAATACTATGAGGTTGCATTAGTGTCTAAGATGTGAGCAGCTTACACATCTGGAAGAGAGTACATAGCAGCCCAGGACTGTTGAGCAGCTAGAATCCTGTATTAGACAAGAATGAGACAACATTCCTCTCCTAAAACTCCACCAACTGCTCTCCTCACTTTCCACGTTTTACAGACACTTGTAAAAGAAGAGGAGATGCTACACAATGGCAAACATTGTTATTGTTATTGTTATACATTGTTATTTATTGGGAATGAATTATTGGTTTATGAGGTTTGCAAATAATTGCATTCTGGTTTTAATTTAAGTTTTACACATCATCCCAAATTTTTTGGAATTGGGTTTGTATTCCACTGCTTAAATATAAGAAAGCTGCATATATGTGCACATGCAGATGCTCAGACCAATTTGTTGTTGTACATAGACTTTCGAAAACTCCATACACTTTAAGTATCAATCTTATTCTTACTGTTCAAGGGTAATCCTTATTGTCCTATGACTTAAGTCAGAGTCATTGTTGTGGCTTAAGATACAATATTTTATTTGTATATTAGGTAATTTTGATGTGGAAGGGATGGGTAAAAATTAATCTCAATTTTTTGTTTTAACTTTAAACTGTGGTATCATGAAACTGTTATCCACAGAAAATCTGCTGTTTAAATTCTTTTGGTAAAACCACTCGAGCTGTGTCACTGTGTAAGCATCAGGGTGAAAAATGTGTATAAAATGCTTGTAGATTGAAATGATAGCTTTGGAGATTCCAGAGGAAGGTTACAGTAGCTCCAGCTTAGTATCTAATCCCTTGATTCCTATGGTTCTGGTAAAGGGTCTGGAAGAGTGCTGCTTTAAATGTCACCTCACAACACCTTAGGGTACAAGGGGTTTTAAACTAAAAATTAACTGCAGACTGAGGGACAGGAAGGTGGTGTGGTGGGTAACATCACCTTAGAGGTAGGAGGTTTCTGGTTCAGGATCTCTGCTGGGGGACCTTTTGTGTGGAGGTGACATACTACATCTGCATGGAATTTCTCTCGGTACTCCGGCTTCCTCCCACAGTTCAAAACACAGGTGCGATGAACTGGTGACCCCACATTGCCTGTAGGAGTCAGTATGAGTATGCGTGGTTATTTGTGTCTGTGTGGCCCTGTGATGGACTGGCATCCTGCCCGTGGTGTACCCTGCCCCTTGCCTGATGATGACTGGGACAAGCTCAGGCCCTCTCTGAGCAGGATGAAGTGGGTCTGGAAAATTGATTTTTATCCCAATTTTGACATCAACTACAATAGGGACTACCCAAGTCCTACGGAATATGTCTTGTAAGGGGCCAGAGCTCACACTCTTCTGGGGCTTTGTAGACCTGCACCTTTCTGTGCTTTAGCTTCCTCCAGTTATTCCAGGCAAAGCAGACAGAATCACCACTTGTATTTTGCTTGCCGAAATGACGTGAACAAAGCCTTAAATTTCTTGCGAGGTTCAGGGCGTCGACATTCTTGCCTGAGTACTAAATCAGTGCCTTCTGAATCAGTGGGAGTTTTGCAATGTTTTTTGTTTTTCCTTTCTTTCAAAACCCGAAGTTTGCGTATCTTCCAAAAGTCCCAAATGCAGCAGTAATGACTGGTGTCAGCTGGTGCTGCCACCTAGAGGATAACATGTTTGCGGTACTCACGTCACCCCGATGTTTTGTGATCAAATTGTGTTTCCCTGTAAAATACAGATATAAAATATTTCACAAAAATAAAATGTTTTTGTAATTAAGTTAATACGTCTATCTTCGGTCTCTGCTTTCTCAACTCTCCCTTTTCAGGTGGTCACGTCCCTCTCAGATAAATGGCATTTTGGAGTCCTATTCTATCTTCATGTCACAGGATGGTGGAGAGCCTCTTTTAACTTATAACACCTCGGAGCTTATGGAAGACCACACACTCCGCAACCTAACCCCTGGAGCATCTTACACCATCACAGTGGCCGTGAGTCACCTAACTGCTTTTTTTTCTTCTTTTCTTTATTGTTATGGTCATCCTTATGTTTTTTTTCTGTATTTGTGTGTGGAAGGCTTGCACACTAGGTGGGTGCACATTAAGTCCCCCAAGCCAGGTTCAGACTGAGGAGAGCACTCCAGAGGATGTTCCTGCACCACTGGTCACGCCTTTGTCCCCACATGCACTCAACGTCAGCTGGACTCCTCCTGACACACCAAATGGTGAGAGCACACACACCTAGTGACACCCACCAAATTCTTTTTACACAATACTTCAAGATACACTAAAGTAATTTGATACCAATGAAACATGTAGAAGAAAGAGTTAAAAGAAGATAAGGATAACAGGTGAATTGCTCTCTTTGTGTGAAAGGATTCATTGAGATAGAAGTAAAACAGGTGGGAAAAAAAAGAAAAGGGGGAAAAAATGAACCTAAAATGAAAGGGCACAAATTACTCAAAAAGAAATGTGGGGGGCAGAGAAAAATTGAGAGAACAAACAGTTTGAGATTGGGACTTACAGAGAACCAGTAGTAAGAGGTCAGTGCTTCACTGAGCTCCTTTAAGTGGATGAAAAGTGCTCCCTTTTGACTGAAGAGAGAACTGCAGCCTGGAAGCACTTAGATTCGCATCGACTTTCTCCCTCAGTTTTCTCCATTCATCTTAGATTCATCTCATTTACTTGGCAGAAATAAAAATCAATGTAACAGACTTGTATACCAGATTTAAGCAGGTGTTAATAATGTCTTTCTTGTGATTTGATGTTAATTTGGAACATGGCTGCATTACTGGCAAAAGAAGACAATCCTTTGCAGTACAGTACAAGTGCACGAAGTACTTCGGTGTTTCTGTGAGAGAGAGAGCAGGGAGTGATCCATCGCCAGTCACCATGCTCCTGTTGTGTAGTATTCAAAGTACGTCACCATATGCTAAAGAGAAGCTTTTTTTGGCCTCTAACTCACAGTTAAAAGTTGGATGTGAACATTGGTTTTCCATTTAGGCCTGTAATGAAATGATGGAAATGGCATAACACACAATTAAGATCATGAAAAAAAAAAAAAACAAACAACTATAAAATACGTGAAGAAATCTGATGCTGTTTGGAATAATACTTTTATTATGTTCTGATAAAATTCAACTTTAAAATATTAAGTTCAACAATAAGTAAATAATATGAAATTCACTATGATTATCTACCACATGCTGAACGGAATTTTCACCTTTTTCTTTTTTCCACATTCTAACACCAAATTCTGCCATATATTACTAAATGTTGGTGTCAAGCCTGTTAAAGTAGGTGTAATTCTATAGCTGCTGTGTGTAATGTGAGTTGTCTTTTTTAAAATAAATGCTACGTGTGCGTGTTTTGCAATGGAAGCCCTGTGATGTGGATTCATATTTGTCTGGATAAATTACTTAAAGCTTTTCAAATCTGATGATAAATTCATAACAGAAGAGACACTTAATCAAGACCGCTTCATTATCCCTTGTTTGAAAAGCTTTAAGTTTTGCTTAAAAAGGAGAAAAGCTCGCTTTCCTTTTTCAATTACAGTATTTTTTAACGTGAATGACAACAATGACGATGATGATGGTGATGGGTTCCAGAGGAGTGAGAGTCTGTGTTATTTTCTCTCTGTCTCCCCGCTTCTTCCCAATTCCACAGGGATTTGTGGGGGATAATCCTCTCGGGGATTAGGTCGGGGCAACACGCAGACAAAGAGGGGAAATAAGCCTGTTATGCATTCGCTGCTTCATTTCCCAACCTGTCTTTATTACAGCCTAAACTGATATGGACCGATTTACACACACAGGCACATACAGATGTCTGCACACATATACACACACTCTCACATGCATGTGATTGGCCACATTAAGAGGTGCTGAGATAACTTGCGTCCGTGGGGTTTTTGTGTCTTCACTTTCCTGATAGTATATCTGTATTGTGCAATAATAAAACCCACACGTGATTAGAGCAGAATAGACTCTTAGTTCTTAGCACTGATCTTTTGAGCCCCCTGTATGCATTTTTATTAAAGAAAGGCACAATTGGCACATTTTTTCCCCCTGGTTTTTCTTTTTTTAATACATGGATGTAGTGTCACGTAATTATTGTGATGGAGAACATGAGTGTGTGTCTGTGCATGTGCTTGTGTGTGTGTGTGTGAATTAATTCTCATCTAAATGTGTGCATCTTTATTTTTGTGTGTATGTGTTGTATGTCTATGTGTGTATAAGCACACCTATTTACACCCTCATTTGTGTGGGTGTGCTTCTTCATTCCTGTACCACTGTCCTCCTCAGAGCCTTCATCTTTGTAACGCCTGTGGTTACAATTGTCTTTTCAGTGCTGTTTTCATCTGTAGGACACGCTGACTGGCAGGACTGGAGCCCCAAAGTCAGTTTTCATTTGCATTGTAATACACTGACCCTCAGTGTATTTCAACATTACAAAGCTCACTTAGTGGATGTATCTTTTCAAAGTCTGAAGGCAGTTGGACAATAGAAGTGACCAGTGCGATCAGAAAAAAAACATGTAGAAAGCACTGAAGATGGTGCCAAATGAATTTCTTTATTTTCTTTTTTCTTTTAACACCTCTTTTCTTTTATTTTTTTCTTTCTCTTTTTGTTGACATCTAAAAAAGATGTACGATCTTGTGCTTGTGTTTCAGGACAGGGAGTAATCTCTGTCCATTGATGGTGATGATGTGAAAGAATCAAGTGCTGTCAGGAGTTACATGATTTCCAATAAATCTTTGGAACACGAAACACTCCGATTTGTTCAAATATGAGCACTCTTGTCAAAATATGTCTTCACGTCAACTGTGGCATAAAATGCTTGCATTTGTCCATTTCATTATTTACCTCTGCAGCATTTATGCATGTTGTAAACTGATGTTTTTTTGACAGGTGTCATAACTAGCTATGGTCTCTGGCTGGATGGAATTCTCATTTTGAACTCCAGTTCTTCCCAGTCTTCCTTCATGGTGGAGGGACTCTCTCCATGGAGTCGACATGTACTCAGGCTGCAGGCTTGTACAGCACAGGGCTGTGGCATGGGACCGATGGTCAGTAAATCACTCAATGGTAAACGTGCTTATTTCCGAAACTTGCAAAATGCTTCATATTTAAGTCATTGCAGAGTTGGTAATATTTTCCAAATACTGACAAACTCTTATTACTTAAGTCCTCATGTCAATGTTCCTCATGAACTGTAATTGCTACCAAATGAAACCCTTGAATATCTACTTATACAAAACACACTTCACTCTTTCCACCGACACTAGCTTTGTAGAGAACCATCGGATGGAGATATAAATCAATTCAGACAGAAAACGTGATCTTCATGCAGGAAATTACTGCCGTGAGAAACAAAACCATTCATACACACGTGTGAATGTCTACTTGGTTATCTACAAAGTATGTGTGTTTGGAAAGGTGTGTATGTGTATGAGTGTGCGTGTGTGTGTCACTGGGCATCATAAAGGTGATCGATTCTCTCAGCTCAATAACGAGGGTTGGTGTGGTGACAGTGACATTTGGTAGGAAATGCCACTCCATGCTCAACGACGTCTCTTACGACAGGCCATATTTTGGGGCATATTTCCAATACGGACACCATGTTTAGTCAAACACAGGAGGAAACGGCTGACACTGCAGAAAAGAAGAAGAGGACAGTGGAAGGAGAAGAAGAAACAAGGACAGGACAATGGGACAAGGAGAATAAAGCAGTTGGGGGTAAAGGGACTTTAGGGATAAAACATTTAAATGATAAGGATTGAGTAAATGCACGGACAAAGATGGCATGAGGTGTAAATGTTTGCAAGGGACATCAAAACTAAGGGTATAATGAAGACAGCACTGGTGGAAAGAGAAGAGAAATGGATGAGTGTGAACAGAAAAACTGCATAAGGAATACAGCAAGAGAAATACACAAAGATGAAAGACAAATGTACTCTACTCAGTCACCTATTGAGTGTGAGTAGATGAGCAGTTAAAAAAAAAACAGCGTTGAATGTATTGTATTTGCCATGACTCATATCCACTACTCATAAAATTGTGCTGCTTTTTTTTCTTCCCTTTTTCCTCTCTCTCCTCTAATTCAGGTGGAAATGCGAACATTAGAGATGGTCCCAGAAGGTCCTATACTTCTGGAGCTGACCAATCAGAGCTCTAGATCAGTGCAAGCGCGCTGGACAGCCCCTCCAAGACCAAATGGGAACCTCAGCTACACACTGTACTACAAAAGCAGAGGTGACACATTTAGCCAATCTCTCTCTGTCCGACCTTAAAGTTTGTGAACCTTTCAGAATTTTATACATTTCTGCAGAGATATTACGTGAAACATAAATGGCACAGACTGAAACTATATAGTGCCTTTTAACTTTACCTAGGTTCAGAAGTTTACAGTGGCTTGTATCAAATGCTTATACAGCCCTCCTATCTCTGGATTTATGCACCCTGTTTATATAGTGTTTTTTTTTTTTTCACTCATACCTTCAAATAATCTGGAATAGGCTTTATGTCATAATGCACTTTTACATTTTTTTTTGAGAAGATCAGACTTTTGTAGATCTTGGTTTTTCAAATAAAACAGGGTATTCAAGGTACTTTTCACCTTCAAATGAGCTGCTCTTCCTTGAGGTTCACATACTCTTAATCACTGATATTTAATGCAATTTATTCCATAAATATATTACCCTATAAAGTTGCTTTGATTGGCTTGTCTTCATTTACCTAAATGTCTGGTATTTTGATGGAATTTCCAAGTGTATGGTACAAGCACACAACCTCAGCATATATGATCCGAAGTGACCAATGCACCATAGATGTGTTCAGATACAGTATTTACTTCTGATTTTCTGAGAGCATGTTAACATTATCAACTTTGGGAGAGTCAAATGGGCTCTTTGATAAAAGGTTTGTCAAAGATGAGTACAGCAGGATAATATGGACAGAGATAAGTACATGCACATGGCCATACATTCACAATCACACTTCTCAACCAACAAGGCCAACTTATAATGAAAGTCAAACATGAAATGGGAAAGTGAGAGAAGGAGTAATCAAACCAGACTGGTTCAGAAAAGATTAGGTTTTTTGATATTGCCAGTGACTTTAGAGTGGAGATGATCAGCTGTAGGACTGCAAAGGAAAACAGTGAATGGAAGGACGAACAAAGACAAGTAGCAATATAACAACACTATATTGGAAGAGGAGAGATGAGACGCTCATATTTCCATAGATGTATTAGAAGATATTGCTTTTAAAAGCAGTATAAGATAGGAAAAAAAAAAAAACAACAAACTGTGGAGCAGGCCAACAAAATAAAACAGTAAAACTGAACATGGAAAGAATAGACGGAGAAAGAATATCAACATCACGCACATAAGCACACACCCATTCCCTAACTTGTTCATAGTCACCAACTCTCTCCCTCTCCATCTGCTCTCATACACACACACACACACACACACACACACAGCTGGCAACTTTGATCTTCCCTCTCAGAGGAACCAACAGATGAAAATGAGTGGAAAGAAGGATAGGAGAGTGTATGAAGAGAGAGAGGTAGCTTCTCTCTATTTGCCCATAACCCCTTGTAACTTGATACAAACTGCCTTCATCAGTTCACACAGAGGAGGTTTGTTTGTGTGGGTGTGTTTGGATGTCAATCTAGATATACTGAAAAGGCTTACATTGGGTTATTTATTGATCCCTTTTTCTTTGACCATCCTTGCATAACCTCAACATGGGGATGCCTCTCTTTTGATAACTTTAAGTTAATCTCAGTTTGCATTTCATTCTCATGGACTCTCACTTTTCTTTTGCTTTTCTTTTTGCATATCGTGTAGCTTTTTGAATTATATCTTTTCTTATTATAGATGCATACTCCAATAAAACAAATACATGTTCTATGAAAATACAGCCAGTGCAAGATATTGTTGTTTTTAGTAGATATGGTGTACATCTCACTGTTTTATGTCTCTGTCTGTTAGATCGTGATGGTGTGATGGATGGAGGTACAGCAGCAAGCATCTGGTTGTCTGTGACTGACCTAAAGCCTTACACAAACTACAGCTTTTGGATCAGAGGTTGTAACAGAGAAGGATGTGTTGAGAGCCTGCCACTTACTGTTACTACACCCCCAACAGGTAGACACACTTTGAAGTTTAAAGTACACTTTCCTCCTACCAGTGATCCACATCTTATGAATTTCAGTCTTTACCAAAGAACATCAGTATGTACACCATGGATAGATACATGAATCAGACATATATGTGTGTGTGGTTTATCTACAGACGCTGTCTGAACTAGGCAATTATAACTAAATGGCTTATAATTGAAACTTTTATCATTGTCTCATTTCACAAAGTGCCATCCAGTAAAATCATTGTATTAATCTTGATGCAGATTGCATCTCACATTACTACTTGATCACACGTAGCTACTGTACTTTTTCATTAATTAGGAATTCCTTATTATTAGTTAATGAAGAGTACTGCCATCTGAAACCTTTTCATTTAAAAAGTACTTTCACAACAACCTTCTGTAATCTGAAAACTTACATTTCTTTCCAGTACAGTCTGAGTGATCCATCTCAGTACTATACATAGATTGCTACTGATATTTTGCATTTGCAATCTCAATTTTGTTGTCCCACTGCATAAATGTAAAATCTTTCTCATCGACAAGACAACTCTTTTTGGGAAAATTCCTACCTCCAGTAGCTTTAATTCGATAGACAGCCTAAAAAAATAGCCACACTGAAATGCCTGTAAATGCATTTTTATTTAGAACTTTACAGAAAGTTGTATAGGTTGAAAATGTAGTCGGCAAGAATATTGTGGAAATCCCACAGTGGATCGCTGACTGCCATTGCTAAAATATCTCTATGCTTTTCAAGCTGTCACAAAATTATACATTGATATTTGTGTAAAAGGCTGATTATTTTACCTGCTTTGGGGACATCTTAAGTTTTTGTAGGGTTGCCTTTCTCCCTGATTTTATTTACTGGCCTGTGTAAACACAGTCACGTGTAGAATTGCGACTAGGGATGTTCCTGGCGACTAATTTTCCCTGTCGACTAAACAAAAATTTTAAATAAGACTTGTCGACTAGTCTAAAAGAAAGAGCTGCGTTATCCTCTCAGACCGTACAGGAGAACACCGTCTCTGGGTAAACAATGTCAAATTGGCCTGAGTGTGGCTAGCACCGCTAGCATCAGCAGCCGTCGTCTCGTGTAGATTAACATTCAAATGCTTGAGTTGAATGTGGTTGCGCATTGCTCCAGTCGAGTGATTGTATCCCAGTTGTTTCTGACACAGTCTTTATACTACCTTATTTTCATTTTCTAGATTAAAGTACCGCCAAACCACGCTGGTTTTGCGAGACAGAGATCTTCCCACAGTGCCGTTTTAAAACTCCAGTCTACTCAAGCATTGCCGCGGAGAGGGGGACTGCTGTCTGATGGCTCTGTAGCCCCGACTAGTGGCGGGCGGCTGTATGACAGTTAAGCGGCCTTGTACATGAATAAAACACAAACTGGTTTAAACGACTAATATTTCTGGTGCCGACTAGTAAGTGGGTGGACGTTTAATCGTTTAGATGACTAATCGCGCGTATCCCTAATTGCGACCGTCACAAAACTATTGCAGCCAGCGGGTACAGTAGGGGGTGCTAAAAATCTCAAATTTTAAAAGTTGCTCCGGATAACTTCAAATACAACAATGTGAAGATACTGGAGTGACCATCACAAACTCAAATTCAAATTCAAATATACTTGATTAATCCCCCAAGGGGGAAATTCAGGTTTCAGTACACCGGTCTGGTGTACTAGAGGAGCTGCCGGTGTCCAGTGCTCCTTTTCATGCCCGGTCCCGTGGTCCGAGTGCTAACTTCAGTTAACAGCCGTTCAAAACAGTTAACAGCCGTTAAAACCAGTATATCTCCATAATGATGACAAGTGAGATATCTCCAGGTCAGAGGAGGAAACACCGATGAACCAAACCATCTCCTCTGGGAAGACTGAGCTCCTTCAGTCCGGCAAGCGACGGAGCTGACCATCCCAGAGCCCGGTTCATCACGCGGACCGGACCAGGCCGTTGTCGTCTCCCCCGGCGGTGCTGGGCCCCACCAGGTCACCAGACGGCCCCTGCCAGGTCAGCTGACCCATCTGGCGTGCAGACTGCTGGGCAGAGGCAGCAGCTGTTTTCCGGCCACGGCCACGCCGCTGCTGCCACGTCGGGGGCTCCCGTCCCGGCTCAGTGACGCTGCAGCCCGGATCCAGTGGCGGTGGTTGCCGCAGGTAGTATTTCAGGACTACTTAGCTTTCCCGAACCGGCCTCCAGCGACACCATCCATGTCCGCGGACAGCAGGTCTCCACCAGCCGCAAGAGGACCGATCCGCCCCCCGCAGACAGTATGTCGACGTCCGACCGCAAATCACCACAAACCGGGCACAAACTGGAGCGTCCAGCGTCGCAGGGATAAGTCCCCGGAGCAAGCAGCGAGTAGCCTCCATGCCAGGCGTCGTCCGGGCAACGACTAGCCAAAACAACAAAGCCTGACCTCAAGCCTATAGAATACTTGTGAGCGGCTTTGAAAAAGCGCGTGCAAGCAAGAAGGCCCACAAAGTAGAGCTCCACAATTACTGTTCAGAGGTATGGACCAAATTTCCAGCAGGATATTGTAAGATGCTTGTGAGCATCTCTGAGTCAAGTTTACAATCAAAGGCAATCTTACCTTCAATAACAAAGGTTTCTTCAACTTTAATCTCATAAATGAAGGAAAAGCTTATATACCCTTTTGTAAATGTTATGTTAAAAAAGGATTCATTATTATTTTATAATTAGAATGAAGCAATTTATATTAACAGATCCCTCAGGTTTGGATATGCAGAGTCTGCCTAATTGCACCTGCCATGTAGAATTAGCTTTGAATAGACAAACCAAAATCCATCACTAGAGAGGGCTGCTCACATTTTTTACAGCCAGTTTAGTTTCTCCAACACTTCTGGATTTAGAGGGTCAGGTTGGAAGATGTTCCCCTATTTTCAGAAAGAAAATCATTCAGTTAATGGGTGAACAGGGTAAGATTTTAACAAAAAGGGTTTCACCAGGAAAACTTACATAATAAACTAGTTCATTTAAGATAACTTCCTTCTTCTTGAAAGCATAATATCTCAAACTTGTAAAAACTGACCAGGGCATGAAAAAAATGTTTTTTTTTTCCTTCAGTGTCTTAGCTTGTAATGTAAGGCTCTTTATCTTGTATTTCACAGAAAACCTAATGCAGTTAAAACTCAAAACATGGTTACTCTTTTTGATCTTCTGTAGTAATATCACTGAGTCACTGTTGGTTTAATTTAAATTATCACTTTGTATACTGAATTTGGAATATTTATTAAATTAGCATTAAAATAAAGTTCCAACATTTTAATATATGACATCATAAAATCATGTGCATGTGCGTCTGTTTGTGTGAGAGAACTTAAACTTGTGTTTGTTTGTTCTTTTTTGTGTGTGTGTGTGTGTGTGAATAATTGCATAGAGCAGGCACCGTTTGTCCATACTGATGAAAGCTGCTGAGAGCAATCTAGAGATAATGCTAACCAAGCAGTAACACACAAATCCATAAACACACATGTCTCTATTTAAGCTAATGGTGTTGTTAGTGTATATACACTGCCCCACACCCACGTCTTAGTAAGAGAACAACAAAAGACAGACTTGGGAAAGTTCTGCTGTTCAAGTTCAAAACAAAGGCATAAGAAAGTATAAATTTTAAATACAAGACGTTTCCTCTCTTTCCATCTTTCTTTCTACCTCTGTGCCTCTGGCATCTCTTTAGACTTCTTTAAGGCAAACTGTCTTGATGCGTCCTTGTTCTATGAAAGAACAGAGAGAAGATAGCGGAGCTAGAGACAGAGGAGCAGGGGAGGAGGAGAGCAGAGAGAGAGAAGTGAACATAAAAGTGCATAGTTTAAAACGATTAGTGACACCTCTGATATTGTACCTGCTAACACAGCATGAGAGAGACACAGACTCACTAACAGTGTGTGTCTTCGTGATTTATGTATTTTCTGTGTGTGTGTGTGTGTGTGTGTGTGTGTGTGTGTGTGTGTGTGTGAGTGAAAGAGAGAGAGAGAGAGAGAGAGATGTCTTTTCCTGGAATAAAGGTGAACACTGAATGACCATCAAACTGATCTACAACTGGATCTTTGCTAAAAAGTTGAATGCAGGGATTGTGATCAAAGGATTTTATTCATTTAAACATATGAAACATCAAATACTTCTTTATCTACAAGCATATATGTTCAAAAGAACATGCAAAGCTGAACTACATTCAAGACATTACTAACCATGCAAACAGCACTAATACTTTCCCATTAGCACTAATGCTAAAACTCATGTGCTGACACTGACACCAACTGTGTCACCTCTACACTTTATTAAAAAACTAATGAAAAGAAATTAGAGAAACTATGCTGACTGACATATATATTAGGGATGCAACGGTACTCTGTAAAATACCGAACCGTTCGGTACGACCTGCACGGTACAGTACGCTTTTATGTCCCGAGGGATTTATGTTCCAATCAGCGTTGCCAGGTGGGAAATGTAGGATTATCGTACCAGAGACTCAAAATTATCGTATTTTGGGGGAAATTATCGTACATCTTTCATAACCAAAATAACAAGCCCAATGATGCGCTATAGTCAAATTTAATCACTCTAGTGTTAAATAGCGGGTGAAGCTGACCATTCAGCCCATTCAGCCTATCACGCTCCTTGTTCTGAGACAAACATTCATATCTCACGCTCAGCAAAGCACGATTGGCTGGAAACATGTCACATGGGAACAGATGCCTTCAGCGTTCACAAAAAAACTCTTCAGCTGACAGTTGCGGCAGGCAATAATTTGATATTCAAATTATCGTACATTTGGCCTTATTTTGGATTATTGATCGTACAGAGGGCCAAATTATCGTATAAATATGTTATTTAGCGTACACCTGGCAACGCTGGTTCCATTCATTTTTGCATTAGACTTGCATGTGAGCGTGTGCCTTTTGGGCAACAGACCCGCTACTCCATGTCAATGTGCACTCGCCTCCGCTCACTCACGGTGACCAACCTAGCACACTTTGGCCGGTTCCCTGCAGCTCATTGACGCAGGAAATGGAAGCGGGGAAAAACAAGCAGGCATGGCCAGCGGTAGCAGAGAAATTGGGAGAAAACTTACTCAAATCGCCGGTGTGGGAGTTCCCAGAGTTTACCGAACGTAAACATACTTGTCGACTCTGTATCTCGGTTTAAAAGCGGTGCGTCCAAGCTGCTCTGCCATTGGCTATCGCTTAGCATCTTCCTGGCATCCCATTGGCTAGGAGGGCCCCTTGTCTGTATGAGCGGAACCCAGCAACCCAGGTAAACAAACAATTTTTACCTCTGCCAAGGAGGTTATGTTTTTGGTGGCGTTAATCTGTCTGTCTGTCTGTGTTCAAGATAACTCAAAAAGTTTGTGGATGGATTTTGATCAAATTTTCCAGAGTTGTCAGAAATGTGAAAAGGAAGAATTGATTTCATTTTGGGTGTGATCCGGAAGAAATCCTGGATTTTGGATCACTTTCAAATTTTCAATAATTGTTGCACTTGGTGGAAGTCTGCCTCCTCCGAGTGCTTTTCTAGTTCTAACGTGTATTTCTTACAGGTTTTTATGTCATTTCATTAATTATTTTTAATTCATTTAAAAAAATATGTTTGAATTTTGGGGAGCTTGGAACGGATTAGGGCATTTACATGGAAAACGTGTCTCTACTTACGAAATTTTCAGGTTACAAAACTACTTCCAGAACCAATTAATTTTGTAAATAGAGGTACCACTGTAAATCATTTTAGAGAAATGAATTGTCACTTTATGCCCAAAACACAAAACACATATCGAATATATATATATATATATATATATATATATATATATATATAGATATATAGATATATATATATTATATATATATATATATATATATATATATATATATATAGATATATATATATATATATATATGTATCTATAATATCTATATATATATATATATATCTATATATAGATATATCTATATTATCCATTTTCTATACCGTTTCATCCTTGAAGGGTCACGGGGATCTGCTGGAGCCTATCCCAGCCGTCTACGGTCGAAAGGCAGGGGTACACCCTGGACAGGTCGCCAGTCCATCGCCCTAACCCTAACCCTAACACCTACGGGCAATTTAGAATTATCAATTAACTTAACATGCATGTCTTTGGACTGTGGGAGGAAGCCGGAGTACCCGGAGTAAACCGACACAAGCACGGGGAGAACATGCAAACTCCACACAGAAAGGCCCCGAGGTTCAATCCAGGACCCCCCCTGCCGAGGTTCGAACCAGGAACCTTCTATCTATATATATATATATATATATATATATATATATATATATATATATATATATATATATATATATGTCCCCATTTGTGTTTTGTGTGTGGGGGTTTTTAAGACTAGGTTTTAAGACATTTTTATGGATAAGACGTCTTCTGCAATCAGTCTCGTTGAAAGAGAGCAGTGTTTGATTGAAGGGTCACTACATCAGAGGGCCTGCTCTTTACACTCTCAACAAAGCAGTCACTATGATTTTTTTTCTGTGTTTTTGTTTTTACTTGAACATTCTCTATTGCTGTCAAGAGCTCAGCTGTCACGTACTGAGACAAAATGTTTTTACAAATTTTATAACTATCATTCAAAGGAAGTTGGAATGATATGCAAAATGGCAAAGAATTAAAAATAAAAAAAATGTCCATTTACTTTGATGTTTTTTTTTTTTTGTTTTGTTTTTTTTGTTTTGTTTTTTTTCAGACAACTTGAACTGAAGATATTTCATGTCTTTTTCCTCAATAGCCTAAATTTCATTTGGTAATATACATCCATGTTTGCAGGAAAAGAAGATGTTTGCATTTCAGGCTGGCACCACATTCCAAAAAAAGTTGATACAGGGGTAATTTAGTGCAAGTAAGGTGGCGAAAGAACATAATTATGATATTATTTCAGTCAGGTACTCTCAGCAGGTGATTATAATAATGATTTGTTTGAAAAGGTAGTATTCATGAAAGGTTTAGTTTGAGGAGCAAAACTGGGTAGGCCCACAGGATTTTAACTTTAACAGATGCATAGAAAAAATCACTGATATGTTAAAAAGGATGTCCTTCAAAGAAAGTTTGGAAGGGATTTGCGAATTTTTCTCCTTCCACAGTACATATTATCATTAAATGAATAAAGGAATCAAGAAGAATTTTAGCATATGAAGGGTAAGGTCGCATGTCCACTGTATATGAGTGATTTTGCGTGCTGTCACATCACTCCTATTTTCTTGCACGGAGACATTTACATTACAGCCACATATGAGGTTTATTTAAACCTCACGGATTAGTTGTAAAACATAAATATAATCAAGAACTTTAACCAGATAATCTCAGCAAATGACAGTGGCTCTATTCTCAACCTCCCCCACCTGCATACAAGCCTGTTTCCTAAACTCTTTGTCCCGGTAGGCAGGTAGCAATGGAAACCAGCAATGGCCTCCACCAACGGACATAAGGGGAAACTTTCCATGGAATGCACCATAAATGAGAACGATGTCTAATTTGACTGGATTATACTGTTGCACTGAATGCAGAAACAAGGCTCAACTTTTTTACACATCAGATCCCTTGCATGGTGATAAACATGCATGGAGTGCGTGCCATGCGTGTATAATGGACACCAGCCAAAAAAGCACAGGCCTCAGCTGGACATCCCTTAGACATGACATCAAGAGCCATCCTTCAACTCAATGACACATGAGCATGAGCAGACACATGAGCATGGGAATAATTTGGGAGCCCTTTGTGGAGCATTTTAATACAACGCCACCTAAAAAGGCGCACCCCACCTTCCTTAGCTGGAGCGGTGCTACGTGTGACGTAGCACGTAGCACGTTACACGTAAAAAACAAAGAAAACAAACAAATAACTTCCCTAGTGACTAGAAGGCAGGGCATCCGAGACTCATTAGATCAGGCAACGTTTTTTCCAATCTTCTATTGTCCAATTTGGGGAGCCTGTGCAAATTGTAGCCTCAATTTCTTGTTCTTAGCTGACAGGATTGGCACCTGGTGTGGTCTTGTCCTGCTGTCGCCCATCTGTTTTGAAATACCTGCATAACTTGGCTGTAACAAGTGGTTATTTGAGTTACTGGTGCTTTCCTATCATCTCCACCCAGTGTGCCCAATCTCCTCTGACCTCTGACATCGGCAAGGCATTCCTGTCAGTACAACTGTCACTCACTGGATATTTTCCTCTTTCTTAAACCATTCTCTGTAGACCTCAGAGATAGTTGTCTCTGAGGATTGTCTGGTTGGTGCCAGACCAGGCCGTCTGGCACCAACCACTCAAAGTTACTAATACCCCCTTTCTTCCCCATTCTGATGCTTAGTTTGAATTTCAAGAAGTTGCCTTTATAATATCTACATGTCCAAGTGAGTTGCGCTGCTGCCATCTGATTGGCTGATTAGCTTGCGTTAGCTGATTAGCATTGTTTCAACAAGTAAATGAGCAAAGCAACTATGTGGATGTGTGTAGTTGTAAAAATGCAAGTGACATTGTAAAAATATTGTAGTAGCTTTTAATCCACAGTCAGTCTCCTTACAATTAATGATTTTTTCATTCTTATTGTTATTTTTACTCTATTACTTTTACTCTCTTGGTCTTCTCTTTCTCAATTATATATCACTCTTAGACAGGTAACTTTTTGATGGAGATGTCATTTCTCTTGTAAACTGTTAATGAATCATTTAACCAGTAGTGCATCCATCCATTATCTATGCCCGCTTAATCCAATGCAGGGTCTCGGGGAGGCACACTCAGGATCACTCCTATGGGCAATTTTAGAACCACCAATTCACCTAACATGCATGTCTTTGGACTGTGGGAGGAAGCCGGAGTACCTGGAGGAAACCCACACAAGCATGTGGAGAATATGCAAACTCCATGGAGTAAGGCTCCTGCCGAGGTTCAAACTAGGAACCTTCCTGCTGTGAACAACAGTGCTAACCACCAAGCCACCGTGCTGCCCACCAGTAGTGCAATAACCTTTTAATACATCTTTTCTTATCGCTTCATTCTTTCTTGTTGTTGAGTCTTTTTTATAATCAACACCATTTTCAGTCTTTCTTAATCCCTTGCTCCTATGTATTGTCTTCCTCTTACCATCATCCATCTCTCTCTCTCCATAGCACCAGATGGGTTGTCACCTCCAACTTTGGCCAATGCAACAAAAGCCAGTCTGAATGTATCCTGGTCCGCCCCGATCAACCCCAATGCACCAGGCCCACTCTACTACAGCTTGCAAATGAGGACATCGCCACAGAAGCCTGTTATAAAGTAAGAGAGTAATGTGAAATGCACAGACAAGTGGGCAACAATGCAAATGGTTCTTATGGATCTTATTCTTTCTGTTGTACATGCTCTTCCTCTTTAAAACAGGTTGATTTAGTGAGTCAGTAGTGGCACAAAAGAAAAATGTGAAAAAACACATAAAAGCTTTTGGAGAAAGTAGCATAGCAAGTGGCTATCAAGCATGGTACACACACACAAGACTCTCAAAAATATATCCACCTACAAATATTAATATACACATACACTTCCATACACTTCCATACACTTCTACGTACATTATACACCGCAGCTGAATATGTCACATCAGTATGACAGAACATCAGAAAAACAAAGACAGAATGGGCCAGGGATATGGGATGCACAGTCAAAAAGACAAAAAAAAAAAAATCAAAGACACAGAAACGGGATGAGTGAGCTTGAGAAATTGTGATAGAATAAAAGGAGAGAGAGAGGGTGCGCATCTGATATGTATTCATTACATGCTTCCTGACAACAAATTGCAATTTAATCCACGAAGAGGAGGCTCTCATTCTGTGGTAATAAATAAATGACTAGCTACATGTATTATATATCAGACAGCCATGCCCTCCTCCTCCTCCACTATGGAAATCTCATTGTTCTCTGATTTATTCATTCATTCTTCCCCTCTATCTACCTGATGCTAAGTGGTCAACGGTCCCTAATTTATGACAATATTCCTTTACTTTGTCCCAGTTTCCTTTGTATGATTATATGACATGGGATCGGGTATGTAACGTGAGAATAAGACAAAAAGAAATGAAGTCATTAAAGAAATGTTGGGAAACACTGGAAAATATGGTTACTTTTAAGTAACTATTTTAAACTTGCTGGAAGCTCTATTATTTAATTTAATTTTAATTTATTTTATTCTATTCCCGATTGTAGGTGGTTCCATGTGACCAATGCTGCTACCAAAAAATATATATCTTAACCTGAAATGTCTGCTAAATGGCAGCGCAAAGACAGAGCAGACCACTGACTGAATGAAGAATTGGCACATAAATCATTACAGAATGTACATCAGGATCTAATAAGAGTCACAACTTTAAGAAAGAAAAACAAAACTACCCGCAGCAGTTGTTTCTGAGTTCTGAAGATGTCTTTCAACAACTTCTGTTATCTGTGTCTGAGACTAAATTTGTCTCCTCGCTGTGGCAAACTACATTCTTAGAATTGATTAAAATCCTTTGTTATATTATTTAAAGATGTCTTGTCAGAAGTTCCAGGTAGAGCCACTATGAAGATCATAAGGCATCCCACCCAAATTGAAATGTCATGGTATCAGAAAACAAAATGCCGTTTACCCATGCAGAGCAGTGCCATATCAAGTCATGGAAAAAACGGCATTAATAAAATGTTAAAAAATGTTAAAGTACATCAAACACATATGTTCTATAATATTTTTTTTCCTATTAATCTCACCAGAACCTGTACTGTCCATTACTGAGTCTCCGCAATAGAAATTTAAGTTCACCCTTGAAGTCAAATACATTATTTAAATGTCTTTAAATACAGTGAAAGAGGTGAAGCTGCTGGATAACTACAGAAACCAGTTTGCTCAACTTTACAACTGACTGAACTGGAAATGCAACACTAAGAATGTGTATAATAATGAACAGATAAGACCCTCCTTGTTGAGGGCCATTTATAAAGATTTTATTTTATATATTTTTTATAAATCTGTGGTGGAGTGTTCAGTTTCATCTGCAGTCATCTGTTGGGGCAGCACCATCAGAAGCAGTGACTCAAAGAAACTGAATAGACTAATACAGAAGGTCTGGCTCTGTAGGGAGACTGCACTGACACCCTGAGAACTGACTATACAAAAAAAAGTCTCACGAGCCGAATAAACGAAATGTATACCATAAAACGTCTCCTACTCAACATCCTGGTAAAACAAGTATCTTTCTGCAGGTACTCTGGCTTTTTCCCACAGTTAACAAAAACATGCATTTCAGGTTGACTGGGGACTCTACAATGTGATTGTGAGCAGGCATGGTTGTTTGTCCCGTTTGTCTCTGTGTGGCTCTGTGAAAGATCCTGTGATGTGATGTCCAGGATGTACTCCGTCTTTCACCCGATGACAGCTGGGATAGACTCAAGCCTCTCCCCGACCTAGAACAGGATGACGTGGCTATACGAAATGGATTGATGGATGGATGGATTAATGCAGTTTTACTCAGCTCAATTCAATTCAATATGTGATCTGTCTTATGCAATACATCAACTGTGAATGTGTAACTTGCACAATGATGTAAAAAGTAGATTTATCGGTATTCCTAATGTTATTTTAGAGTGTCTTATTTTTTTGTAAAACTTGATGACTCATCCTGCACTCAAGGATGTACACTAATTTGGTTTCCAATGAAAAAGACTTCAAGAGGTTTTAGTTTGAGCTGTTTAATAGTGACTAGTGTCTGATCAAGCCACAAGAGCTGGACCGTTGGCCATTCAAGATTCTGTTTTTAGAAAAAATTAGTAATTATGCAGAAGCAGCAAAAACTCTGCTAGACATTTCATGTGACCTTTAAAGAACAAAACAAGAGATGACAGAGTAGGTACTTAAACCACACAATTATTCATTGCAAACTCTAGATCAGACTAGATAATTTGAAAACTGCTCCTCTTTGACCATCTGTTATCACAGTATAATTAACTTTGACTAGATCTGAATGTATGTCAATTAACGCGCTTTTGTTTTTGTCTATCCACTCCTAGGCTTTTGGAAAATACAACAGATACCTTTTCCTATTATGTAGATGGTTTATTACCGTACACACACTACCTGTTCAGAGTGGTGGTTTCACACACCTCATGGACAGACAGCTGGCCCTTGGGCAACCTTGTGGACTGCAGAGGACAGTAAGTACTCATGCACACACAGTCAGACACACGGTTACAGTACACAAATAAACAGAGCATAAATTCATAATTGTTGTTGAAAAGACCATGAAAGCAGCGTAATTATTCCTTTGGCTGTCAGTCATGTTCTGACACTCTGTGGGCTACCTGTTGGCAGTGGTTTATGGGACTGAGTTTTTCCATACAGCATTGCTGCTTATGTCATTAATCCTGCCAAATGATTGGCAGGGAAATGGCTGGCAGCAGCCATTTGTTAGGTGGTCTGTGCTCTCTGAGCTACCAGTGCTCCTGAGTGCAAGTTAAACTAAGAGGCTGATGGAGCTGCTGATTTTAAGTTATGATAGAAACGGCTTAAGCAATTGACAAACACTGGTTTTATTGACAGTACACAAGGTTGACCATTCATTTTTTGCTGTTCATCAAAGCAGTCACTGTAACATACAGAACATGTAAAGGTAAAGGTCCTGGTGGAAACATGGTCACAAGCAGGAGGAGCTGAAACACACTGAGAGGGTTACATTTGCATACTGTAAGGTGTGTGTCTGTGTGAGTGACCTAGCCAGTGTCATTGTGGGCTAATTGCTGTAATAGAATCATATTAGCCACTGGAACAGCCTCCTCAGTGCAAATTTATAAATTAATTAGTTGCACGCTATTATCACATACATTATCATTAAGCAGCTGAGATTTGCATACATTGATACATGTGTACGCACAGAAATTCCAACCAAATACGTACACATGTATGGACGCATTTATACACTTAAACATGAATAAAAGTGCATTTACACATATGTTGATACATGCACACACCCATTCAGCCACACAATGCAGACATTTTGGATGCATTAAATTGCAGCCCTGTACTTCTGTCATTGTTATGCAGAACCAAATTCCTCCCAGCAAACACACACAGATTTTTGTTACTGTGAGCAGCCGAACATATATTACTTTATTTTTCTTGTTGTTGTTTGAACTTTAATAATTTTGCCCAGTCACAATGCACTCTGTCCTACACTTAAGCACCTCTTCACCCTCCTTATGAGTCACACCACATCTGATGCTTACAAGTGGTAGCACACATTCATGATGCTGCACCCAAATGTTAAAATGCTCGGACAGAGAATGCAATTTTGTATAATCTAACTCTGTCTAGGACTACATATTCAATAACACAATATTTATCCTCTGTTGAATTCATAGTCATTGTTCAGGCTAATTTCTTTTCACTGCTCCAGCTGTTTCTAAATAAATCCCAGTAAATTGAGTTAAAATAATTACACCAGTTAACTCAATCTGACCCGATGTAACATATGTGTGATTTTACCTTTAAGGTGTCAACATTTTCAAGTTGCAATAAATTGAATAAATTTGAATCTTCCTCTCATCTTTATAATGAAAAAAATCACTACATTTCCTTCTGTCACGGACGTTCACTTCACATATTCAGAAACAAAAAGGTCTCGCTGACCTAAGGCGCCGCTTTTCCATAACACCTTCCTAATTAAAAGAGAAGAAAAGAAAAACATGTATATAAGTAATGATTCATTATCAATCCATGTCTTCTGTAGCTTTCTGTGTTTCCGTTTCTTTTCTGCTCATTATTTTGTCACACCTCTTGCTTTCTCCAACTCATCCTTTCATCCTCCCTTTTTGCTTTTGAGCCCAGGGTTGGTTTCCCTTTTTCCAAAAATAAAGAAAAAATAGGAAAGATGGTGAAAAAGTAAAGTGGTTGATAGAAAATGATAAGAGTAAGAGAAGAAAGAAAGGGCTAATGACAGTACAGAGAAAGAGAGACCCGCACGCTCCCCTTTCCTTTTTATCATTCCATTAAAGTTTTATATCCATCTTTTTAATGTAATTTGGTCCCTATGAATTCCTGCTACTGCAGAACAGGCAGACGGCTCCTGTGAACATAAACTCTGGCCGTGTTGGACAGCTTCCTTTACTCTGTCTACATCTATGTTCACACCAGCTAACTGATCTAAGAGGGAATGTGTGTGTATGCGTGCGTGCGTGTGTGTGCATGTGTGTGTGTGTGCGCATATGTACATTCTGGAAGAGAAGAGTGTTACATAGTTCTATAAAGAGTATAAATAAGGCCACAGTTGTGACTGTGCATCTGTGTGTGTATTTTTGTGCGTGCATGCGAAAACATTGAACAGCATTTAAATATGAAAGAAAATTCTTCAAACTAAACCTAAAGGATGATGAAACAGAGAAAGTTTAAACAGAGAAAAAAGCTAAAGAAGGGAAGTTAGAGACAATGATAGAACACAAAGAATTGATGTTACAGTATTGGCCCAAATATAGGACGACTCTGATTATAAGACAACCCCTTTTTTTCCAAATATCATTTTGGGAAAATAAAAATATGATGAAGACAATAAGGGTATTCATAAAACAACTTTTTTTGTGCAATTACTATAGAAAAACTCACACAGGGATAACACTCTGCTGTATTGTTAAACATTTTAATGATTTCATCTTTTTTTGGAAGTATGGTACCATACTTAAGGTAAAGTACCTCTCAGGTTTCCATGTTATTTAAGATCAAGGAAGAGTACTATTTAATAAACTTTATTCTCTTAAAATCTGAGACTATGACTCAGTGAATAAACAACAACCATGTAGTTCAATTGTTCCTTGTTTAATTTTTTTGTAAACATCACATGACCAAAGATTATTTATTTTAACAGTACGTTATATTGTTGAGAGAAGACATCCATACATTCTATTTTACACATAGGACAGTAATGTTTCTTTCTAGTTTCAAACCTGAAACTAGAAAGAAAACCAATCAATAAATAAATCAAAGGTCACATTGACAAGAATGAAGAAAAGTGACAAGTGAGTGATGCAGTCAGATCACATGATCACATAAACAGCTCCTAACTGTTCTCCTAGTCTTAGATTTGCTATATCTTTACAGAACAGCAGCAGCAGGTTGAGGTGGTGGCTCAAATATGTTTCTCTATTGTGTCATGCAGATTTGTTAATCCATATAAGTGGCAGTAACATATTAACATACTACTGACATGACCAGGGTTGATCAGCAACCATCCCAGTAGTCAGCGCCATGCCAGCTGCATACTAGCCATTCAAGTCCACGCTGCTCTGCCAGAGATACACGTCAATTGTTTTGGTCCTTGGCTTCTGATAGACCAGGTTAATTTACACACAGCACATCAAGTTGGCAGGAAGTCTTACACGAGAATGGCAGAAAGAAACTGTTGAAATTTAAATCTCAAACATTACCAGTGGGTTCCGACTTGTACAGCCACATTACGTTAACCTGTGGAGGCTGTGTGTAAATGAGTGTTTTAGAAGACATTTGAACCACATATGAGGAAATGGGAAAAGCACATTTAATTATATTCAATGAAGATATAGCAAGATGTACATCTTTAAAGAAGCAGAATCCTGTGCAACTGGCACATGATCTTGAAACCTTTGGGTAAGCTCGAATCCAGCCAAACAGGTGATGCTTTGAGTCACTGCCTGTTGCACTTGAGGTAGTGCTGAGGACGGAGCAAAGCTGCAAAAGTGGACCACGGCTCTTTTTATGTTCTGTGGGACTTGGGCTCAGGCTCTCAGTGGCCATCATTCATGAAATCTTTGTAAATCTTTGAGTTGATTTGCTCATAAATCACCTCCTTACTAGAAACCTACTCCAGATTCATGAATGCTGGAGCCCCGTTCAAGGACTGCCATGTAAGGAGGTGTAAAGGTGCACAATACCTTAAGGCAGGTGGCAGTTCCCAAATAATATTTATGTGGAATGCATATTATATTATATTATAATACAATATGCTAAACTTATAACTAAATGAGAAGTTTTTACTCACACTGCTTGTCAGTGGTCATAATGTTCTGGCTGACTGGTGTATATAGATATGACTTCTTTTTGTGAGAATGTGACGTGAGGACACAAGTGATTTACCTCTCTTGACTGTCCAGTCTTGTGGAAATGGCAATTATATGTCTCTGCACTGTGTCTCTCTCCATCATTTCATCACTCCTCCAGCCGAGGAACATTAATGCAGAACTCAACAATGTCTGAAAGACTGAATGTTAAAATTATGAGTCATATCTTAAAAGGGCTTTAGGGTAAATGAATCAATCAACCTTTATTTATATAGCACTTTACAACAGCCAGAGCCGAACCAAAGTGCTTTCCATTGTGTAACATAAAAACAAATAATCAAATGCATTTAACATCAAAACATACATTAAAGACAAATGAATAAGACATTTCACATTAAATCATATAAGTAGCTAAACCAAAAAGCATGTAAAATGTCAGAACTTTTAGTCACCAAAGGCCAGTCTGAAAAGGTGTGTCTTTAATTTAGATTTAAACAGAGGCAACTTTGTGATCATTCGTAAGTCCATAGAAGGAGTGTTCCAGAGTCCAGGACCAGCTACTGCCCGTTTGCGTCGAGACATCGGGCAGATGTTGATCAACAGACCACAGAGCCCTGCTAGGTCGATAAATGTGTGAAAGATCACTTAGATAATAAGGGGCAAGGCCTGAACTGCTTTAAAAACAAACATTAAGAGTTTAAAATCAACTCTAAAATGAACTGGAGTCAGTGAAGGGAGTATAAAACAGGAGTGATGTAGGTCTGTCATCAGGTGTCAGTCAATATCCAAACAGCAGCATTTTGAACCAGCTAGAGTTGCTTCAGGGAACGCTGGTTCACCCCAGCACACAGTGCATTACAGTAATCAAGGCGAGAGCTGATAAAGACATGCATAGCCTTTTCAAGTTCTTTCTGATTTAGGAATGGCTTCACTTTGGCCAGAAGACAGACTTGGAAAAAAAAGTCGCTTTGACAACAGAGTCATCTGTTTGCCAAAATGAAAGCAGCTGTCGAACTTAACTACCAAGTAAGTTACCACAGGATTACAATTGCTCTCATTTTAATGTTGAAAATTCTGAGAGAGCCACTGCTTAAGAAGAAAGATGAAAGCCTCTTCTCTAAAGAGACCATGGTAGCATGGCTTATGCTGTAAAACGTTGCTTCACAATGAACCAGATTTCTGGAACAATGCTTTTTGGATAGATAAAATGAAAGTGGAGATGTTTGGCCATACAAACTTGAATGAACTGAACCAACTTTGTCAAAAAGAGTGAGTCAAATTTCCTCTACAATGAATAAGGAGCCTGATAGCATCATACAGACACTAATTACCACAAGTTATTGCGACTAAAGGAGGTGCTACAAGTTACTGAGTGATGGAATGTACTTTGCTTTTTATACCTTACTCCTGTACTTTTGCCTTGTTTTTGCTAAATGAATAATGACATGGTAGGATATGCCTTCTGTTGTTCAGAGGTGGTGTATTTACCTAATTCTAAGTCTTGGCAAGGATCAAATTCATTGTCATTATTTCCTGATTCATAAAAAAAAACAAAAATTGTATAGAAGATAAGCTTTATTTTTTACAGCTCCACATATGCACACTTCAATATATGTTCTCGCAACAATTGAATCATAGGCAACTGGACTTAGATTTGTCTAGAGAATGTTTTGCCTCTTATCCAAGCGGCTTCATCAGTTCTCAACGCATCAGTCTGACCAGTCCGCACTAGTCAAACAGTGGAGTATGACTCAGGTTTTTAATCTCTGTGGAGGTGTACCCCCACCACTTTCCAAAGACAATACTTCGTTAGTGGAGTTTCGTTGGACCCTTTGTTTGGGTCAGGAGCGCCACACCAGTGAAAGGACAGTCGTTAGGAGTGAAGCCTGAATTATAGTCGAACGTCAGGTTGTCTGCGTCACCTACGCAGACGGCGCAGAGATGCCCCCCCACCCTACGCAGACACTACACAGAGACTCCCGTGCACCTCCCCAAAATTGTAGGTCGACGCAGACAGTGTCGCAGAGAGGAGAGAAAGGAGGCCTCTGATTGGTCAATTCTACCTCCGCATAGAAAAGAGCGAGTCATTGAAGAAATGAGGAAGTACCCACATCTCTACGATTTTCGTTCTACACACCACAAAGACAGCACATATTCTAGTGATACGTGGAGGGAGATTGCGATGAATATGAGTCTGGATATGGCCGAGACGGTGAGGAAGTGAAAAAACCCAAGAGATAAGTTTAGTCAGTTTAGCTAGTTCGTGATTGTCGCTCTTGCGTTGTGGCGTGGAATAACATAGCGGAGACCGCGCGAGTATAAATCAAAAGTGACGGTGGCATCTCTGCGACAAGCTGACGGCGACACATTGACGCGAGAGTATACACAGCCCTTGAGTGGGGCCACTGGTGGACAACAGTCGTTAGGCATGAGGTGTGGTTACCAGTGAACGACTGTCGTTATGTTTCTTTGAGCAACTTGAGTTTAGTTTGGGGTAGTCCTTGTTATTCAGTCTCTTAGGAACAGTAGCGAGGGCTGCGTTGTAAATGGGAGATAGATGGGATCTTCAGTTACCTCCCCTGTTTGGAGAAGGCTTCTCTGTTTTAACGTAGATGGATTCTTTTACTCCTCTCTCAAACCATCTGTCCTCTCTGTCCAAGATTTTCACGTTTTTGTCCTCAAAAGAGTGAGCCTTCTCCTTTATATGTACATAAACAGCAGAAACTGGACCTGAGGAGTTCGCCCTTCTGTGTTGAGCCATGCGTTTGTTCAGTGGTTGTTTGGTTTCCCCAATGTATGAGTCTTTGCATTCCTCACTGCATTGGACAGCATATACCAAATTGGTTTTTTTTTTTGCATGTGGGGTATCGTGTCTTTGGGGTGTACTAGTTTTTGCCTGAGAGTGCTACCTGGTTTGAAACACACAGGAATTTGGTGTTGATTGAAAATTCAGACACCCCGGACACATACGGTATGACAATGTTCCTGCGCTTGTTATCTTCCTCAGCCCTCTCTGAGATATTGTTCTTGTTGGATCGTTTTGTTCTGTTGAACGTCCAGCTAGGATAGCCACAAGTTTCCAACGCCCTCCTCACATGTTTGTGTTCCTGTTCCTTTGCCTGCGTAGTGGTAGGAACCTTATCAGCCCTGTGCTGTAGGGTTCTGATAACTCCCAATTTGTGCTCCAGAGGGTGATGTGAGTCAAACAGAAGATATTGGTCTGTGTGTGTGGGTTTTCTGTATACCCCAATGTGGAGGCTTAGTTCTCATCCAAGTGTACATCACAGTCTAAGAAAGGAAGGTGGTTGTCATTAACATCTTCTCTAGTGAACTTGATGTTCTTGTCCATTGAGTTGATGTGCTCAGTAAAAGCCTCTAGTTCCTGGGATTTGATTTTCACCCATGTGTCATCCACATATCTGAACCAGTGGCTTGGGGATATACCCTTGTACGAGCTCAGTGCCTTTTGTTCTACTCAAACTTAAATAGATGGTTACCTACACACTTTCTCTCACGCACACACAACATTCTTACTTTCTTTCCCTCTCTGTGACGTTGTCAGTTGATTGTGTTATTACTATGCAAACCAAATCCTTATAAATGAGATTTAAGGCTTGGCAATTCTGCATTCCAGTTTTAGCCTTGTGGTACTTTGTTTTATTAGGGAGAGGAGGAATAGATAAAGAAAGAGAGGAACGATGGAGAGAAAGTCACAGCAAATATGGAGACTAAAAAATGGTTGGAGTGTGTGGAATGCTGTTGGGAAAGGGAGGATGAGAAATGGAAAAACACATGAGGAGAGCAGAGGGGAGAGAGGAGAAGAAATAAGGTACCAGGAAACCAGAAGGTAAAGTGTCGTTACACAGTCCCTCTGCAGCCGTTCTCTCCTATGCAGAGAGCAGTAAAGCGTCAATAACAAAGAAAAAAAAAAGGTGTGGGGGGTGGGTGGGGGGTGCACCTGCATCACCTGCATCTTAAATGAAAATTTCAATTGAAAAACTTAACAGCCCTTCAAATTGCAGAATTTTACACGGGCCAGTAAAGCCTAAATAACACTAAACACTTTGAGAGTGCAGAATGGGTGAGGAGGAGAGAGAGAGGGAATGATGGAAGAATGGGGTAACAACAGGGGTCATTTTGATTGGTTGATGAAAACTAGATCAAGGCCGCTGACTGGATTGTGGTTTGCTTTAAAATTGTTTGCAGTTTAGAACTTTCTATTTGTTTAGTTCTATGTGGATCTTTGTTGTATCTTTGCAGTTCTTTTACGGTACCAAACAGATATCTTAACCAGAGAATGCAAAATGATAGCAAACGATGATAGCAAATAAATGCAGTGTCTAATTAAACATTCAACAAAAGGTAGACACAACAACCCTCCACTAGCAGAAGCAAGCACCCAGCGAGGCACAACGACATGCACATGAGCAGAGGGGGAAATGTGCTCCTCAGTTATTCGTAGGGATCAGTGGACCTTTGGTGGTAATTGAATCAGTGTGAGTGCTGAGTAGAGCCAGCATAAAAACCTGTTAACCCAAAAGGTCAACTTCCTGCATTGTTTATTTAGCAGGGAGACCGGAGAGAAAGGGGGAGACAACCAGGCACAAAGCAGAGATGGGGGGACAGAGAAGAAAGAAAATGAGAGAAGGGATGGAGAAGAGGAGGGAGGTGGTCAGAGAAGAAGAGACAGACTGAGGGAGACATGTCGGTGGAATCATTTTTGATCTGTAAAATCAGCCAAGCTTTACATCACCATTTTTACATGGTTGTTTATTTGTTTGAGGGATAGTATACGTGTGTGAGAGGGGGGCCAGTAGAAGAACTACCATCCTATTTAAAGTCTTTAATTTTCTTTGTCTGTTTCTGAGTGGAGATTATATATTGTGTGTGTATATGTGTGTTCAGTCTATGCAGACATAGTCACACCCTGATAGTTTTTCTCTCTAATTTGTCTCCTGTCAGAAAATAAATAACTTCTTTTTTATGTTCTATCTTGGTTTTAAAGCTGCTATATGTAAGATTTTACACTTTTTAATATTGAAAAATCCGCCAAAACACTATAGATATATTTATAAAAGACAAAAGGTTTTAAGCATTTAAGCAGAGCTCACAGACTGCTCAGGGGGCTAATTGGTGTGTTGTCAGTGGTCATCTGTCAGCCTTCAGTTGTTATGTGTGAACAACTTGAAGACATTCAAGACAAGGCATCTCTGACTCCTCTCTGAGCCCCTCTGCTCACTGTAGCACAGACAATCTGCTGTTCATGTGTGCTAATTCATTTCTTTAACCATGTTGTCCTTTATTTCTTTTTCTTATTTTTGTTTGTGTTCTGGACAATTGATAGCTCAAACAGCTTGCTCCACTTTTTATTCCCTCAGCCTATTTTCAGACAAAAAAACTTGTGTTTTGTGTAAGGTCATGTTTTCTTTCTCACATGTGTTTTGCTGAGAAAAGTGGTGTGGTGGCCAGTTTGGTGACCAGGTTGCTGTCAGATTGTGAAGTGTGTGAACTCAGTCAGACTGTGAGTTGAATAAGCCACAAGCACTAAGAATAGACACACTACCTCAGCACCACCAGAGCCTTCTTCTGTCAAAAAAAAAAAATACATCTGCAGTCAAATAGGAGCAATAAAATAAAGAGGCAAAATCAAGGTCAACACGAGCATTTCTTTCCCTTAATGGAGATAACTCTTAACAAATAAAGTAATGACACTGTTGTTGTTAACATATGATGGTACTTAAACTAAAGTTTTAATGATGGTTGTTGTACTGTGGAATCACTCTTCTCTGTTGACACACTTGCTGTTGTGAACACTGAACGTGTGCCTTCATGTACACTGCTTACACGTGAAAACCAGTTCTTGGTTTGTATGCACACAACTCAAGTCCTTGGATAATTCAGACATGACAGTCAGGGTACAGGGGCATCCTCAAATCCAAATGAGGAGATACATTTCATTTGTTACAGGTGTTAGAATAGCAGACTTCTTGAACCTTTTGAAAAACTTGGATGTCCTGGGCCAATTACTTGGCATAAGCTGGCAAATCACTGGGAGGTAAAGCTTATCAATCAATGGATATCATGCAAAATGTGCACACACTCTCCTTAAACAGCTGTTGTCTCCTGTGCCTGCATGCTGACATATACATAAACATGCTTGCACACTTAATCTCTCATGCTCTTACACACACATGCTCTCAACCACTCATTTTCTTTTATTCTGCCCCTTACATACACACACAAACACACATCGCCATCTGGGAAAGCCGTTAGCAGTTAGCAGTAGCACTTAGCGACGCAGCACGCTCCCTCAGCCCGCTCAGTCACCTTGATCTGCTTGCCCTTCACACAGCGCCATTACTGCTATACTGCCTCACTGTGGGTGTGGGACTGTGAGTTAGTGCATGCGTTAGGAAAAGTATGCTTGTGTGGTGGGTGGGTGTGTGTGTGTGCCCATTATAGAGCGGTACAGTGGGATGTAAATGCTGAAGGAGAAGGGGGAGTGGGGCATTACTTTCAAATGAGCTACTGTGAAGAAAAAATATCCCTCAAACCGGTCTTGGGTTGGTTCTTATCTGTGCATGGACATGTGCAAGTCATGTGACTGACTGTAGGTTTGTCCGTCATCGTTTGATGTGCATTTGTGCATATTTTTAGTAGATTCTTTTTAGGTTCTGGGTAGAATAATTTAAGACACAGTTCCATGCAGTAAAAAGTGGTGTGAACATAAATGCAGAGTGGACCCAAACTTAGAAATGACATGAGACCACATCCTTGGTTCTTCTAGAAGTTTTGCTGTTTATCTCACCAATTTGAAATACCAATATATTATTTGGATATATAGTAATGAGCCTGAAAATTGTCACTGATAATATAAATTACATAACATCAAAACGAAAGAATGGATTCCACTAGACCTTAAAGGTGGCTTTTGGCATTGGACTAAGTTGTTTTTTATCAGAGCCTTTAAATTCTGTAAGCTGCGAGGTGGAGCTAATATAGATCAGACTTCATGTCATGAGGGTTGTGTTTTGTCCCTGGTCAGATCACCCTCAGTAGATACTCAGTCGTAAACTGGAGGAACCTGCCAAGTCTTGCCATTTAATTGTTGCTGCAATCCACTTATCTGACCATAATCACTCGGGCATGTCAAAGATGCTCAACTCTCTGCTTTTCTCCCACATCCAAGTCTCTTACTTTAAGAACTGAATGTCCGCTTACTTCTAAGATAATCATTGTTTGCATCAAATGACTTATTTGTGTATATTATCTATCACTATTTGCAGTGACTGAAATTATGGATCGTATGAGTGTGCTAGTGTGCGTATGTAGGGCTAAAGATTACAATTTACAACTATTTTAGTTTTGCTCTATTTTTTTGCCCTCATAGATCACTGACAAGTTTTTTTCAGCAAATATTCTCAACTATAAAACAAATGATTTGTTTCTAATGATAGAGGACATATCTTTGTGATTTTAAAACAAGTGAAGGTAAAGGGATATATTATTATTGGAGATAATATATAGAGATAATAGAGATAATATATTTGGAGATGAAAATGGAGATAAGCAATTTGTGTCAAATTATAGACCAGTTTCTTTACTGCCCCCAATTCTCTAAAATTCTTGAAAAATTGTTTGTAAAGAGATTAGATTCCTATATTGAGAAATATGATTTATTGAATGAGCATCAGTATGGGTTTAGAAGAAATCGCTCAACATCATTAGCAGTGATGGAATTTGTAGAAAATATTACAACAGTTGTAGATAATAAGCAGTTTGGAGTAGGTGTGTTTATTGATCTACGTAAAGCATTTGATACGATCGATCACTCCTTACTTCTACAGAAATGTGAGCGGTATGGTATAAGAGGTATAACACAACTTTGGTTACGAAGTTATTTAAATAATAGGTTTCAATATGTGAGCACTGACGATATTAAATCTCATCTGAAGCATGTAACCTGTGGAGTTCCACAAGGCTCAGTGTTGGGACCAAAGTTATTTATACTTTACATAAATGATATTTGTACCGTAAGTGATACATTGAAATATGTTGTTTTTGCAGATGATACTAATTTATTTTGTTCTGGCGGGAACATAAAGGAGTTGTTAAAAACTGTAGAAATTGAATTGATGAAATTAACCAAATGGTTTGCTTTAAATAAACTATCGCTAAATGAAAATAAAACTAAATTTATGTTGTTCGGTGGTAAACGGACTAACATTGAGATAAAACTGAAATTAAACAACGTTGAAATTGAAAGAGTGTATGAAACTAAGTTTTTTGGGAGTAATGATAGATGGACAAACTATGTTGGAAGCCTCACATAAAATATGTAAAACAGAAATTATCCAAGTCTTTTTCTATTCTTTACAAAACAAGAGATTTATTGAATAATAGCTGCCTTCATTTGCTGTACTTTTCACTTGTGATGCCTTATATGACATATTATAAAACGAACTTAGATCCAATAATTAAACTGCAGAAAAGAAAAGGGCTATTAGAATAATAAATGGAGCTGGATACCGTGATTCTACAAATCAGCTTTTTATAAGATCACACACATTAAAATTTTTGGACATTGTATATTCAAAAACCTTAGAAATTATGTTTCGAGTTGTAACTAAGACAATTCCCACTTGTATTCAAGAAATGTTTAAGCCAAGACAGGTGGTTTATAATTTAAAGGGGTTATTAATGTTTGAAACTTGCAGAGTTAGAACTAATTTAAAGTATAGATGTGTGTCAGTTTTGGGTGTAAAATTATGGAACGGATTGAACGATGAAATAAAAAATGTGTAATTATGTGTTAATCTTCAAGAAGACTTTAAAATCTAACATTATTAAAAATTATAAGGAAATTTGATTTGAATTAAAATTTTCTGTTTATGTTATGTGTTTTGTAATGATGTTCTATTGTGTAATAGTCAATTAATCCTCTGATGGTATAGGATAGGCAAAAAAATAAGCCTTGGGGCTTCAGCCTATTCCTTTTTCGGTTATCTGAAATTTTCTTTTTGTAAAACATTATTTTATTTTTGTTTTAAAACCGAAATAAATAAAGCATTCATTCATTCATTATTGGTCATTCATTGAATATTTCAAACAACTGAAATAACTGACATGGGAAAGATTACATTGTTTATAGGTTTTTGAATGTTAGTTTTGGATTAATTTTCTATTAAGTGCTCAGCCCTGTGAGCATGTAATGTGCTTGTGTATGGAAAAGCCAATTCTAAGTTGTGTTAGAATGTTTCTCATTGACAAGTCTGCCTTCATATCACCTTGCAAAAATATGCATATTATCTCTTTTTACCAAATTAAATGTGTACACTTCACTGGCTCAAGCTGCAATGGTACTAATAGAGTTGAGTTGAACTGACCCCATGACCATGAACAGGAATGAGCGGGCATAGAGGATGAATGAATGAATGAATGAATGAATGAATGAATGAATGAATGAATGAATGAATGAATGAATGAATGAATGAATGAATGAATGAATGATTCATTCAATCAATCAATGAACAGAAGTACAGATGGAAATGAACTGAACTGAATTAAAAGTTTAATGAGATGGTGGAGGATCAGTGAGGGTTTGTTGGTAACACCTGACAGAGGAACCTGTCAGAAAGATTTTCAACGTACATCTCAAAGAGAGTCTCAACCACATTTGGAGGGAGGTGAGGCACATTGAGTACATTGAGCCATAGAATCAAGAAGTGGGACACAATCGTGAAGTGGAACGAAATTTATTGGATATTTTAAACTTTTTTAACATATAAAAAACTGAAAAGTCGGGCGTTTCCTACATTCAAAGTTTGTGTGTGATAGTTACTTAAATGAGCAGGTGAATCAATGGCATTGGCTTTCAATTATTTAAGGACTGAGACGACTGATTTAATTGTTTCAGGACTAAGCCCTCCTTCCTAGTCTTAGTTTTTCCTCCCCTTCCCCCTGTTTTTCTGCAGTGAACTACACACAGACATTTGGGTGCACATTACTGCAGAAAATTATATTTGCACGAACCTTAAACTGACAGATAAATTCATTTGCTGCACATTATGTTATGTGTTATCAGCTTGAAGACATGTTTCATCATTAGCTACATGGGCTGTGCTCCCATAGTTCACCATTCCCTTTGTCTGTCACAACAGTCTATGGTCACGACCCAGCCACTCAGCCCTCTTCAGTTTAAAGCAATAAATAAAGCAAGCACAATCTGTTGAGTGCAAATAAAAGGCAGATGATATGGCAAGACCTCATGAAGCATTTGGCTTCACACCAGAATCCCACCCTACAGAAATGGACACTCACACCAGCAAAAAAGAATACGGTGGTGTAGATTCTAAGTCACTGAGGTCATGTTAATTCCAAAAAGCATGAAGTAAATGCAACAGGATATATTTATAGATCTTAAAGGTACAAAGAAAATATGGAGCAACACGGAGCAACAGAGAATTCATGCAGATTGGTTGTACAGTTACTGCGCTAGTTCAAATTATCCTTGACTGTATCATTTTGTCAGTTTTTCAGCTATCATTTATCACCAGGTTAGTGGATGTGCATTTCTCCTGTAGGAGAGATAAGTCTGATCTGTGGACTGTAAGGTGCAGGAGCGTGTTTTGTCACTATCACTACCCCAGGGTGTCGGCCAGAACACCACTTCAAAGCCAGGAGGATATTCAGGAGATATATGGTAGAGTGAGTACGGACTAATCGCACACCGGAGGCAATGAGGAGACAGAGACAGCTCTTTCACTTGGTATATTGAACAATGAATCCTCAGAGATGACATACATTTTAAAGTATACAGAGTATACATTTTAAATACATGGGATGGAGTGAGTGTGGGTGTGTGCAGTTTCTGCAAAATGAGAGAAAGAAAAGTAAATCCACATGTACCACTTTACATGCCTCTATACAGCCTTAAACAACGAGATACATAGATGTGATTCCACTTTCTCATTGAACTAATATATGTACTTAGAATACAAACTGATATATATATATATATATATATATATATATATATATATATATATACTATATATATATATATATATATATATATATCTATATATATATATATATATATATATATATATATATATATATATAGATATACCCGTCACCATATAGGCCAGCCTGATCACCTCGACCACCCAGTGGGAAAGCCTGTGCTTAGACGGGTTGTCCCTTAGACTTCCTGCCATAGCAGCTGTTCCGAGCGCCAGAAGCTCTATGTCGCCGTGATGTAATGTTGCAGGGCCCGGACGGGCCACAGCAAGTTCGCCCTCTCATCAGCCTCGGAAGCGAAGGGGAAAGGGCAATACGCATCCAGTTCAATCACCATGTTCACAGACTGCTTCGCTGGACACCACCATCCCCCCACCTCCCACCTCTCAGCCCCCTTCTATGTCTTAGTTTAAGTTTTGTCTATGCTACTTTACTTGTGCTGAGTGTTTTTAAATCTCGCAAGATGTCCTCCATAGGACTTTTTTTTTAACCCTCTCCCCATGTGATCTCATTTCCCTCCCTGATAAGCAGGTGGCACTGCTACGCGGCTGCAGCCCCCAGACACCGTCGAACCATGTCCAGCGTGTATTTACATTCTACATTCGTAGATTTACATTCTCTGTTAACCGACAGGAGCCCAACAATACAACCTGTGTGATGTTACAAGTTCCTGCAGTGCCAGAATAAAGTGCTCGTTCCATGCAGAGAAAACCAGACTTTTTCTTTTGTTGTTGTTAGCGTGTTAGCCGCTAATTACGAGCCACAAATAGCACAATACCAGCAGTTTGTTTACTACGGTTCAGAGACCAGAGGCTGTGAAGGTAACAGAAAGACCACAGTTAAGCCTTTGTCTTGTTTCTCTGCAGTGCCTGGATACTTTTTTGCGGTTTTTAAACATATTTTAAACACATTATTTAGGCTCGGGGGAGCTCCGGCTCCAATTCGTGGATTTTTGATTTTCGCATGGGGGGGGGGGGGGCAAAAAAAACACGAAAACATAAGGGATCACTGTAATATAAATCCTAAATAAACATGAGTGCTTAATTTTTTTTTATTTTATTTAACCTTTATTTAAAAACAGTATATTCACTAAGACAGACATAGAGCTCATGGCATGAAATTATTTTTCATTTTGAGAACAGTTTTGCATTTTCACACTTTAACATCTGGACTGGAGCTAAGATAAGATGGAGAAGCGTATGAATTATTAGGCTCTTGTTTTGATGGGTATTTGCAAATTGTGCAACACTGTTGCATATGCATATGCATAATCACACTTACATCAGCAAATCATTGTTAAAAAAACAAAACAGGGCATTCATATGCAAAAAAAGCTTCCTTGTCTATCATAGCAACACACAACCGCCCTTACTAAAGCCCATACTAATATAGGAAATTTGTAGTTCAAACAAAGTAACCCCCATTCAAAATACAATTTAGATAATAATGCTTAGAAACCGACACGACCATAAAAATTGCAGGCAAAGTGAGACAACGAAGTGATCCAATGTGGACTGCTTTAATGTCCAGCTGTCTGCATGACACTGAACAGAGAGGGACACAGACATTAGCAGATTTTTCCATTGTATCTAAAGGGGAAGCAGATGACACACTGGTGATAAACTGAGATGTTAACAAAAACAAAGACGCATATAGTACAAAAGGTACACACACACACATATAAAGACACTCACCAGGCCTGAGGTTTCCTCTTGAGCAGGCCGTGTCTCCTCCACTGAGAGTGGGGACTGAGATGGTAGGTCAGCTGACGACAAACCTTTTCCATTGCCCCAAGAGAGTCGGTCTCCTAATGGACATATGCAAATAAACACAAAATTATGAGCTCAATTACACAGGGCTGCAAGAGAAATTATTGATGACCTGATAGACTCCCCATGACCCTAGGAAGGATTAAACGGGCACGGGGTCATTGACCAAGATGGCGGCGCACACGGACGCAGCGGCACATGGCCCTCCACTCTTTTAATCTCATTGTACCTATGTACAGTGACAATAAAGGATTCTATTCTATTCTATAATGGATGGATGGATGGCTATAGTCCTCACGCAGCAATCTTGGGTTTCACTCCCAGTCCATGCGACCCTTTGCTGCATGTCTTTCCCGTTCTCTCTCTCTCCCCTTTCCTGTCTGTCTCTACTGTGAATAAAGGCCACTAGTACCAAAAAAAAAAGAAGTTGTTAGACTGCAACTGCTGGCCTTACTTTCATTTGTCATGTTTAGAGCTCCTACAACCAACAATGCTCTGTCCAGTGGTGTACTAAAGCCTCTATAGCATTGTGTGCACAAGGTGTGTTGTGCAGTCTGTAGATGACGTCAGGGAGATTTTACACAACAAATGAACTGTAACTGTTAACTGTAACTGTTCGACGACAGCCGTACCTAAAACCCTCTCTTCCAACTGCTCTCGCTATGGCCGTTTTGGTGTGCACCAGAGTGGGGTTGTGTTCACCCTGACCCAAGTGAACTGCACTCATCAACAAAACTCCTTTGGGTCAACCTAAACTGGTAACGGGTAAATGGCAGTATGACACACAGTGCTGGAAATGAGCATGTCAAGCTTCTGTGCTGGGCATGATCTGAAGAGGAAAAGACATTTATATTTTCCTCCTTCAGAGTTATGTTTTGCTCCTCTGAACAACACCAGTCACAGTACTGAACTCACGATACTCCAGGATACTGAGTACGGTATCCTGCTGTTTACTGAGTCATAGTTAACCCTGGACATCAAAGAAAACCTCCACACATTCATCTATATGCACCACACAAACACTGCTTGCATCACTGCTTGTCTGTCCTGTCTTTTCGTGCTCCACTGTTGGTGCTGATAATTCCTCCAAAAAAATCAGTTTTGGGGGTTAATAAAACACATTAGATCAGACTGACCAAGAGGGCTGATGAAGGACATGTTCCCTTTCATTTACACAAGAAACTAATATCATCTGCCGCAAGATTAAACTGTATATATCCAAGTTAAAGAAAGGTTTTTACCAGATTATGGCACTAACATATCTATCTATCTATCTATCTATCTATCTATCTATCTATCTATCTATCTATCTATCTATCTATCTATCTATCTATCTATCTATCTATCTATCTATCTATCTATCAATATTTTGCCAGATGTTATATTTTTGTTTGAATGTTTTTCACAAGGAGTAATGGTCATACAATTGACTGTTGTTTTGCTAATGTGCATTTAGCATCGCTACTGCTAGTGCTGCTAACAGCAAACAAACAGCTACTTGGCACCAAACATAAGCCTGTGAGTGTGGAGGTGGCAAAGATGTTCATGAGTAATTTTATTTTTCAGGTCCAAGTCAAGTCTCAAGTCTGAAAGGAACCTTCTCTCTTCAGATGTGTTCCCTACAGTTTAGATCACACTGCATTACTGTATGTTATTAATCAAAAGCATGCACCGTACTATTATCTATTATACACTACAGTATCATAATAGGTCAAAATATGGTCACTTAAAAGGCCTACTTCAATACAATGTGAGGAAACACCGTACTAAGTAATAAAATTTGAACTATTTTTCATTGTATGTTCTTTGGATGTTGTGCAGCTTGAGGGATTTCCTTGGTAATTTTTTTTTTTGTACTTTTGTTTTACCACCTGTTATGAGGAACCACAGCAACGAGAGAGTTGCTTACAAGCAGGAGCAGCTGATTGAAATATCAAGAACCAAAATTATACCCAGACTGAGACCCCAAATCCCCCACAAGTTGAAGAGGAGACGCCACGGCTGCAGAGCCGGAGCATAACAGAGAGCGAGAAAGAGGAGTTTTAAACCCTCTTTCATAATGGGAAACTTGAACTCTCTCACTAACAAGATGGACAAGCTTGAAACACTGTTGAGGATAAATCTGAAATATCAGCAAAGCAGTTTAATGTGTTTCACACAGACAGAGATATGAAGAGGAGTGGAAAAAGCAAAGGTGGTGGAACTGCAGTGGTTTTATCCTGGATATGCTACTGTGACACATAATTTCTGCAGCCCAAATATTGACCTGTTAACTGTGAGTTTTCGTCCTTATTATTTACCGAGAGAGTTCACCACTGTTATTATTGTGGCAGTTTACGTCCCTCCATCAGCTGGAGCAAACGCTGTGAGTGATGTCATCAGTCCCACTGTTGCTAAGCTACAGATGCAACAAACCAGCATGTTCCTAGCTGTGACTGGTGATTTTAACCACATCTCTCTCTCTCTGCCACATTTCCAATGTTTCAACAGTTTGTCAACTGTGCCACCGGAGAGATTAAAACATTGGATTTGTTTTATGCAAACATTAGAGATTCACAGAGCTCCTCTGCACAACCTTCTCTGGGCAAGGCAGATCACAATCTGGTTTATCTCTTCTTAACCTATAAACCCATCATCCAAAAGCAAGCTGTGACCAAAAGGACTGTGAGGAGATGGTCACAGGAAGCTGAAGAAACCCCGCGGAGTGTTTTGAGACTACAGACTGGGATGTAGAGCCACATGGAGATGGCATCAGTGCCATGACTAAGTGTGAGACAGACTATATCAGGGGTGTTCAACTCCATAAGAGCCACAACCCTGCATGTCTTAAATGTTTCCCTGCTTCAACGCACCTGATTTACATAGACCTGCAGACCTGGATGACAAGCTGACGATGATCCATTCATTTGAATCAGGTGAACTGAAGCAGAGAAAGCAGTCATAGGTCTTGCTACTGCTCCATCACTGTCTCCAACGACATCAGGAAATGCTGGGGCCCCCTTCCCTTCCGCCTCCCATTTGTCTGTCTCTAGCAGTCCGGTGAAGAGGCAGCTAGAGCACACCTGTTTTGGCTGGGAAAGTGCTGTATTTTACTCATCTCTCCTGCAGTCATCCCATATTAGTATTGTTCCCGGTCCCATTAACCGCAACAAATAAGGGATCAAGTCATTAAAAGTATAAAAGAAAAGTCACGTGAAATGAGATGAAAAACTGTAAAAGAAGAGCAATATGAAATGAAAACAATGTGTGGAATGAAAATCAAATGTAAATGTAAATACAAGCAATGTTAAATGAACAAAAAATATGCAAATCCCTTCAAATAATTACTCTTCATTTATACCCCTTTTGTGTTTTCATTTAGGCTATAATTAATGTTCACATTATGTCAATGTGGCTTTATGCACAGCTGCACTACTTCCTGAACGTCAGCCAGCTGCTTTGTTTCTGTGTTTGCTGCTGTGTGCCATTAATTACCAAACTGATTAATCCAGGTGTGTCTGACCTCACAGCAATGGTCAGACATTTTCTGTATATGAAAATTAACCCCGAGGAGCCTTTACAAAACACCTGTAGCTGTGGGAAAGGAAAAATGTATTTTTGAGGACACCACAGTACTGCAATATATTTGAGTCATAAATACTGCATTTCTGCAGTAAAGCTTGATATTAGGTATGCTTGTAGTTTTTTTATGTACAATATTTAGCCTTTACTGCAGAAATAGTAAAGCAATATTGCAGTAGGCTACATAGAACCACAGCCCCGATCGTACCACTCGCTTTACCTGTATATGAACCTTCGCTAACCGCTAATGCCATTTTAGCATTAATGCTAAGATGTTAATGCCATCTTTTACCCACTATATATATATGTATGTATATATATATATATATATATATATATATATATATATATATATATATATATATATTAGGGCTGTCAATCTCTCAAAATAATTAATCAGATTAATCGGATGATTGTCAATAGTTAATCATGATTAATCTCAAATTAATGACATATTTTCATCTGTTCTAAATCTATCTTAAACAGATATTTTTCAAATTGTAATACTCTTATTAATATGAGAGTACACAAATGCTTTCATTATGCAAAAGAATGCATGTTTATTGCTACAATTTTAAATCTATTGTCCATAAACATGTGCAAACTGCAAATTGCAAAATGAACTATTCATCCCCATTTTTAAGCAGCCAGGATGACCTTTAAACAAGACATGCACAAAATAAAGGAAAATCGCTGTTGTAAGTTTGCGGTTCTTAGCACCACCCATCTGTCTCCCCACTATTAGCTAGGGCTGGGAATCGAGAACCGGTTCCTGTAGAGAATAGGTTCCGTGTGTTTCAATTCCATGGAATTGTTTGGCAGTTTATGTAGCGATTCTTTTATTGATTCCAACCAGCACGAATCTCACGTAATTTATGCAAGTAACGTACAGTCAATTCCGGAAAGCACTTACGTGATTTTAGTTTAGCACGTGCATTGCAGTTGTAAACAACAATGGCGCCCACCAGGTTCAAATGCTCCAAAGTTTGGCTCCACCAAAGAAAGATGGCAACAAGGCAACTAGCAGTCATTGTAAAGAGGAGATAACAGCGTCGGGGAGGGAACACGACTAACATGTAGAAACATTTGAACACACAACATGCGATAACTAGTGTTGTGTTTTTGACGCTTCGGACTGATGGATCTCAACCCAGCAGCAGTAGCCAAGCTAAGATCACCTCTGGCAACTCTGGTAAGTAGCTATCCCACTGCCTATGTGCTTCTTTGTAAAACACGCTATAACATTAACGCTATGCTATTAAACGAATGCCTTCTGCATTACATTTAGAAGATGACCGTGACGAGAGAGAGAGTCTGGCTCAGAGGGTGTCAGCACTCGCTCCTGCTCACTACCTACCTCCAGAAAGATCACGCGTCCTTCCTGAAAAAGCAGACATACATATTTTTCTGCAAAAGAATTGTTAATTCTTCATAGTATTTGCAGATTTGCACTATGCACTGTTCCGTTGTATTTGATAATATTTACAGTGATCCCTTGCCACTTCGCGGTTTGAGTACAGCGGTTTTAGTGCTTCGCGGATTTTTTTCAGAAATATATTATAATAAAAAAATCAAGAAATAATCGCTGAAATTCTGCGAAAATCCACCCCACAGCAGACGAGAGGCCGCAGCTGCCAGCGAAACATCAAACAATGACTCACAGCCTCCTGTAAGCAACAGGAGAAACACAGACGGCCCAGAACTCTAGAATCTGTGCTCTGATTGGCCGAGACGCATTTACTACAGTCCGGAGAACAGAGGCTGTGAGGAAAACAGAAAGACCACAGTTTAGCCTTTGTCTTGTGTCACTGCAGTGTCATTATTTAGGCTCGGGGGGGGGGGGGGGGGGGGGTGTATGTAGCCATACTGAGTTGTTGTAGCCATCCCTCTCTCCCTCTCCATCAATGACATGAAGGAACAAACACAATGACCTGCAGTTACCTCAAGGACACACAATGACACACAAACACTTCAATAACCTAATAGTATCAGACAAAATGAGTTAGGAGATCATCTGATAGAAGAAACACAATGGATCACCAAAGACTAGGAGTATGTTTGTGTGTGTGTGTGTGTGTGTGTGTGTGTGTGTGTGTGTGTGTGTGTGTGTGTGTGTGTGTGTATGGAAGCATGCACAGGCATGTTCACAGTGACTGGCAATGCTTTTTGCAAATGTTTCATGTCTGTGTGTTTTCACAATGGTTGTTTTAAATGGCACTAAACTGACTGCATACCAACCCATGGGAGTCTCATGTTGGTCCCTGAGGTGACAGAATGTTACCATGTTTCACAACAATTGTTTGACAAGTAAGATGTTTTCAGATTTTTGGTTTAGAATTGTTTTAGGTTTTGATTAGGACTGAGGTTAGTCCGTTGTAATGGTTCAGGTGTAAGGCAAGGGTATGTTTATGTTGTGTATGCAATGTCCTACCGTCTTAGGGCAGTGGACGTATCGTGCCAGGCTGATGATCAGGTCATGTGTGATGGGATCAACCAGATTTCGGAAGCTGGCGTAGCGATATAACACGTCATCCAGCGATGTTGACTCCATGCCCAGGTCCTACACACATATATACACAACCATTATGTCTTCACTATTGCAATACTGATTATTGGCAGGACATGTTTGCACATTAGGAGATCTCAGTGGGCTTCTTACCAGTTTTAAAAACAGAAGTGACAGGATAAGGAACAAACACAAGACTCCAGTATATGTTACTCAGCAATAAACTATAATGCTGATCATGAATTTTCAAAAATTGTTGCTTGGTGGTTAGCTTGCCTCATAGCAAGAAGGTTCCTGGTTCAAATGGTCTCTCTGTGTGGATTTTCCATATTCTCCATGTTCTTGTGTGGGTTTTCTCCAGGTACTTCACTCCCAAAACATGTACTGTATGTCTACGGTTAATTTGTGACTCTAAATTGTACATAGGAATGTGTGTGGTCGTTAGTCTATATGGAGACCCAGATTTCCCTTGGAAAGGAGATCTTTGATCTTGAAGGGACTAACCTGGTTTAAAAAAACCCAAAAAACCTACAAATTGTTCCACACACATTTCTTATGCATTTACTACAATGTGGTTTTTGAAAGGGTTTTATATTTTTACTTTTCCTGTTTTGTTCACTTGCTGGCCCCCATAAAGCATTATATCAAAGCCTGTGGCACAGCTTTCTAGTATGTGACTGTCTTCTTGAAAGAATCTGAACTTGACTCTGATTAAAACTGCAAAAGCATAAACCTCAACCGAGGTAAAATCTTCTAAAGTCAACATATACACCACCAAATCAGCGAACACAGGACAGCATTAGGCCAACGTTGTTCAAAATGTTTGATAGAATATAATAAAGCTAGTGTCAATGATTACATAGATAAGTCGAGAGCATTCGCTTTGTATATATAGAATAGTTGAGCAGTACAAACAAATCATTCATTTGGGATCAAGTAAATGATAAGATTGATAGTTTTATTTATACATTGTGCTCCATTATAGACATAAAAACAGACTTGTTTGAAAGCAGGATTTATAGTCTAAAGAACATATTATTATGTACCACAGGATGAGAGTACAGTATGAGAGTACAGTATGGTATAATAAAACCTAGTTTTTATTTCTAAATATGCAAATGCATTAGAAACTCTGCATATTCTATACCAAATCATACCATTAAGATTTTTTTTTTAATTTGTTACTGTTTACTGTTTATTTAAAGAATGAAATAAATAAACTGTGTTTGGAATTTTTTTTTTATGGATTTGAGTTTTACTTTTAAATACACTACTATTATTTTAAACACAACTGTACATCCATCTATCCAGTTGTGTTGTAAGAAGAAATGATGGCATTACAAAGAAAGAAAATATAACAAAATAAAGACTAAATGGACTGCACTTATTTACTGCTTTATCCACACCAAGGTGCCCTCAAAGCGGTTTACAAATTAGGGTTCAGTGTCTGTTTGGCATGTGGACAGTTGGAGCCGGGATCGAACTGCCAACCTTCCAGTGACTGGACGACCCGCTCTACCAACTGAGCTACAGCCACCCCAAAGGTCTGAAGTACTGTAACAAATGTATATTCAATAAAGTTATGTTACCAGAGACAAAACATGAAAATATCTTAGATTCATCATTGATGACAAAAAAAAACAAACTCAAACACAATCTTTTTTCTTTTTACTTTTTTGTGAAGTTTGTTTCAGCTTTGTATATCATATTTCAATGTTACAGTTTCCTCAAGCATCAGAGGGGTTCGTTATCCCACAGAGATTTGTGTTAACAAGTGGCCTCAGCATTTAAAGTTTATTTAAAGTTCATTTTACTCTGCTGTTTGCTGTTGAGCCACGGATTCACAATAAAAACTGGATTAATCAGTAA